>BSBK01006933.1:457500-915000 GCA_027943335.1 Chamaecyparis obtusa | reverse complement strand
GAGAAATGTGAAGTGAAGATAGAATGAGTTAGAGCTTTATAAGGAGCTAAAGCATCGGCGCACAAACGGAACTAATCAATTAAGCAGTGTCACAACAACAGTTCATCCAGTAGATATAGTGTGTATCTGAGATCAGAGGGTTGTAGCCTTCACCACTTGAGCAGTGAGCTTTAGGACAGTGTGTCCCCACCCCTAACAAGGTTATTGTAAAGGACTTCTAACAGGATCTGACCTTTGACTAGGTCACTGTACTAAAAGCATTGTAAAGAATAACTCCTAACAGGGTTGCACATCTTCTAACAAGGATCATGAAACACTAGTGCAATTCTTAGTGGGTGTCAATTCCCACCAGGGTTTTTACCTATTTGGGTTTCCCCATAACCATATTGGTGTTATGTATTGTGATTGTTTATCTTGTTTACTTTGATATTCATATCAGTACTTAAGAAATTAAATTAAGATTCAAGAGTTAAGAAAATATAAAGATATAGTGAACACCAATTCACCCCCCCCCCCTCTCAGTGTTCCCATTCCTAACAATTGGTATCAGAGCTCTGGTCCTCTGAAGAAAAGTTTAACCACTTGAGGAGATCAATGGGTTTAGAAGAAGAAAAACATATGAAGAAGAATCTCATGGCAGCTCTTGAAGACCTTGACAGATCTGAGAAAGAAGTTGAAGAACTAAAATTGAAAGTCAGTGGCGCACAAGTATTCATCAAGAAACTAAGAAAAGATTTGAAAGATTGCTCAAACAGTGATTTGGGAAAATGGTTAAAAAGCTGAATGAGGAGAACACATCTCTAAAAGATCATATTGAAGAGTTGGATGAAAAGCTAACTAACAATCAAGAAGTTTATGATGAACAGATCAAAGAGAACCTTCAACTGAATGAAGAATTGAGGCAAGAAAACATGGAAATCTTGGAGCTAAGAAACATCAAATAAAATTTGGAATCTAGGTTGAAAGAGGCAAAGAATCATATTGAGAAATTACACACCAGTTTTGATTTGATAGAGTCACATTTATATGCACACAAGCTTAAAGGAGATACCAGCGATGTTGGATTCAATGAAGCACAAAATCAGATTGATGACATGCGAGCAAGGATGAAAGCACCAGAAGACACTATAGATGCTAAGGAGACTAGAAATTAGACTAAAGAAAATGTTGAACCATCTAAGGATGAGCGCAAGCTAGTAGACCAAACTTGTTATGCATGTAACAAGCATGGACATATAGCAAGGAATTGTAAAGAGGTAAGACCTTTCAATGGTTATTGTTATTCATGCAATAAATTTGGTCATAGAGCTATAAATTGTAGAACAAGTAAAAAAAACAAGACTCAACATCATCAGAGAAATCAGAATCAACCAAATGCAAGAAGTTCTCAAAGTATTACATGTCAGATATGTAATTATAATGGTCACTCGGCTAGACAGTGTAAAATAGTAACCCAAATCAATGCGTCAAGGAATTTAAGGCCTCCAGTTGTTTGTCACTCTTGTAACAAGGCTGGACACATCTCAAAATTTTGTAGATCAAGAGAGAAAAGTTAGGAAAGCCCTAAAAAGCCAGAAGAATCAATATTGGATACCAAAGGAAAAGTCAAGTTTGTGAAAGCTTCAGAAGATGCGAGCTTGATTTGGATAGAGGCAAAGAAGGATAAGGTTGATGAGTATGTATTGGATGCATTTTCAATGGATGCACTTTATACATCTAGATGAATGACCCTCGGGGTCATAAGGGGATCTAATTTATATTTAAACCCTTGTGCGGCCAGTATACTCACCCTCAGAGTATGCACCTTTGGATTTAACATTTTGGAGACTATTTGATGCTATGTGCAAGAGCGCACTGCTTGATCGATTGCAAGATGGAAGTTGGAAATTCTCAGTCAAATTCTCATTTACGTGGCAAGCATTAATGGCAAAAATTTCACTTTATAGTCTATGGAAACTTACAGATCACTCATTGCATTCAAGTTAGAGCAATTGGAGACCACAGAAGCCCTAACAGTTGAATTGTGAAGTGTTGAAGCTTGATTTACCAACGAAGAAGTGTGATTGATCAGTTATGAAGCCCTAGTTTGACGCAACAATTTAGAAGTCTTTGGAATTTGATTAGAAGCGTTAACCAAGTAAGTCATGGCTACACCAGTTGTGTTTGATGTTTTTGAGAGAAAGAGATATGGTTTTAAGAGGCACCCTTTTAAGTCAACCCTAGATGACCTAGAAGGTGCATTTTCAAGAATCCCTATGGGCATAATGCATGTTGAAGACATTCATGTGTGCATATATTGTAAGAAGGAATGAGTTGGACTTGATAGGATAAGGTTGCACCTTGAGTCCATGATGAAACTAGACAGAACATTCCTAGATGAGTTCGCACATCTGGAAGACCCTCCCATTGTTGAGTATGCTATGACATATGAGTTCTATGAATCTAAGTGGATCAAGATCTTGTTAAGCAGAATCCATAATGACCTATTTTGGATAGGTGAAGTCCTAGTAAGAATCATAGGAGATCTTATTCATGAGATGACATGACTTTCTAGGACATGCATTGTTCCTCCAGTGGGCAAGGATGTAAGGAAATTAGTTGAACAGGCATGTAAGTCTAGAAGTGATAGGCGTGGTATGACAATTGAGCCTATTGAAGAGAAAGACATCAAATTGATGTCTATGATACTAGGTTACAAATTTTAGCACACCAGCAAGGTGAATAGTGTGTCCGCAGCCACTATTCTTGTAGCAATCAGAATTGTTAAGGAAAATGGAGAGTTTAATTTGTGTGAGATCTTGCACGCACAATCAATTGATAACATTAAAGCCATCAAGCATGATAAGACCAAAATATTCAAGTTTGGGTCTTTAATCATTTACATGTACTTCCATATACTTAGAAAGGTTTCAAATTTGTACTTAGACAAAAGTATACCTACAATGTCTCAAATATCTCTTAAGACATCTACTGAGAGCACTTTGAAGGATTACATGGAGCTAGAACCAAAGACATTCAGGATCAAAATGTAGATGAGGTACAGGATACTAGAGAGTATTGTTGAGAAATACAAAGACAACATTTTCTTTATGGTAGAAACTGACATAACATTCATGGAAGTCATAGAGCCTAGAACAAAGTGGATCCATCCACTTGGTTATGAGGTAGAGGAACAAATTTTGGAAGCATATGGACAAGTATTACTATCAGCACCTAAGGACCCTAATGAACCAAGATGGGGAACTTATGAAGAAAAGACAAGGGAAGTTGATGTAGTTCTGAACAACACAACAACTAAGAGGAAAGTCTCTAAGATTACATCTAAGATACTCAGAATTTATGGTGTAACTCAGGTAGATCTTGACAAAGCAAGAGAAGAAAATATAGCATTGGAGATTGAGAGCGCATCAAAAGTGGAAGCTAAGAAAGATGATCCTAAAATGAAGAAAATCAAGATTGAGAAGATAGATGATCCAAAAGATAAACAGGGTAAAACATATGTTATCCCTCCTACGACCAAAGAGACAATTGATCTAGATACCACATCACCCCAAGAATATAAAATCATGCCAAAGAGGAAGAAGGAAACTAGCACAAGTCACCCATCCTCGCGGGCAACCAAAAGTAAGAAAAAGAATGCTCAAGCACCTCTCGAGGTAGGTTTCAAACCTAGTCTTCAAGTCTTGAGAACAAGGATTATTGATGAAGGCAGAATGGATCAGATAGGAAAATTCATTGAGAGATACAATGAGATTGACAAATCAAAAATCCATGGTATGATAATAAAACACATGCTTAAGTTCAAGAAGAGAGTCTTAGAACTTAAGACAGTGATTCTGAACAATGTATGGAACATCTTGGAATTCATGAAAAGACAGGCTATTGAGGATGATCTAAGAATAAGAGAGAAAATTCTAGATGAAATCCTCCTTGTATGTTCCCTAGAAGAGAAAACATTATTGTTAGATCAGGTGAAGTGGCACCTCAGAACAAAGTTGAGAACACTGTACATAATGGATAAGGACTTTGAGTTGGTAGCTAAAGAGATCGAGAAAGCTTTTGAGAAAGTTTTTATGGATAGGCACATGTACCCACCTATTGTGCCCACAACTCAAGTGCCCTCTAAGGAAGCCAAGGAGTCAAAGACCACCAATGTACTAGTAACAGGTCCTCAGGATTCAACACCTACAATGGTAACACCTACAGAGGCAGTGAAGTTTGCACCCATGACTGAGACATAACAAGATGACACAATCATCATTGATAATGTAGAGATAGACACGATGGCCATAGATAAAGACTTGGATAAGTTTGAGGAAGCCTTTGTGAGCACACATAAGGTTGAAATTATATGCGGTGATAATTCACCTAAGCTACAAGAAGAAGTATTAATAGAGGATCTAACAAGTGAAGAAGAAGAAAAGGAGACATAAAAAGAGATAGAAAAAGAAAAAGAAAAAGAAAAAGAAAAGGTAGAAGAGGAGAAAGGAGAAGAAGAGGTAAAAAGAAGTGAACCAACATATGAGCCATCTATTAAAATGCCTATGAAGATAAAGCAAGAAGTGATGGACAACACTCCTATCACTCCCTTACCCTCAGCATCATTGTTGTCAAGTTTGACACCAGACACCACAAGCTTGGACTCTTGGGGACAAGAAGACCTGATTAAGATCAGTATCCTAGCTATGGAGAAAGCAAAAGAGAAGCAAGTGATGATGAACCCTCTGTTTATTAAATCAGTCAACATTTTGAACAACTTGCTATCTTTAGACAAGAAAGTGTCTAAGGTTCATTCAGTTGATGATGTCAGTACCATATTGACAAACTTCAAAGCAAACTTTTCTAGCTTGGAAGAATCTGCATCCCAAGTTGCAGAAGAAAAATATATGAAGAAGAGATTGAGTGAACTAGATGGAAACTTCACACTTGACCTCAATTCATTAAAGATTGGTCAAGCATCCTTGAAGGAGTTCGTAGCTAAGGGAAGGAAGATCATTGCAGACTATATGAACCAAGATAAGATGACTAGTGATCACTACAAGAAAATTCAAGAAGTAGAAGAAATGATAGACAATGTAAGGAAATTAGTGGAAGATCCCTTCCACCGATGTGAACATGTGCAATAATGTGTACCAAGGGTAGATAGACAAAATAGAAAAGGCTGAGAAGGAGATGTCCAAGATAAGAGCAAGGCAAACACAACTCAGGAATGCTCTTGTGCCCTCTCTAGATGTACTTAATCAAAACATCAAGGAGATCGATGCCACTATGGTGATATATGATCAAGGTCCAAGTATAGACTTGGAAAAGATGGAGAAGCTTCAATATGCCTTATGCGCCCATCTACAGATTGTCAATGCACTAATAGCATTTTGGAAACAAGAGATCCAGAACTTGCAGATTGCTTATCCGGATGTACTTTCTTTGTAAGTACTTGTAGATACACTTTTTTGAGCACCTTTGTCATTAATGTCAAAGGGAGAGTATTTTATGTAGAATATGGAGTAGTATATATGATGTAAAGAAAAAGTATAGTATAGAGTATAAGGGAGATATAAGTTAGAGAATTTTGTACAAGGATACAATTAGTAACTTCACCATATTCCTTTGTTGCCATTAATGACAAAGGGGGAGATTGTTGGCAAGTTGACTATACTATTGTATATGACTAGATATAGTGTTTTCATTATGGCAACAAAGTCATATAGAGTTTTGGAGTCGGCACACATTATCATAAGGTTAGAATATGGCTAAGTATAGAAGACTGGATAGTTAGCAGAGCACTAGTAGATCAGAGCATCAACGCACATGCTTATGACTGAGTTATGGTATGCGTCCTTGAAGTTAAGCTTGTTAGTATGTATTCATGCTAATTATAAGAGCACATGATCAGATGAGATAGTATGACAAAGATACAGTCAGTTGAAGTGGTACAGACAATGAACGCCAGAACAGAACAGAGTATGCAGTCAACTATTACTATTTTGATTTGTGTTTATAATAATGTTTTGTAAAGGCTATGCACCTATTATAATTAGGTTGTAGACATGTAACATCTTTTTTTTGTAAACATGCTTGAGCCAATTCACTTGGAAGCATTGTATGTAATTGATTATAGGCCGACCTAGTTAATTGTTTTGTTAGCGCATATAAATATAAGACGCGCCTTTGTAATAAGGAATGGAAATGGATATAGAGATAATATAAGTAGAGCAAAGACATGTGAAGTGAATGTAGAATGAGTTAGAGCTTTACAAGGAGCTAAAGTATTAGGGCACAAAAGGAATTGATCAGACAAGCAGTGTCACAAAAACAGTTCATCCAACAGATATAGTGTGTATTTGAGATCAGAAGGTTGTAGCCTTCACCACTTGAGCAGTGAGCTCTAGGACAGTGTGTCCCCACCCCTAACAGGGTCTAACCTTTGACCAGGTCACTGTACTAAAAGCATCGTAAAGAACAACTCCTAACAGGGTTGCAAATCTTATAACAAGGATCATAAAACACTAGTGTAGTTCTTAGTGGGTGTCAATTCCCACTAGTTTTTTTTACCGATTTGGGTTTCCTCGTAACCATATTGGTGTTATGTGTTGTGATTGTTTATCTTGTTTACTTTGATGTTCATATTAGTACTTAAACAATCAAATTAAGATTCAAGAGTTAAGAAAATATAAAGATATAGTGAACACTGATTCACCCCCCCCCCCACCCTCCCCCTCTCAGTGTTCCCATTCCTAACAAATAGTTGATAACTATTGACTTGGTGCATGATTCATCATAGATAACTATTAGTTAAGGTAGATGATAGTAGTCGATACTTATAAGAACTGATACTCATTGGTATTTGACATTTTCTATGAAAGTATTAATAAACCGATGTAATTGGTATTTGATAAATCATTTCAAATATATTTAATAATATATGTATATATTAATGTGTATGTAATAGCAATTACATATACATTAATATGTACATACATACATACATACATAATGTATATTTAATAATATATGTATATATGTATGTATGTATGTATGTATATATTAATGTGTATGTAATAGTAATTACATATACATTAATATGTACATATATGTATTGTTTATATATTCAATTTAATTATATGAACTATGCTATCAATTTCCAACACTCCCTCTTAGCTAGGGAAGATAATTTGCTATATACCACCTTACTTGTGATATCATGTAATATGAGGAATCATCATATAGATGATACATGTTTTGCACATCACCTTAACTTGTGAAGTGAGGAATCACCTTAACTTGTGATACCTGATTTTACATATTACCTTAGATTGTAATATGAGGAATCACCTTAGATCATGATACCTAGTTTTCACATCACCTTAGATCATGATATGAGGAATCACCTTAGATCATGATACATGATTTTCATATCACCTCAGATCATGATACAAGGATATAGTAATTAGAGAACATTACATTCCCCTTACATATAACCCTATTATGGTATGCACACTGACATATCAAAATGTCTACCATAACGAATCTCCATTACAAGATCATCACCTTATAACATCAAATACAAGCGTTCATTGTCTAAGAAGTTGTCACCTCTCATAAATGTACACAGGATGGATGAGCCCATAAGAAGTTTACACATTAAATATCTTTATTATATTAATACAAATAAAAAATTACATTTCAACCATACCAAGATTTTTCTTGAAGTAATCAACTTTCACCTTGGGAAGTGCTTTGGTAAGAATATCTGCATTTTGATCACTAATATATTCCAATTGAGTCACTTTTCTTTCAACCATATCTCAGACATAGTGATAAGGAATCTCAACATGCTTGGATTTGTCATGAAACATTGAATTCACTGATAGCTTGATACAACTCTGGTTATCACAATGGATAGTAGCTGGTTTTAATGGTTTACCAAATAACCCAACAAGTAGTTTTCTGATCTATACTACTTCTCTAGCAGCTATCGAAGATGCAATGTATTCAGCCTCTATAGAACTTTGAGCCACTGAAGATTATTTTCTGCTAATCCATGATACCATAGCTAATCCCAAACTGAAACAACATCCCGAGGTTCTTTTCCAATCGGTCACACTTCCAGCCCAATCTAAGTCAATGAATCCTTGAAGGTCCAAGTCCGTCTTTTCATATTTAAGTCCATAGTTCAAAGTACCCTAAATATACCTAATCATATGTTTTGCAGAAACAAGATGAATCTCTTTAGGTTCACATATGAAATGACTTAAGGTATTTACTGCAAAGAAAATATCTGGTCTGGTATTTACCAAGTACATCAGGGAACCTATTATCTGCTTGTATAGAGTAGGATCTGCTAGTGGAGATTTTGTTGCTGCTTCCTTTAGATTATGAAAATTAGTTTCCATGGGTGATGACATTGGTCTATAGTTCAACATACCAAATCTCTTCAATATGTCAAGAGTGTATTTTCCTTGATTTAGGATGATACTATCTGATTTCTGCTAGACTTCTAAGCCAAGAAAGTAGTGTAATAGACCTAATTCTTTCATATCAACTTCTTTGGCTAAATCCTTCTTGCATTGGTGAATGAGGTGATCCTCTCTTGTAATCAATAAATCATCAACATATAGAATTAATATAACATATCACCTTTGATTTGTTTGAAGTAGAGATTTGGGTCTGCATCATTTTTGGAAAATCCTAACTTCATAAGATAATTATCAATCCTCTCATACCAAGCTTTGGGAGCATGTTTAAGTCCATATAAGGCTTTCTTTAGTTTTCACACATGAGTTTTGGAATTGTGAATCTCAAACCCTTCAGGTTTCTCTAGGTATACTTCTTCTTCAATGGTTCCATTTAAGAAGGCAGTCTTTACATCCATCTGATGCGCTTTCCATCCTTTAGCAACTATAATGGCTAGGGCTATTCGAACTGAAGTGTATCAGGCAACAGGAGAAAAAGTTTCTTCATAGTCAATCCCTTCCTTTTGTGAAAAGCCTCTAGCTACAAACCTTGCTTTTTACTTCTCTATACTGTCATTAGCAACATGTTTGATCTTGAACAACCATTTAGAGGTGACCACTGATTTCTCTTTGGGTCTAGGCACAATGTCCCATACATTATTCTTTATAATAGACTGATATTCCTCTGTCATGGAATCTTTCCATACTTTCTACTTTATAGCATCTAGAACATTTGTAGGTTCTGATTTTGATAGTTCCCTCATTAGGGCTACATAACTAGATAATCTTGAGGGTCTTTTAATTTCCTTGAATGTGCCTGAAGGAGCTCCATAAGACTTTTCTTCTTCTATTATCTTAGTGGCCCAAAGAGGTATCTTTTTGGGATTTTCTAATGTTGAGAGTTGTTCTTCATTTTATTCTTCCTCAGAATACTCCCTCTGAATCTCAGGTGTAAATTCCTCTTCTAGAGAGGCATGCGTTTATGGTTCTAAGGAATTTCTAGCTCTAGAGAATGCCATGTCTTCCTCAAAGATTACATCCCTGCTTAGTTCAATCTGATTTTGACCAGGTATATATACTTGGTATGCTTTTGAGGTTTCACTATATCCTACAAAAATACCTTTCCTTCTAGATGGTTCTAACTTTGTTCTCTTTTCTTTGGGTACATGTATGTATACTGGACAACCAAATATCCATAAGTTACTGATGTCTAGTTTTGTCCCTGAGAAAGCTTCTTCAGGATTTTTACTATCAATGTGGGAGTGTGGACATTTGTTTTGAATATATATACTACAGTATTTGATGCTTCTACCCAAAGAGAAGTGTCAAGGTTTTGATCAAGAAGCATTGCCTTAGTAGCTTCAATAAGTGTTCTATTTTTTCCTTTCAACAACCCCATTCTATTGAGGGTTGTAAGGAACAATGTACTCCCTCTTAATCCTGACATTTTTGTAAAATTCCTTAAAAATGTCTGATGTTTATTCTTTATCGTTATCTATCCTTAGGGTCTTGATTTTATTTCCAGAAAAGTTTTCAATAAGTGATTTGAAGTCTTTGAACATTTTCAGGATCTCCTCAGATTCTTTATGTTTAAGGAAATATATCCAGGTCTTCCTAGAGAAATCATCAACAAAGATTACATATTATTTACACCCTCCTATTGATGGAACAAACATTGGTCCACATAAGTCTGAATGAACTAATTCTAATACATTGTCTTTTTTTCTAGAGCTATTTTGAAATGCCCCTTTGGTGTTTTTACCTAAAGCACAACCTTTGCATGCCCCAGAGTGGTACTGTTTAAGTTTTGGTAATCTAGTGACTAGATTTTCCATACAAGATAGGGCCTTGTAGTTTAAGTGTCCTATTCTTCTATGCCATATCTCATTTGTGTTAGTGATTTCATTAATTAAGACTTGATTTTTTTCTATACATAATTCATATAGACAACCTTGCCTTCTACCTATGGTTTGGGCTTTCTTGATAGTAGAGTTCTTTGGCCAAGCCTTTACTTTACCATCCATAAAGGTTACTCTATATCCATTATCTTCAAGTGCATATATAGATACCAGATTCCTCTTGATACCTGGTACAAACAGTACTCTAGTAAGTTGAATGGAAATACCAGTCTTCAGTTTGATAGTGCATGTCCCAACACCTTTTACTGGATAAGCTGAGTCATCTCCAATAGTTACTTCCTCATCATATTATTCTACCATATAGTCTAGTAGTTCTCTGAATCCTATACTATGTCTTGAGGAACCATTATCGATAACCCAGGTGCTTTTATTTGAGACTTGGTTTGAAAGTGCAGAGTAGATCACAAACTTCTCATTTTTAGGTTCTTCCTTAGTCTTCTTCTTCTTTATTTTGGTGAATGAATCCTGATGCTTTTTGTATGGACAATTTATTACATAATATCCATATTTATCATATCTTAAGCACTGCACTTTTAACATATCTCTTTTATTATTTTCTTGATTAGATTTCCTTTTCTTGAAGTGTCTTTTCCTCTTCTTGTGGGTATCCACATTTAGTACATGAAGATCTTCATCAATGGTTTTCTTCTTTAGTCCTTTCTTTTCTACCCTTGATTCCTCTTATAGGAAATTTGTTCTTAGTCAGCCAAATTTTTAAAATTTAGACCTAGCACTTATGCCAGAGACAAATATCTCCCAAGATTCAGGCAGACCATCTAATGTGATCAATGATAATTCCTTACAATCAATTTCATAGCCAAGTGTTGATAATTGATCTCTTAGAGCCAAGACTCTCATAAAGTATGAATTGATTTTCTCACCTTTGTTCATGCTTATGTTTATCTACCTCTTCAAAGCTAATTTCTTGCTTGCATTACTTATTTCATAAGTTTTTTTAGTGCTTTGAACATCTCATATGCTCTTTTGTATTTTGTTAATATTGGACAATATGATCTCTAACTCCATCGATGATGATCTTCATTGCTTTATCATTTCCTTCATTCCAAGTTGATATCTCAGGTTCCGCCTCTAGTTTTATCTTGTCTTCTCTTATGAAAGATTCAACTTTATTTTCTTTTAATATCATTATGATTCTAAACTTCCATGATTGAAATTTTTCTGCTCCCTCAAGCCTATCCTTGAATTTCATAATGCTTTCCATTGGGAATGTAATGTATTCAATCTAAATCTAATTACTCAAGTTTATCATCCGCTCAGATCCTTCAGAACCAACGCTCTAATACCATGTAAAAGATGATAAACTTCTATAGATATTAGTATTGAATATCGAATGTATTGTTGTTGTAAGTGAATATATATTTATTGTTGCAAGACACTTTGATACTTATCGATTTATGTACTTTGGTGTCTTCAAATGATCGAATGATATTGATTATATATCATATTGGGTAGTCGTGACTTGATGAATCATGAATAATTAATGAGTCATGACCCATTAAGTCATGGCTGTCCAAATTATAGCCAATGATCATAACACTTACCATTTCACATAATACACCGATAACTATTGGGTAACATAAATGATGTTTGGTGTTTAATAATAGTCAATAACTATCGACTTGGTGCATGATTCATCACCGATAACTATCGGTTAAGGTAGATGATAGAAGTTGATACTTATAAGAACTGATACTCATCGGTATTAGACATTTGCTATGAAAGTATTAATAAACCGATGTAATCGGTATTTGATAAATCATTTCAAATATATTCAATAATATATGTATATATTAATGTGTATGTGATAGTAATTATATATATATATATATATATATATATATATATATATATATATATATATATATATATATTAATATGTACATATTGATAGATCATTTCAAATATATTAAAATATATATGTATATATTAATGTGTATGTAATAGTAATTACATATACATTAATATGTACATATATGTTTTCTTTATATATTCAAGTTAATTATCTGAATGATGCTATCAATTTCCAACAGAGGATCATTATTATCATTTGGTTTTTATTTGATTTTTGCCTAGGTAGGTTAACTAAGTGTATAGATGGGGAGTGGCTTGCAATGGGGGTCAGGGACTTAAGAGGCTAACAAGGTAACTCATTGTAAGTTAACTTAATAAGTGATAACTTAATAAAATTTATTAGGAGAGATACATTAATAAGATGTTTGTGTTCCTCACCCATGCCTTGAGCGCTAGTAGATGCTAGGATGGTGCGTAAAAAGATGTTGGTCACTTGCGTGGATTGCATGTGGCATAGTTAGTAGCCTTGTCTGTATGAGAGGTTACTAATACTACATAGATTCACTAGGGGGCCGAGGTCCAGAGAGACTTCCAAGTTAACTCTAGAGCTGACTCATGTGATGACACTTCACTTTATGCATCTTAGGTTTCCTACATGTGTTAGTTACCTCTGGATTAGTATGTGTACCTTTGTATTTTGAATTGTACCTTTTGAGATAGAGAGCTTTCAAGATCTCTTGCTTAGTAATACCTTATGTTTGGTTTTGGTAGTGTTATCCAAGTGGGATATGATGTTATCTCCTCAACATGGTGAGAGTGGAACCACATGTTTCCACGAGGTCAAGAGGTAGTGATTCTTTTACCATTTGAGACTCTGACATTCTTGTACCAACATTGGATGATCCTTATAACAATTTTTCCTTATTCTTTTATCCTTGGAGATTTGTTCTTATTTTTTTTTTTTTATATATGTACTTTATACTTGGATTATATTTACATACCCTACGACTTGTGTAGTGAATGTGGGTTATCATGTATACCTTATGGTACCAATTGTATTTGTGTATTCATTTATGAGATGATATACTTTAGTTACATTATGTGGAAGATTTGTATGGTTATTGTACTTAGTAGATTAATTTATATTTATGTAATTCTACGTCAAGGAACCCTTGAGATTTGTAATCTATAAATGAGTTGTGTAAATGAGTTTGTATTATCTTTACGTTATTGCTTTCACTTTGTTATTCATTATTGTTTGTAAAATTTTAAGAAAAAAAATATTATGTAAACTTAGTAGCATGTTTTAGGTTAATCTCTCATGGGTTCCCTAGTGGGGTATTACAATATGTGTATGTGTATACATGTATGTATATATCTACACACACACACACACACACATACACGCACGCACACACACACACAAACCCACACATAGCTCTCAATCAATTGATTTAAAAAAAAATCAATACAAGTAATATTGTAGGGCGTACACCAAATACTACTTTTAGAGTACAATAATTCTTATTTTTATAGATTTTAAATTTTTATTATAGTTATTATTACAAAAAATTAGCATATTATTCACATACAAAGTGATAACAAATAAATAATCAACATCTTACTTAAAGTACACACACGATGATCAATTTTTGACTTCACGAATCTCAAATTTAAAACATAACAATCAAAATCTAGTACAACATTCTAAGTGATTATTTGAGACCATATAAATATTTATTTAATCTACAAAATTATTGCCCCTTACCTGTTACCATGTGGTGCTTAAATTGTGTCATGTAGTTTTCTTACTCCAACTCACCAAGTAGGAAAGTTGCTTTCACATCTATTTTCTCAATCTCAAAACTAAAAACTATTGTAACACATAATAAGAATCAAATGGATGTCACCTTAGCAACTAGAGATTTTTTTACGAAAGTCAAATCCCTATTGATCCCCAATGAAATGTAAATAAAACATTGTTCATCTCTAAGGTAACAAGCCTTGTCAATTCCATCACATTCCAATAAGATCCAACATTTCTATTAAGCTGATAAAAAATACAAGATAAGCATTATTCATCTCTAAAGTAGTAATCCCATGCTCATGCTACCACATCTTGGTGGGAGGCCATGTCTCTATCAATCCAATGGAAAAAAAAAACAAAAAAACTATTCATATCTAGAATAATAAACTCTTATCAGTACTATCACACCTTAATAGAGGTTGGATCTTTATTGATTGAACTAAAAATGTAAATACACACTATTCATCCATAAAGTAATAAGTCCTTGTCAACTCTACCACATCTTAGGTGGAGGCCACATTCTTATTGATCTAACTACAATACAAAATAAATACTATTCATCCTGTACATTCTAACACATCTTGGTGGGAGACCATCCCTACAGATTCCATTTAAA
The DNA here is from genome assembly GCA_027943335.1 of Chamaecyparis obtusa. NCBI lineage: Eukaryota > Viridiplantae > Streptophyta > Pinopsida > Cupressales > Cupressaceae > Chamaecyparis > Chamaecyparis obtusa. The sequence goes on along the minus strand of BSBK01006933.1, from coordinate 900,393 downwards.
TGTCTTTAATGTAACCACATAAAAAAATTAAAAAAGATTCTCATACAAAATAGATTCAAGAACATCCACACATTAAAATATTAGATTCAAACACATCACCCATGTCATTCACCTATTTAGAGTAGTACACAATTGTCCAAACATGAAAAAAAAAGGTGAAATTTATGAAGTGTTTGTAGTCTAAAAGATTGTGTATTTCAGGTTATAAACTAATATATTAATATCTATATAATTTACTTCTTAACTTTTCTATATAAAGAAAAAAAGAAAAAAATTCATAGTAAAAGATTTAAAATTAAAATTAAAATAGATACTACTTTAAGTATATATATAATAATTTTATGACTATCTTCTAATCTCATGAACTACTTTCCATGAGCCTTCTATGATCTATATAGTATTTAAAAGATTGCTTTTACAAACAATTGTATATGGTTTTGAATCAATCTTTTCAATTGCATTGAGTCTATCACCAAAATCAATATCTTCTATTACCATAATTTAATTATAAATACGACTAAAACCATTCTCCCATCCATTCAATTCATGCTATATTTATGAATAAAACTATCTAGGTAGATTTTATGACTATATTTTAATTCAACAAACTATTAAACAACATCTTTCTATATATAGATACATGAAAAATAATTTTATCACTACTATAATTGACGAGTTTTCTAAACTCTATATAATAGCTAAAAGATTGCATCTACAAACAATTGTATATGTTTTTGAATTGGCCTTTTCACATCACATTCAACCCATTACCAAAATCACTATCCCATGATACCGTAAACTACATATACATATTATTAAAGGATTCCCTCATCCATTCAACTAATTCTATTGAAACTAACCAGATACATTTTATGACTATTCTATAACCCCCTAAAATACTAATAACATCTTACTCTCTCTCTATATACAAATATATTAATAAATTTTATTACTACTCTAATTGACATGAATTTTCTATAATCTATATAATAATTAAAAGACTGCTTCCATAAATAACTTATATATTTTTAAATCTACCTTTTGAATCACTCTTACAGAATTATTATCTTTTAGGGGGTAGAGCTCAATTACTGCTTGTGTTCCAATGATTCTTCACTCCTTGTTCACCCAACCCCCGATTACAAACTTTTAAGAAATAAAAAAAATGATAATTAAAAATTCATTAATAAATTTTGCATGCACCAACAATTTTCCACTTGTATCCCCAATAGTTAAAATTTGTAAACTTTAATTGGAGGAGTTGTGCAACTTTATTGGTACCTATAACACATGACTATTGGGGCATTTGTGTATAACTATTGGTAAAAAATAGTTATTAGAGGAAAATGTATTGGTTCTTAAATGAATATATATTGGACCAATTGTGCAAATTTTGAGGTGGTTATAGTGCATAGCTATTGGGGTTGTAAGAATTGTTTTGATGCAATGTAATAATTTGCCTAAGACAATATGCCAAGATTTAGAAGCCTAATGAATAATAGCACAAAAGAGAGAGAAATATTATGATCAACTAGATCAATGGATGAATTAATTGAACTCAATAATATGACTCAATTGAAATTCAATACCATAAGTACCAATGGAATCTTTTACAATGTAGAAGTGCCTGCATTATAGGTAAGGCATGATAACTAGGAGATGAGCAAGAAATAACTTATCACCCACACTAGGTGGAATCACATGTCCACCAAATGTGGATTATCCTCCATTATACAATAAAGTATGTGCAAACATGTGCAATAATGTGAGCATGATAATGTGATAAGTGCACTAAAGGTGGAGACAACACATAAAGTGGAATGTGATAACAGCCATCACCACCTAAAGTGGAATTTCTCCTACACTATGTGCTAATATAGGTGCAAGCTCCTAAGTCTGTCATATGTAAACTACTATGTAATGCATTATCCTAAGCAAGCTTAAGTAAAATATGATTAATGAATATTTAATTACACCAACAGGGGTATCTTTAAGTAGGTATCAAATGACACTTTGAAATGACCACTTCTTGACCATTGCATGCATAATTGAATCCACAATGTTTGTCGTTACTACCTAGAAGCCATAACAATAGGTATTGAAGCAATTAGGTCACATATGAAGACAACAAAAGAATCGTCAAAATCTGATGTATGGTTTAGGATTTGTAGGTGTGTGAAGTTAGCTATAATGACTAATGATGCTCTTTCCCCTAATAACATAAACTACTTATTTTGAAGTAGACGATCAAATGGATATCCTAAGATCCATGCCATCCTACAAAGGGGGAAGATAAAGTTGAGACCCTTGGGATTCCTTCCAAAAAGTATCCTATCGAGTGCCATTCTTCACAAAGGTAGGACTAATTAATTAGCCTACTAGTAATATAACCCCCCACAACTAATATACTCCCCAACACATGTAGAGGTAGATTATTGTTAAAGTTGAGACCCTTAAGAATCCTTCCAAAAAGCATTCTATGAGCGCTAGTCTTCATGGAGGTAAGGCTTAATTAATCAACATGCTAGCAATATAACCCCCCACAATTAATCTACCCCCTGCCCTTGCCCCTGTCCCCTTAATGCAAAGGTAGATTAATTATTGGAGGGATATGGTAAAGTCGATAGACAAATAGATAGTAGTACAATGCAACCCAATTGTGAACCTTCTTTTACAGTTTTAAAATATAACTAATTTCTATTATAATCAATCAGTTAATAAGTTATTTAGTTGATTAATTCTGAAAGTAATGATTTTATATGTTACATGAATGTCCAATGCTATCTCCCCCCCCCCCACATTTTCCCAACCATTCAACTCATTATATTCACATGGATGAAACCCAACCAAAACAAATTAAAACATTTTGCCATCCATTTAACTTTCTCTATTCATTCTATCCATATGGGTGAAACCCAACCCAACCAAGAGAATCAGTGCATCCATTCTAATTCATTCTATTCATTTTAACTCTCATTCTATTTGTATGGGTGAAATTTGGCCCACCGACGGCCCTCTCCAAATGAAAGACAAGTGTGCCAATGAGTAACATGTGTTAAAAAATTAAACATCAAGCGCCACACAAATATTTAGTAACGCGCTAAAATCTGAGTGACTCACTAATCCTTTCTCCAACGGCCTAAAATAACCCCCTTCATAGTCAACCAGGTTAAAAGAGTCCTCACGCTATAAAAATGTTATTAATGCCATTACTATTCTGTAAAAACACAGGTTGTTCTCTCTACTTAAGAAGGCATCGGTAGAGCTGGATTTACTCCCATTTCTTGGCCGTCTTCGTATTCGATTTCATTTTTTTCTCTGCATTAATAGGCGGTTTTGAGCCCTTTTTCTTGTTAAATTCCGTTCATATTCTGAACAAAGCCCACGAATTTCATATATGGCTTGACCCACCAAAATTTCAGGCGGTCTCTCTAACGGACCAAATATTTTATTGGTTGGCCTTGATAACCCAAGCATTTCTTTTGGGCATCTCTGGAATTGATTCTCCGGGGAAAAATCAGTGCAAACCCTGATAAGAGTCTTAGAGAATAAATACGAATTGTTGCGTGCATTGGACTTTGTGGGTGGCATGAGGCTCGAAGGTGAAACGGTTATGGTAACTCCTAGGGTTCCTGTTGTGGGGGATTGGGGAAGAAGTATTAAGAAAGAATCTGTGCAGGAAGTGCTGTTGAGGAGAGAAGAGGACTGGGGGAGTGCTTCTGATAGGGACCAGAGGATGCCGCAAATGTCCCCTTCTTCGAAAACAAGTTCCAATCATTTGGTTGGTGCTCAGCAGAAGTTGGTTGTAGGGTATGCCCTCACATCTAAGAAGGTTAAGAGCTTTTTGCAGCCCAAATTCGAAGGGCTAGCTAGGTAAAAGCCTTCTCCTTTTGGATCTCTTATGTTTCTCTTAGTTTTTGTTTTTGCATTAGAATTTTTCCTTTTTAATTGGATGGTTGAAATAATTTTAACATTTTTCTCCGTTAATTGGAAATGTTTTTTTAGTTTTTAGTTTTTCTTATTTTTTTGGGATGTTTTGGGCATCTCTTCCGTCAAAGATTTGGTACAGTTCGCGCCCCCCTGGCCAATGTCCCTACCTGCAATGAAGTTTTTGAATCTTGGTTTCAAGATAAACGGTGGCTGTATAATGGCGTATTTCTAAAGTACTATTTGTCTGTTGTCTTTTATGTTTCAAAAGAATTGCACTTTTAAGTGGAAGGAATTGGTGATTTGTTGATGCTTTCAATGTGGTGTTGAATCGCAATATTTATCAATAATAAGGAATCCCTATTTTTGATAACTTTGTGAAGATTTTCGCTTAGTTTTTAGCTTTTTTGTTTATTTAAAGTTAGTTATTATGTGTGAAATGTTTCTGCTTACCGCTTAAGGAAATAGTCAATGTATATCATAATTCAAAAGTTATAAGCTGGGATACTTGAATTGGAAGGATATTGGTTTAGTTGATACCCTGAATATGTTGTTGAATTATCGTATCTTTTTGTTTTGGAATGTTTCAATCAAATGTTTTGGTTCAATCGATGTCTTGAACACGGATAGAATTATTCTTTGTCATGGAATTTGTTGCAGAAAGTAATATGTTCAAAAATAGAGATGGGGGTGCATAACATTTTTAACTTGAATGTCTCTATTGGCAAAAGCCAGATTCTATCATTTTGCTAAATTCCAAAACTCTTTTGTCCTTCAATTGGAAGGATCTCGATTCGGTTTGAATCATGAACATGGAAGGATCTCGATTCTCTTTTGCGCTGTTTGTAGGAAGTAGTGGGTTTTAACTTCTAAATAAAATTGTGCATTATAATGCTTCTTACTAGAATACTTATATTTTACCTGTAGAAAAATTTGAGTCATGTAATTTTCACAGTCCATGATAGTAATGTTAGATTTTTACAGTTCATAATAGTAGAAAAAATCTGTCTTCTTTTTTCCTCAAGATTAAAAATATGGGTTCTGCTGATGGTCGGAACATGGTGAGAGTTCTTTTTTCCTGCTGTAGAAGTTTTGGTGAAAATCTTTTGCTTCAAATGAACAATGGGTAAATGAAATATATTAGTATTCTCATTTAGTTCAAAATGTTGGTTCTTTTGAATTTGAAGTAGATTTCATTTTGTCTAAGTCCTAAACGTGTTGTTGGATTTTATTTCTATACTATATGCACGGAGTTATTCTTATCACTATTTTCACCAAGTAGTCATTGTTTGTTGTCATTCCGAGTTAATTGATTTGTTAATAATGCCCTTGATTACATTTAATGACATTATACTAAATATCTATTGGTCCATAGGCTGTGAAATAGCTGGTATACAGCTTTCTTTAGGGTCATGAAAGTATAAATTGTCTTATTTTGTATCGGTAATACTTCGCTGTGACGTGTTTTCCCCTTTATAGCGATTGTGGTCATACGGTGTTTTCTGGTTTCTTTGGTGCAAATTCGAGAGCTTCTCTCAAAAATCATATTAGTTTGTTTGTGTGCACGTGACTTAATCATTTTCTCAATATAGAAGATTAGATTGGTGCTGCAGTGGATGCCTTGTTCCTCTGTGTTTGCTGGAATTACAATTTCAAGGAGTATAATAATATTGAATTTTATTTTACATGGAGAGGCTCTATTTTGTTCTATATTAAATTAGATTTAGTAAATGCACTATTGTATAATCAAGTGTACCCTTCAAAGTATATCAAGGCTACTGTTTTATTCATTATCGAAACATGCATTTATATTTTATACCATATGGTGGAAGGATAGCAACAATACTATGATTTAGAGCTATTTGAATCTGGTTTCTATGCATTGTGGTATTTTTTATAGGCTCCATTTTAGGTGCTATGAGGTCTCCAGTGAATTTTTTATTTAAGCAATATCACTTTTTCACATATGGTCTGATGGATTACAATTTCTTGTTATACATAATCTTTTTTCTTGCTGGTAGTATGAGCATACGAAAGTTCACTTCTACTGAATTTTGATTTCTGTTCACAATTACTTTTATTGGTGATTGCATGCTAGAAAGTTGGAAATGCTAGATCTGTTTATGTGATCTTACATTTTCAAAGTTTGACTTAAGAAGATGATGCATCCTTCAGTTACTATTATATTGTCAGCGTGTGCCATCCATGGCAGGGCATCTGCTCACAGAAGGGAGGCAGTTTTTATCAAGATGTAAAATGTTGTTAACAGCAACTTTGATTTTCTTTTAGAGTATTCTTCTTGACCGCTTGTTCTGCAATTCTTGTATGGCAACAGTTCTATGTATTATTGTCTGTTTACTGATTGTTAAAATAGTAAAATACTTAGATCTACTAGACTGTTTGGGAAACCACGTTTCATGGTCGTACAATATGATGTGTTTATTTCATGCAACTACAGACAGTGCATATGATGCTTAGCTGGTCCAATAATCCACTAATGGCTTTATTGATATGTGTATATTCTATTGCTTGCTATTCTTCTTTTATTCAGTTTCTACAATTTTAATTACTAATGAGTTTTATTCTAATAGCTGCAATTTTCTGGAATTTGATTGTGTCACTATTTTTTGCATTCCGAATCACATTCTATGATTCATCATCAGGATGAGAAGAGCTAGAGTTTTATTCTTTTTATTTAATTTCCATTGCTGTTGTAATGTTCCCTGTTGCAGGAAAAAAGGCATTAAATTTGTCGCAATAGACCGGAACAGGCCTCTAGATGAGCAAGGGCCATTTGATGTTGTCTTGCACAAGGTGAGTTGATGTCATCTCTACTTATTCTATACTCTTAATATAAGCTGCATTCTGGGTCATAGGTTTAAACTTGTATCCTTTTTATGTTTATCTGGCATACATATAAGACCTTGGGTGTTTTGTGTGTGGGTTTGGCATCAATTGTAGGGAATTAAAGGAAAGAACTGGGTTGGTCTGCTAAATTTGCTGTTAATTGTGGGGAACATTATTACTTAGTAGGTCTTATTCATTTTAAGAAAATTGACTCTCATAAATTTAATTCATTCATGAATCATTTATTTTTGTCTAATTTGTCTTAGCAAGCTATTTTGTGGCTACATGTATCTTGATATATTCTCAAACTTTATGCAGCTGTCAGGGAGGGATTGGCGTCAGATTCTAGAGGTTAGCATCACTTTTGGCTTTTGTGAATATATATTTGCCATTTAATATGATTTGAATCTTGTCCAAAAAAAGATTGGCAGTATTATGCTTCTTAAATGTGTAATGAACCATGTAATGCCTTCGCTGGCGAAATTTTGAAAGCCTCTTTACTCTTTTAGTGGGTTTTATACACAGTTGCTGGAAACTCCTCCGTCCCTCCTTGGGCATGCGTATCCCTGTATCCAATTTGGAAATGTATCCGATACTGCCCAGATACACGTCGAATATTGTACCCATATCTGCCTAAAAATGCTTGATTTCCAACCATGCCAAATACTATGTAATTTGAGTTTTTTAAAGATTTGTCATATATCTTCCCAAACTTAATTTAAAAAAACTTCATTAATGCAATTTTTTTAAAAAATGGTATAAACAAAACCTACACCAAATGAAAAAGACAAATAAAATGTTTTTCTATTTCAGTAACCCATTTTTTTGGGTTATCATTTAATGCAACTCTACTATTTTTGTTTATTGTAAAGTGTTAAATTAACATATAGATATTTATGTAGCATTTATTTGTCAATACTGCTTTTGAAGTAACGAAAATCTCCTCTAATAACTTAGAAAACTGTGTTAAATATGTGTATGTGTTTTTATTAATGTCATATCCAGCCGTATCCATATTGGGGGTCTTAAAAAATGGTTGTATTCGTACCTGATACTGTATCCGTATCCGTATCCATGCAACTTTGGAACTTCTATAAATTGCCTGGAGGCATATTCTTCTGTTTGCTATTTTGGTGCACTCGTTTTTGTATTCTGATGAATGAGCAATCATTTGTTTCTTGTTTACTGCATATTATTCATTACCAAACAGTTCTGTAGGTGTCCATGGTTCCTGGTTTTGACTCTCTGCCATCCATTAGGAAACTATACATAGATGGGTATGGGGAAATTATAATGGGTAGTTGATTATTGTAATTTTGTACTTACCGATTCTACTGGATTAGAGATTAATTGCTGCAAAGTCTTAGTTGAGTATGGGGAAATTATAATGGGTAGTTGATTATTGTAATTTTGTACTTACTGATTCTACTGGATTAGAGATTAATTGCTGCAAAGTCTTAGTAAATGGAAGTTATCTAGCTCACAATTCAAGGGCTATTACTTACAAGATTCAAACAATGTGTAAATTATAAGGTTCTTAAAACAGTCCCGTAGGTGAAAATTTCAAATTAACGTTAAGATCAATATCAAGGAATTATGTTGGTTGCATGCCTTTTAAACTGTAGGGCTTCACATGTATCACAAATTGAAAGTTTACAAACGTGTAGTCAGAGGGTATTTTCCTTGGGTGTCTTCCTTCCCTTGGGTGTCATCTTTCCCTTGGGACTTAGTATAAGGCTTCACATGTATCACAAATTGAAAGTTTACAAATGTGTAGTCACAGAGGACAATTTCCTTGGGTGTTTTCTTTCCCTTGGGACTTAGTGAGACTGCCTTTATTATTCTTTAAGTGTGTGCTCCCGCAATATTTATTTTCTATGATTTTTGTTCTTTTTCCTGGGTAGAAACTTTTGAGTGAGATAAAGTACACTCAACTTACCATGCAAGGTATCTTTTCTGGTTTTGCAGGATTATAGGAAGGAGCATCCAGAAGTAATAGTACTTGATCCTCCAGATGCAATACAGCATTTATATAATCGCCAGTCAATGCTTGAAGATGTTGCCGCTTTAGACCTGTGCGATCACGAAGGTAGGTATCTTTCTTATTTGTTTCGTTCTTATCTTTATTTTCATTTTTACTTTGCTTTCATCTCTTTTCACTGTTTTATTACTGATTGTGAGTTTCTTAGTTTGTAGTTTGAATTTTCTTTCTTATGTAATGCCATGAGCTCACTTTTTTTGCTAGCACTTTAGATTCTGTATTGAGTAAATGAATGTGAACTTATTTTTGTTTGATGTGCCAGGTAAAGTTGGTGTTCCAAAACAACTGGTTATAACTGGTGATCCAGCATCAATTCCTAGCGCTGTTTCCAAAGCGGGACTCAAGTTACCATTGGGTAAGCCTACTTGATATTATATACATTACTTGCACATATTTTATGTGTCCTGGAATTTGTGATTGTGATTTCTTAGTATTACAAAGAGACAGTTTGGAGAGTGTCAGTGTCATGGCAACATTTTTATATTTTGTTATGTTCTTTGTAGTGGCCAAGCCATTACTGGTAGACGGTACAGCAAAGTCTCATGCGATGTCACTAGCATATGATCAATTTAGTCTCTCAGAGCTCGACCCTCCTCTTGTGCTCCAAGAGTTTGTGAATCATGGTATTTAATAGCATTGCTCTTGTCTTTTATATTTCATTTTGCATTTGTTTGTGCTCATTCTATTTGGTAGTGCTATTTAATGAACTGAGCAATTCGACATGATAACAGGTGGTGTTCTTTTCAAGGTGTATATTGTTGGGGACACTATTAAAGTAGTGCGCAGGTTTTCTTTACCTGACGTGGATGAAAGTGAATCTTCGGGATATGGAGTGATTCCATTTCCAAGGGTGTCAAGTGCTGCTGCATCAGCTGATGATGCAGATTTAGATCCTTGTATTGCAGGTAAGGGTTTTATTGAGCCTAACGTGTTGGATGTGATATGCTTTTATGTTTTCAATTTGATTTGGTGAGATAGATTACAGACATTAAGTTTCCACAATCCATGTGTATGTAATCAAATTGCTTCTGGATTCGATTGTGTGAGATAGATTTCTCTTTTAATGTGTCTTGTGCTTCATGAGTGCCTCATTTTAATGCATGCAGAGTTGCCTCCATTTTCTTTGCTCAATAAACTTGCGACCGAACTCCGGCAAAGACTGGTAAGTTAGGCCCTCATGGTGTAGAACATTCTGATTAATTTTTTATTAAGTGTTCTGAGATATGTCTAAGCAGACACCTGGTCAAACACTTTCATTTTATATCTTTTGCTGTGATTCTATTTTAAGCATGCTTTAGTTTATGGCATAGGGTGGGGTACAGTTGTAATGGTTGTTTGGTGATGAATCTTTTAAGGCTGTTTATAGATTGGTGGAAAAGTGTTGTTCATGGTGCTCACCCTACTCAACACTTATATTTTATATCTCCTGCTGTAATGTAGTTTAAAGCATGCTTATGGCATAATGTTGGGTGATTTATGGTGATTGTTGTTCAGTTGTAATGTGTCTGGTGTGTAAGGCTGTTTATGGATTAAATGATAATTGTACAATCTTAACATTGTTTTAGGATCTAGTCTTTGTACACCTTTTTTTTGAACTTGGCTTGGAGATATTGTAGGATTTTTGTTGAATGCTATTGGTTATTTTCAGAGATAATAGTTTCTTTCTTTCCCATGATCCAAATCACCTGGTCCTAAAACTTTGTGTACATCTGGCTGGGTATAAATGAATAATGAAAGTGGACAAATTTGTTAATAGATTTTTTCTTCAACTGAGGAAGATATATTAAAAATGATTCAGGGACTTCGACTTTTCAATCTTGACATTATACGTGAGCATGGAACAAAGGACAACTATTATGTAATCGATATAAATTATTTTCCTGGTATGTAGTTTGTTCAGCTATGTTGTACAATTACTTTAAAATTGCTACATATCTTACTACACCTTTTCATTGTTGAATTTTAGATGTTCTTGTGATTCTTTTTTCTTGTTGATGCATTTGAAGAAAATTTCCATTGTCCCTGCTGATAGTTTGATGGTGTATTTTGCCAACTGATCACAGGCTATGGAAAAATGCCTGGATACGAGAACATATTTACAGATTTCCTTTTAAGCCTTACACGAGGCAAGCAACACAAGCTTCCTGGAGCTGCTATCTGCTCTGTGGATAGTAACAACTGCTGATAGGTTGTTGCAGAATTCAAATTTCACATCTTCCCTCTTGCTTTGGGTTTTTAATATCAGGCTCATGCAACATTTGAATGTGTCAAGCATAGACATTTCACAGATTCTTCCAGTATGATAGAGATGCAGCATTGTCTCAATTTCTGGATGAGATATTTTTTCCAGTTATCATCACTTTGCATGGCCCAATGCATTCATCAGGTATCATATTTTGCTGAAGGGTTCATGCCTATTGTATTTTGAGTACAAAGCTTTTTTCTTGCAGAGGTCAACTCTGTCTCTGCTTAAATCAGAATTTAGGATGGGTGGAGGCAGGTTTGTCCCAGGCAATCCAGGGTCATAAAGCAAAGGGAAGTGCAACTACCATTCATTCAAGATTCTTGCCAAGATTTTTTTTTTCTCGAGGTTAAATTTTCAGCAGAAAAGTTTAATCTTACCCTTCCATTGTAAATGAACTACATTTGGTTGGATTCATTTCTATTCAACGAGATCCTTTTGTGACGATTTGTTTGATTTCTGGGTTTGCACTGACTAGCCGCTTATTTTGTTGCACGCTTTTAGTTTGATTTGTGCCATGTTTATTCTTAATGCACCTAGACTTCTTTGAAAATGCAAAAACCTCGAAAATATAGAATGCCAAGCCTCTGAATCAAGTTTTCTTTTGCAGCCTTTGCAGTCGGCCATCACTTTGTCATGGATTGTCCGGTCAAGGCAAACCTTTAGCCGGCAAGCACAGATGGATTTATTTTGCATAATAATTCTATTAATTATTTTGCATCGAGAAGGTTATTTGTATTATATACTGTCTAGTATGTTGCATATTGGTACTCTTCTTGATGCTGAAGTTCTTGTACATATTTGTAATCACATTATGCACATTGTTCCAGGTTTGTTTTATTGATTATTCTTACTTTGTAATTACGTTATCTCATGTTCTGGATTTGTTATATTGAGATTATTCTGGCTCTTTTTGACACCTGGGAGATGCAACTGTTGCAAATTTGTTTTTGTCAATTTTACTGATCAATTAGAAGTGGCCTTCACGTACGTTTGTCTATGCTGAAGAAATATTAAAAATTCGAAGATGGGCAATGTGGTGTTATCTTTCTTTACACTGGGATCTGGCTTCCATCTCTGTAAATATATCTAAAAGTACACTCTTGAGAGTTTTTTTTTTATAAATTACTCTCCAAAGGGATCCTGGTGCAGTAACTGCAGTTAGGAGATGCCGTGCAAAAATCCTTAATGTGTTAATTTTTGGGCATAAAAACTGTACCTGATTCATGCATGCGATAATTCAATGCCTCACTTTTTATGTACTGAATTGGGATCTATATTTAAGTTGCTTTGAGTTAAAACAATTATTTTCATCCATAATTTTTGGGTATAAAGACTGTTTCTGGCTCATACATGGATAATTCAATGCCTCACTTTTTATGTACTGAACTGGGATCTATATTTAGGGAGTAAATTGGGATGATGATATGAAGTGCACAATGTACCGGTGCATCCTAAACTAATGTCAGCCAACGCCAAGATTTGAAGATGACTGGAAATTTTAAATTTGTATCTTCGTAGTTACACATAAAAATTAAATTTCTTCATGATACTACTTTTTCAATTGAAAATGAGGAAAGAGGCTAAAAGCTATAAAATACATAGAGAAAACCGTTAAGGGTTGACCCCGACCCACTGTGACTTTGTTTTCAACGGGCATCCTTTTGAACTCTCATGTACGGCCTTGATTTGTTACTGCTTAATATCTATGTTACTCCGAGTTTCTGGGATGGGGTTTATGGGGTACGGGGAAACGGGTTTCTGGGATTCTTTTCCGGGGATGGGTGAATAATAAATATGATATAATAACAACCATCATAGCGACATAATAACATCGATAAATCTTAAATCAATGGCTCTTTGTGAAGGTAACAAAACTTTTAGCGACATAATAACATTGAAAAATCTAAAATCAATGTCTCTTTGTGAAGGTAACAAAACTTTTAAGACTTGATGATGTGTGGGCAATCAACTTCCAAAATGGCCCAGTATAAGTGTGGCAAATGGCCCACTTATCCACTTTCTACAATGAAGTGGAAGGCAAATGACCCATTTATCCACTTTCTACAATGAAGAGCAATTATAGGCCGCTTGGGCACACAACCAGCTTCTAACAACAATCTTTGACCCGAAAAGCTAAGATCACCTTTCATTAGCTCATTGTCAAAAGCTAAGATCACGTTCATTAGCTCATTAGCTCTCTAATGCAAGACTTGTCTAGTCTGGTTTACTGATTATAACCCGCTTGTTCACTTGGAAGGTAACAAAACTTTGGTTCTTTGTGAAGGTAACAAAACTTTTAGCGACATACTAACATTGAAAAATCTAAAATCAATGTCTCTTTGTGAAGGTAACAAAACTTTTAAGACTTGATTATGTGTGGGCGGGCAATCAACTTCCAAAATGGCCCAGTATAAGTGCGGCAAATGGCCCACTTATCCACTTTCTACAATGAAGTGGAAGGCAAATGACCCATTTATCCACTTTCTACAATGAAGAGCAATTATAGGCCGCTTGGGCACACAACCAGCTTCTAACAACAATCTTTGACCCCGAAAAGCTAAGATCACCTTTCATTAGCTCATTGTCAAAAGCTAAGATCACGTTCATTAGCTCATTAGCTCTCTAATGCAAGACTTGTCTAGTCTGGTTTACTGATTATAACCCGCTTGTTCACTTGGAAGGTATAAATTATTTTGGTATTCACTCAATTTTTCTTCTTCTCGTCTCTTGATCATTTACAATAGACTAAACAAACTTGTAAAGTTCAACAAAAGTCAGAAAGGGAAATTTGAAGTGTTTCTAGGCATTGTAAATTGTTTCTTAACATGTGGAGAAACCACTGGTTCATCATTATGGTTCATGCAAGGTTGATTCACAGAAAGAATGAAGTGGGTGTTAGATTGGAGATGGTTGATATCTCTCATCTCCATTGATTTTCTATTTTTTGTGTCTAACAGGGTTATGAATTTTCTGAAGAATGAAGTGGGTGTTAGATTGGAGATGGTTGATATCTCTAATCTCCATTGATTTTCTATTTTTTTGTGTCTAACAGGGTAATGAATTTTCTGATCCTTGAAATGTCTGAAGATTAATATTAATAAAAATGACTTGCTTTATGGCTGTCGTCACTGGAAATGGCTATCCGTCCCTGGGACGGTGGGGGATGGCTTGGCTATTCCTAGCCGGCCGGGACAGTCAATGGTTTCCAAAACAAGAGTTGATTATTTCCGAGTTTCAGTTTCCAATGTTTTTTACATGATTGGGGGGATGGCCCGGCCATTCCTAGCTGGCCGGGGGACAGTCAATGGTTTCCAAAACAAGAGTTGATTATTTCCGAGTATCAGTTTCCAATTTTTTTACATGGTTGGGGGATGACTTGGAAATGTTTCTGGCCGTCTCCAAGTCCCTGAAACGGTTTTCATTTCCGGTACTCAGGCATTTAGGGTGGAAATGCATTTCTGGTAGAGATGGATGATGTAGACTTCTTCCTTGACTCAAAATCTGTATTAGGGGGATAGTACTAGTAACTGCCTCTCTAATTTATATATGTCTCAATAAGCGTGTCCTGCCACCACCTCAAAAACTTGTGCAATTAATACAATACATCCTCTATTAACTGTTTGGATCAATACCCATGTACAAATGTTCCATTGTTCCAATAATGTTGCACTATGGGTAGCGATAAAGTTGCACACCTTTTGCAATTAAATATTAATATTTTTAACTACGAGAGGTACAAATGGATGGCTATGGGTAGCGATAAAGTTGCACACCTTTTGCAATTAAATATTAATATTTTTAACTACGAGAGGTACAAATGGATGGCTATTAGTAGATGTGAAATATTTTAGTTGGCTTTTTCTAAAAGATAGTTTAGTTAGGTGATCAAGGAGTGAATGATTATTATTAAAATTTAGACTTAGACTTCACCCTTCTAACAATATCTCAACTTCTCCATTAAAGTTTGGGTCATAATTTTCTCACTTTCCCCCTTCACCCTTCTTATGGCTATATCTCAACTTCTGAAACGTGAGTTGCTGCAGTAATGATGCATTGCATATCATTAAATATTTAAAATATGGTGTTGTGCAAACATGTACCAAGTTGGAATATAAATTTAATACTAGTGACTTAACAGTCACTAGTCATTCCTATGCATTGCGATATCAATTTTAAGTGACATTGAAGTGAATTGAATTTGGTTAGGAAAATTATCATGTCAATGTAGGTGATATATTGAAAAAAGGTGAAAATGAAGGCAGTATAAATTGGGGGTGAAAGGCGAATGTGCAGGAATGAAAATGAAGGCATTACAAATTGGGGGTGAAAGGCAGGAGTAAGTGTAAGTGGGAGTCAATAGTGATGGAAAGTGACACTGAAATGAATTTGGTTAGGAAAATATCATCTCACTGTAGGTGATGTATAGATGAAAGTGAAAATGAGGGCATTATAATTTGGGGTGAATGGTAACTGTGCAGGAATAACTGTGAGTGGGAGTTAACACTGATGGATTAAAATATCATCTCATCTTTTGTTTTTTAGAATTCTTGGCATTCTCTCTTCCTGATGATGGATCACGGAGTGTGATCCGAAATGTTGATGCTAAAAACAAACATACAATCAAATCTAGAAACTCACATGAATTTAGATATGGATTGTGGAAATCTGATATAATTAACTGATAGATTGTGAGTGGGTCATGAGCCAAGAATGTTAATGTTATATAATGTATTTGATACATTACATTAATGTCTTCTCAAGTTTAAATGTTAAATGACACTCGTTAGCATGCATTTCAATGGTACATTACACTAATGTCACGACAAGTTTAATTTGTAAATGACACTCATTAAAGTGTGTGCCAATGAATCAGGAGCATATATTTATAGTATATGGACATCTCCCCAGAAGGTTCAAGAGCCTAAAACGATGAGCTATACAAAAAGCTACACTGGTAAAAATCAGTATATTTATTGGTGGTAATGATTTCTACCTGTTTAATTGTCGTTTTTGTTTCTTCAATGTTTGCTTTTAGAGATGGGTTGTCTCTGGCAGGTGAAGCAAAAGGTCTCCGCAGGTGTGACAAACAAAGAACAGTAGTTGCAGCTAACGCTTTTTTGTCCTGTTCTGGCTTTGGTTTGTTCTATTGTTCATTGTATATATCATCTGTTATTTTTCTCTGTTGTTGTCCAAAAGGTTGAACCCTGTCAATTCCATTTATCAGTATAAAAAAAAATTGGACCCTTTTCATTTCCATTCATCAATTCGAAAAATAAAAATGAACAATTGTTTATTTGAAAAATATGTGTGCATTTAGTTTTGTTTGTACCAACGATTTGATGGGTCGATCAATTAAATGAAATGTTCCAACTTCCATAGAAAATCATTAGTTAGAAGGTGAGGGTGAAACTATTGAAGTCTTCAATCCAGATTGTTTTCCATGGAATGGCGCTAAGATATTGTTCTGTGTATTGGTTTTGATGGGTCATTCAATTGAATGAAATATTTAAAAGGAAATTAATTGTTTGAATAAGTATTCCCCATGATTCATTAGAGTTCTCCATGCCATGAGATTAACACCAAGCTACCAAGTCTTATTGGGTTTTGCCTTATGAGAATCAACTAGAAAGCCAAAATTAAAAAGGTTTTTTGGCAGCCTCTCTTAAAAACTAACCTGACCTCAGTGCAAGAATCCTTCCTTGCAGGAGACTGCCATTGTCGTTCTGGCGGGGGTGAAAATAGTCAATTATTTGCAAACCCATTTTAAAAGGAAGTTACGAATCTTCACAGTAACCAGTGACAGCTGCAAAGAACTTTGCGTTAATGACTTGTCTAGGATTCTCAACTCATTCACTCTTAATGCCTTCATAATGTGGCAACTGAAGGGTTAGCACAATCGAACTTAAATTATATTAACTTTGATTTGTGTCTAATTTTTGCTTTCGCTTTTTTTTGGGGGAAAAAAATTGAATTGTTTCTGGGAGAAGACAAATGCGATTTTTTTGCTGTCAATGGGTCTGTTGGTCATGGAATTGGAGAATCCTCTGCGATGTTTGGGCTATTTTTGTGTTTGAGTGATTTAGTTGATTTGGGTCATATGGTGGCTCTATTTCTATGATTAAATTTTCATTTTGTTTAAACCTTTGACACAAGCGGCAACTTATTGTGGGAGTAAACTTTATTGTTCCTGGGCGAGCTATCTCTGGGCAGATGAATTAACTATAGATTTATGTACTGGTGACCATGAGTCTATTGGTCATATAGATGAATCTTTTATTATGTTATATCATAGATGGAAAATTCAGACTGTGTAAAAAAATTCAGACTCTGTAAAAACTCGCCAAGCCTCCTGAAAAAATTGGGAAAAATTTGGGAAGTTTAAAAATTGCTTAAATTTAATTAGAAATGCATTTATTTTGCAAAACTCATTGAAAAGATGCATCCAATGAGTGTTAATTAATGAGAACAAAAAAGAAACATGCTGAGTTTAGTTAGTTATATATATAAACCCTAAGTTACCGATTCGGGTACGAGAACCCGGTTCGTGGATTTTTTTTTCCCCTATTTTGGGTTCATGGGGGATACGTGTGTGTATATATATATATATATATATATACACACACACACAAGAAAATAAGAGAAATATACATAATTTCAGAATTTTTAAATCATTTCAATGCTTCATACTATGAATCTAGCCTCATTCATTGATCAATGCTCATAAACATATGTCATACTCATAAACAAATTAAATACTTGATCATCCATTCACATTGCCATAAAACGAAAATGTAGGTAGCATACTATAGTTCAATAAAGACTAAAGTTTGAAACATGAAATCAGAAATATAGTTCAATGTTCATTGTTCATCAATCATCAAATGGATTATTAAAATAATCAGTATCAACGGGGTCTTCAGCGGCTGCGAGTGTAAGATCAACACCATCAGTAGAGCCCAAATCGGTTCCACTAGCACTACTGGGTACCATGTCATCTACATTTTCATCATCCACATCAAGCAATGTGGCTCGAGCAAGATCCTGAATGGTCATCTCCAAGTTAGCAGACTTGGGTGCTACATCCCATAGCATCTCTGGGCCTTTCTTGTATCTCGGATCTTTCCGTGACAAAAGGCGCAAATTGTTGTGTACGTAAACCAAGTCTTTTGCTTTTTTTGCCGCCAACTGGTTACGCTTTACAGAGTGGATATGGAGTAAGTACTCCAATTCCGCTCAGCAGCAGAAGAGCTTGCAACCTACAATAACAAATAGTATAAAGTTTAAACTATAAATACAAGATAAATTAAAATAATAAATTCAAGAGTGTTAGTGGCCCAAAAAAAGAAAAAGAAATCTAAAATATTAAAAACTAACTTGTGACAATATTTTAATTGCAAGGGGTTGGAGGTATTTGAATTCTTGCCCATGGAGGTACCACCATTTGATTGCATTTATTCTACCTTTGTCTTCTTCAGCAATGTCATCAAGCTCTTGTCCTGAGACGAATGACCCAAATTCACTTCTAACATGTGCCCCCAATTCTGGATCACGGAACATTTTACCCAAGGCCTTCTTACACCCATTGGATACCGCAGCATCTCTAAATGGTGCCACTCTCCCTGGAATAGAAAGTACTTCTGAGCTACAATATCTAGGAGATAGGGCATATGCAAGTAGGTGCAAGGATGTAGTCATCTTGTTCCATCGATGGTGCACAATTGATTCAATCTTTTTGTAGAAGATGTCATTAGGATCATTCTCTTTCCTTTGTATGACCTGGGATATCAAATGGTGTTCATGTAAGTTATCTTTATGTAAATTTAAAATTACTAAATTATGAACTTATGTAAATTTAATGTTTATAAACTTGTAAGTTGTAACTTACCATTTTCATTTTCTCCAGCATGGTGTCCATGCCATCATAGACATCCCCCAAGCAAGGCTCATCGGTGTCAGCAAACCGAAGCATAGACATGACAGGTTTGGTGAATTCCAATAAATAATCCACAAGAGCCCAATAATCATCATCGAGTATTGTAGCCTTCATCTTTTGAGCCCTCTCTGTATTGGATTGCTTCCAAATACTCCATTGGTTGCTAATAACCATTTGACACAATGCTTCCTTGACCCTCACAAGTCGTCGAAGCACGATTATGTGGGATGCAAATCGGGTTTCAGCCACTTAAACACATGTCAATAGTGAGTTAATAACACATTTGAAATATGTAAAACATGAAATAGAACTCTAAATGATAAATAAAACTAAATAAATTAAAGTTTAAATTTACCTTCAATAATTCCAAGTGTGAGAAACTTCTGAAAATTGCTTGTGACATATGGTGATTTGTCACAAACATTTGAATCTCCTCAACCTCATCATATATTTTTTTCACCCATTCTATTTGGGTGCCAATTGCTTTCAGAATGAGATTGAGGGAGTGGACGGAGCATGGTGTCTAGAAGATGTGATCATATCTAGCCTCTATCAAAAGACCAGCAGCCCTGCAATTTTTTGCATTGTTCGTAATTACTTGGACAACATTGTCACTACCCACTAACTCTATGCCATCAATGAGAATTTGAGCAATAAACTCTGCATCTTTTTTTTCCCCTCCATAGTCAACTGCCTTAAAAAACATTGCACCCTTGGGGGATACAACAATTACATTGATTAGAGGACAGTTTTTGCAATCTTTTCAGCCATCAGAAACAATAGATACACCCGTTTGAACCCAGGAATTTCTTATTGGTTTTAATTGGTTATCTACATTTCTCCTCTCATTATTCAATAAGGTGGTGTGCAACTTTTCATATCCAGGGCATTGGTATTCGGAAGGTGCTGCATTAACTGCTTGAACCATCTCCCTCCAATAGGGTGATCTCACTAAGTTGAATGAAAAACCATTCCCAAAGAGGCAACGTCCCATTTTTTCATCAGCAATATCCCTTAACTCATTTTGAAATGCCTTGTCTAATGGGCCTCTCTTGCGGGGGGTGATTTCTGGTTGATTCACATCTTCATCTTCTGAAGAAGGCATAGGCAGGAAGGGATGTCTAGAGGTTGTTTGAGTGGGTGGTGATGTTGTTTGTTGTATCCTGGTATTGCCACCTTGTTTCCCTTTTGCACATAGTTTGTCTGCATCTGCTTGTTCTTTCCTTAGTGCAGCTATTTGTCTAGGTGGTAACCCCTTCTTGTCTTTTCCCACACACATATTGATCCCCTTACCTAAAGGGCCTAAAAAATGAAGTTTTACTCGATAGTAGGAGCTCCTATATTGTGTATTGCAAAAATTACATGTCCAAACAAACCCTCCACCTCCAGGACATTGAGCAGCTCTACTAGTGTATTTCCACAAAGGAGATTGTTTATCAATTTTGAAGGTTTGAGACCCCTCAGCCCTTGAGCCTTGACTACTCATTGCTGATTTTGATAGATGCAATCTATAATAAAATGGAAAAAAAACATACTTCAAACTTCTACAAAAACATGAAAGTTTGAAAAAAAAATTTAAAGACAATACAAATGCTTACTTGAAACTTCTACAAAATCAATCTCAAATGCATACCTTAAACACTTGAATGAGTTAAATCTCTTTTGTGGATCCTATCTAGCACTCCACAGCTGAAACTCTTCACCTCTCTTCAAGCTTGCAAAATGGGAGAGCAAAACACAACAACAAAATGAAAGAGCAAAGTGAGTGCAAATGGGGTTTGGAAGCAAGTATAAGGGATGGATTAGGGTTCCCAATTGAAAAAATAATAAAAAAATGTTATTTTTTAAAGTTCTGACCCCACCAAAGACCCATAACTCCGCGGGTCCGTCCGGGTCCTTGCGTGGTCCGCCCGGATCCGCTCGGATCCGAGCTGGGTTCGGATAGGGTCCGGAATTGGCCTTGTGGGTCCGATCGGGTCCGTGACACCATGGACCCGACCGGACCCACAGGGCCAATTCCGGACCCTGTCCAGACCCAGCTCGGACCCGCACGCGGATCCGGATCCGGTGCGCACCCGGACCCGGTCCGAGCCTCCAGGGTGCGGACCCTGCAACTAAGTATAAACCCAAAGTGGGTACAAAATCGCATGCCTCCACTTGAAAATGCCTCCAATACTTTGCAATCACCTAGCAAGGGCTTTGGAAGCCTCTTTTTCTCCTCCACTCACAAACCAAATAGTTGCAAACAAAAAACAATGACCAAAAATGCCATTTTTTGCATTTTAACACAGGCACAAGAGAGTGTTTTTCCAACTAACTCTACGATTTGGGACTTGGTGATTTGTCCAACTATGTGTTATACTATTGTTTTTTAGTTATTTAGATGATCTGGGGAGCATAATAAGGTGGAATAAATGATTTGTTTTCTATTATTTTTCAATTTTTGCACCTTAATTTAGCTTACTTGGCAAGTGCTCTGCTTATGACTAAGGTTTCAAGGCCACATCAGCATACTTTTTGCCAAGGTGTCCAAAACAGCTCAAAAATGGTGAGACCAACCATCGTACAAAAAGGGTACCCATACTTGTGCAGCTTATGTGGCATCACATGGTTGGTTGCTTTTTACAACTAAGGTTACATTTCATTCAATTATAGGTAGTCATCATTTTAATAACAACTTTAAAGTCACAACTATAAATGCAATGTTGTCAAAAAAATTGGACATTAAATCAACAAGTGTAATCAATAAATACAAGTATCAAATCAACAACAAATATTACAACTATTAGAACGTGTTCAGATACTAGATTGTTTCCTATCTCCTTTAGACACACCTATTCTGGTCCCTGAATCTGAAAAACCTCGTCTCCAACCTTGGGACATCTTCCAGGCGTGTTCCCGATCTGCACATTTTTGCCGAATGTCTTATCGCCTAAGCAGCCATTCTAAAAAAAATCAAATTAAAAAAAAGGAACATTTTCCTCTTTTGTACTGCATATAGAATGAATAGTTCAGCGGTAAAATTAATCAGTGTAACTACTATTGATGATCATACAATTGTAGAATAAGAGTATATAAATATATATCTTTTTTAAGAATAGGCAAATTATGATTGTATACAATTGCAGAATGAATATACTGCACAGAGCTGTAGAATGCAAGCATACAGCTGTAAGACAGATGAATAAAAGAATATAATTGTAACCATTTTTGGTCAAGGCAAGGCATATCACTGCACACAGTTGCTGATTGATGAAGTGCAAATAGTTTAGTGAGATCATTTATTATTTATTAACAATGTTCTGACAATGAGTTTTTCATTCTCGAAAACAAATGTCATATGTATGTTTTATATTAAAATTCTAAATTTCTTTATATTTAAGCCGACATTTTTTTGTCCGATAGTTGTCAGTCCTTTTACCGGATAATTTTATTTTCCGGCTATATTTATTTTTCTATTTTTTTCTTGAAAATTAGCAAACAATTCTAAAATCAGAAATAGAAACTTATCAAATCCATAGTTCACAATTACAAATGGAAACTTACCTAATTTAATAGTCTTGTATTATCTAATTTTATAAGGTATGTTTTTTATATTTGAATATGAAATTTTTAAAGAAAGTAAATAAGTTAATAAATAATATTATATTTTAAAATTTGTAACTTCAATTTATAATAGAAACACAAGTTTTATATTGTGTCTCTATGCTCAAGAAGATTAAAGGTTAAAATCTTTCAAAGGTTTTTTGAATGAAGATTGTATTTAAGTTTCATGTATGCATTTCTTTTAAATTCAAGTTTTAAAATAATTTTTGTATATTTTATGTATGTCAATTAGAATATGGATTCAAATTTTAACATTCAATTTTACATTATATTTGGCTTTGAAATTTGAATTTTGATTTTGATTTTTGTTAATATGAGTTTATTCAAATTTATATGGGAAATTATTATCACATAATGTACATATTCTCACATAAAATGTGAAATAGTAAAATCTGAACCTTTTCCCACAATTCATCAATTTTCAAGGGAAAAAAATCAGATTTTTTGGATGAAGATTGTATTTAAGTCTTAATGTACACATTTCTTTCAAATTCAAGCTTTATGCATGTGCAACTAACAATTTTTCTATTTTGTGTGTATGGGAATTAAACTTTATGGATTCAAATTTTAGAATTCAATTTTACATTATATTTAGCTCAAAAATTTGAAATTTGAAATTTGTTAATATGAGTATGATTTATGCCACATGACACTATTTTTTTGGTCAATTTATATTTCTTTATTAATTTAATAAATAAAATTCTTCCAAATATTTGTTTATATGGTATACAAGTGGAAAAGCTTCAACTCTACGTTAATATTCACACCAACAATCATAGATAACCAATCCCTACAAGCTGCAATATATTTCTGACAAACATTTTTAAAATAATTTTTATATTAAATTAAAAATAAAACTTATCGACTTATCGTTGCATGCACAAAAGCATGCAACTGCTAGTTTAAATGTAGCTGTCCCTTCAAAGCCCCCTAATCAACAGTATTCCCAGAATACATTCACCCATACCCCATCTGGGAAACTCGAGATAATCTTACTTGAAATACATTTTTTAAAACTTCAATCGATAAAAACTGATGAAACGAGTAAGTAAAAATGAAAAATGAAAAATTGATTGATTTGCTAACTCTCTCTTGAATTACATTTTTCATTTATAAATATGACAGCTACAAACAACAGATAAAGCCCTCGCTTATGATAACACTGCTTCGATTAGTGATAAAGTTTACCTCAGTTTATGGAGTATGAATCTTTAAATACACAAGAGATACATATTTGGCGTCAATTGCAGAAAATGGCGCTTTTACTCTTGGGAGACCAATTTTCTTTTAAAGTATTTGTCAGCCCTTTCCTCATCATGTTTGCTATTTGTGGGGTGTGCCACAGCAAAATATTGGAATGGTATATAGGTACATTTTTGTCAGTAAGTTTTGGCTTTTAGAGTGTTAATTTTTGAAGGACGTTTTTCTTAATATATGATAAGATATAATTGTTCTTATTTTTTAAAAAGAGTGAACTGTTTTCATGATATTTTGCTTTAATTCACTTTTTCTTTTAGAGAGACATTCCCTCTCAATTCTTTAACCGTGGGTGAACCAAGTTTGTTTCAATAGGTAAGATTGTTCAATAGATGTATTAGGAAATTTTCATCGTGGCAGATTAAGGAATTCAAATATATTGTATTTATTTTTAATCTGTGGTTTTCGTTCTAAGCAAATAACATAGATGAATAATAAAAGTGGAACATGATTATAATTTATAAACATCTCAGCGGAGGCTAAGTTGAGAATGTGAATGTTATTTTAAATATATATTTTTTAAAATATAATTTAGGTAGGAAAATTAATTAAACAATGAAATATAGGGTTGAAAAGAGTTGGAATTTAGAATATCACTTTTCTTTATGTAATCTTGAATTCATAGAAATGAATTGCAACTCCTAGGCTTAAATTGACAAGATATACATTTCTATAATTAATTCCCCTCAAAGTTTCTATTATTTGAAGTTGTGTAAGGATCGACAATATTATTGAGCAAATTTGAAAATATATTGAATTGTGAGGGTCATATGACTAAGTGAAAGGGTGAAAGACTACTAGCTTATAATGAATCTAGGATGATGTTCCAAGCAAACAAGGAAATTAAATTGTTCTTTAAGCTCTAAATGATTTCAAAATGAGCGATGAACTTTAAACACAACAATTAATCAGACAAGCTAGCACAAACATGAGCTAGTTTATCTCATAATGGCTAGAGAGAGTTGGAGTAAAACTTAGAATTTAATATTTGAAAGTTAAGAGTTTAGATTTGTGATTGTATATGTGACCTCCATTAATTCAACACTTTCAAGCATAATTCAAGTTGGCAAATGGGGGATCCAAGGGTCCAAACCAAAATCCCTAGGGATGAGTACTAATGGGATTGGGATATAAGAATTATATGAACCTAATTCTTGCAAGAATATGTTATTTGTATACTTGTGCATACTAGGAAAAGTATATTCATGAAACATTAACTCAATTCTATCAATTTGAATGAATTTAAAGACCTAACGTGCTAAATGATTCAAATTGATAAGTCAAAACCATCTCATGCCTCTCTAACTAGGAAGCTAAAAGAAATGCTCTTGGATTTAACATTCAATAGTGACAATCCTAGAATGAGAATTGAAAAGCTAAGATGAATTATGATGCAAATTACCTAAATCATGCTCAATTATGTTCAAAATCAAACAACAATGCTCCATTAGGATCACTATTCAAATGAATTCAAAATACTATGCAATGCCTAAAACAATTTCACTAGAGTAAGAATGCTAAGATAATAGATGATTTGCTCTATTAGTGCCCTCTATTTAAAAGATTCCTAAAATTAGGAAGGTGAGTTAGATGTGAGTTAGGTTGACCCATGGTTAGAGGTGAGTTGAGTTGGTGGTTTCAAATGTTGAGACAAAGAGACAAGAATGGATGGTCAAGATAGCAAAGACAATTTGGATGGTGGAGATAACAAAGCCTCTTGAGTGATCCATGCGATTCAAATACTCCCACCTCATTGGTTGAATTTGTTTTGTCCTCATGTGGTTGGTGAGAATAATTGATTTATTAATTGATTTAATTTAGCCATGCCTCCCTTTGAATGGGTTGGATTAAATTTAGATTAAAAATATAATTAATTGATTAAAACTAATTGCATAATTATTTGATCTTTTTGATTTAATTAATCCTCTTGCTTTGATTTTTAATTAATTCATGCTTTGATCCTCAATTGCTTGCTTTGATTTTGCTTGACTTTGGTTGACCAATTTATGGTGTATACAAATGCCCCTCTTTGAATCAATGTGTGAAGCACGTTGGTTCAAAGAATGTCTGATTGATCTGATTGACTGATGCCTGATCTAATTTCGATGACTGATTTGATTCACAATTGATTTTGATGATGCAAATTCTTGATATGATGTTGAACTCTTGATACAATGCCCTGATTGGAGGAATAACCTGATTGAGATGTCCTACTGATAATTCCCAAAAAATTATGTCCAATGCCCCTAATAAAATTACTCTGATTCGCTTGATTTCGTGCTCTGGTGATATCTCGCCCCCCTCGAAAATGGAATTGAAATTTATTCGAAGGATTTTGATCATTTTAGATTTTTTTGCCAATTTTTCAAAAATTTTGCGATACATTTTTCAATTTTGATTTCATTTCCGATAATGATGTGAATTTTTTTTTATGATAATGCCCCAGTTTCGATTTTATTTATTTATTTATTTGACACATTGTTGATGCTCTGGATGAGTTGGTGATGTTTTGATATCATTTGATGTCATTCAAAATTACTTGGTTGATGTTGTGTTGATGTCAATATGATAGGATAGGTAAGTTGATGGATTGATTTCCTTCCTCAAGATCTAGAGTTAGGAAATTTGATATGCTCAAGATGTGCAAATAGATGTTAGGATAAATTGATTTATATTTGATGATCAATTGGATGATTTGACTGATTTATATTTGATTTCATATGCTTAGTTATATGTTTCAATGATACGGGGTTAATTTGATGTTCTCATGATGCAAAATTAGGGACTGGTAGAAGAATAGGGTCATCTGTTGGTGCAGGTGCAGACATAAGTACAAGGGATGAATGGAGTTGGGTTGCTGCATATTGTTGATATCATTGATGTAGTATTGTTCATTTGATGAATCAGACATTTGATGCCATTGATTAGGACTTTGATGATATAACCATGATTAACTTTACCCCCTGATTAAGGAAAACCTCATCAGTTGTATCATACAAGATTAATCTATATGAAATGAAAAAATGAAACTATTTATCACTTTTGGAAGGAATGTGTTGTTTCCCATAATGGTTTTATGCTTCAATAGCTACCAGTTCACTCAATACTAATTCTAAAGAGTCGCCAACTCCAATTATCAAATCCCCATGAATGACTGGACCAACTAATAGGGATAAAACCCCCCCTACACTTTTGGCTCTGCAAAACCAAGACGGATACACCTAAATTCAGTAAAATAATACCCTCATTAACACATCCCTGAATTTAAAAAATAGATTATCTCATAATAGGCTCAACAATAACAAGAAAATACTAAACAATGGCTAACTAATTGATTCTCGATCATTATGGAGGATGAGATACACATGCCACAAGTAAAATTAGATTTTTTTTTAATCAATATAGCTTAATTAGACGACATGGACTGACAAAACAAAAATTACACCATATTTAGATCAGTGTCTTATCATTGGGAAACACTCTCACTCTACAACTCATTATATGAATGACATAAAACTGTGAATGATCCAAGACTGAGATTATTATTTTATTACAATAACATCTATTCACGTAATCCAAATTTAGACTTCTTATAATGATCCTTATGCTAACCTTATGAACTTATGAGTTAATTTTCAATATTTTAATTGATCTTTGATCAAAGATTAAAATTAAAACATACACATGGAAGATATGCAGTGAATTGAATAAGAACTTTGAATTATTGAATTCACAACTCATAAAACCAACACAAAGGAGAGCACCAAATTTGGATTATATTTCATTGACTTCAGAATCATTGTCTTCATGCATTGATTTTCTCATTCAAATAAAATTCAACAGACTTAAGACCCCAATACTAAACTTCTTGACTGCTCTGTAAAGAGTTATACGAGACTCATGACATCTATTAAACCCGACTAAGACTGAACCAACTCCTATGATCTCAAGATAAGATTTCTCAATCCTTCCTAAGTGCTCTTGGAAATACTTTTATAGATTGCAACAAGCTACAAATCACTTAGGGAACAAAAACTCTTAACTACTTAACAACAAGATTAGATAAGATCAATCCATTAACAAATTGAAGAGAAGAAAACAATCAAAGAAAAGAGTGGGAGTTACAATATAACTATGACATCTTCATCCCATAACAACATGAAATACTTGAACAACCCTGTCAAAAATTCAATTTCATGGTGTTGGAAACTGGGTATCAGTAAAATGACAATTGACACTTTCCCAATTGATCACGAGTACTCCAAAAGTTTTAATAGTCTCTAATTGTTCAACTGCCTCATTCCAGTAAGAATCAACAATAAACTCGCATCTGCAATAACTTTACAAAGTTCACCTCAGCTCTGAAAATTATCTTTTGAAAGTTCCAGATTAGCTTCTCACCTTGTCTTCCTTCTGATATATCAATAAGTCTTGGCTTCTGTGTTGTAGGTGAAAATGACCAAATTATTTGATGTGTCATAAAACTATTTGTCCAGACCCCACTTATCATCTTTCAACTTAAGTCAACTATCAGTAAAGTTGATATGGAAACTTAACACGACTTCACAACACAACATCATAACATGTAATATACCTCACAAACTTGTGCTAGGCTGTAACAGTCACTCTGCATGATCGTAGCCTTCAATTGAAACTGCATCACTAACTTGTGATCTTGTGCTAGTGGTCATCTCAAACATCTTCGCATGATCATACACAAGAAATATTAGGGAAAAAAAATCTTGTGAGCTCGCAATAACCATCAAACAATCCTCAATGCAACTCCACCAAGTACCCTTCTAACATTGGAGAAATAGAGACAACCGCCGATCATTATACCTGAGACACGTGGCAACATCTCACAACATTGTAACAAACTCCACTAACCTTTAGATAACTATACGATGATGCGCCAACAATATTTCTAACCTTCAAGGTTACCTTTTCATTTACCTTGGAATGCACAAACAAACCCTAAAGCTTTCAAATTCCCACTTAATTCTCTAGCCGATCAACCACATCTTGATTGCCACATGGCAGTCCTTCCCACCAATTCACTTGTGCAACACCTTAGTGTCAACCCATCACCACATCACCTGGGACCCATCATCGATCCAAACTAGTTGACTTGCCATGTGTCACAATCTCATGATCCCATGCTGTTTCTCTTTCCTCATCATCCCGATTATGGGATTATGAGATTGTGCCATCTATCATCCCCAGGCCCACCATATCGCCTTAAAACACATGCCACATGGAAATCTTCTGCAATCCCAATAACATTATCTCTCCTCAGGAGTCTTTACTGTGAAATCACAAGGTCGCAACATGTGTCAACCTTGTTGCCATGGGCCTATAAAATTTCCTCATTGTTTGCCAAATTGGCCTCCAAGTCACAAAGTTTTCACATGCATGCTCTGCCAAAAGGTCAAGTGCCTTTTTGGTATTTAAGTACTTGTGTGCTTGTGTATAAAAACAACAAGTTAGCCCGTCATGCCACTGATGTAGGATATATCCCCTGAACGTCCTTTTAAAAAATTGTTAGGATTAACAAGACAAAAATAACAGTTACATGCAAATATAAGCAATATAAAAAATAATAAACCACACAGAAGAGAACACAAGACAAAGATTTAACGTGGTTCACCCAATCCTTGGGCTACGTCTACCGACAATGAGTCCAATATTATTATTATCCAATGATTAAAACTTGATTACAATCTGCATCCCTTATAGCTCAAAACCGCTGCAAGAAGCTACTAAAACATACATCATAATGAAATCCCCAACCCTAAGCTATTTTATACAAGCTTATTTTGCCACTTTAGGGTTACAACATGTCGGCCCAAAAATAGCTAAAAAACACCCCCCCCCCCCAAAATGTCCCCGAACCTCGGCGAGGGCGGGGGGAAAAGTGTATAGTACTTCCTTGATCAATCACCACAATATAAAAAAACTTTTGCGATGCTGTGAAAAAGATTTTCTTCCTTTAAATCTCCATGGTACGCATGACAAAATCTCACAATATCGCACGAAAAAATTAAATCTTTATTATAATCCCACGATCTTGTGGTGCATGTATAAAGCAATTGTTAGTTTCAAACCCTATGACATGTGGCATCTTATCACTTGTTCGCACCTCAAAGACTTTGTTAGTGTTCAAAATTGCAGATAATCAAAACTAATCAGAAAACCTTTGATTCTTAACTCTTATAGTCCCAATAGATGTATCAAACAATAACAAACACTAAGGTAATAAGGATCTATGTCCTTCAATTTGAGCTTTTAGCCACAGGTGGGTATACCTATTAGATTGAATTCTTCAAATATCACAACAGCTATCTGTATACTTGATACAGATCTAAGCATATAAATCTCTCACAACTTTAAAGTAAATCATTATTTTAATTGATTGATGGTGAGATTAGTGCAATCCTAGAAATAACTAGTGCCAAAATCCTAGGGCGTCAGAGTCAAATAAATGTAAATCTATAGAAAATCTCTCAGCTCAAATAACCCAAACCCTAGATAAAATGCCTTACAAATTATCTTCTTATGCATACACCATGTCATCAAATTCATCCACAAATATTGAAATCTCTGAGACCTCACTCAAGATTTACCCCTCCCTTGAAAGGAACTCAAATTTCAACCCCTCTATCTACCTTGTAGAAAGATGTACCTAAAATGCCTTGCAAATTAAATACACAAAGAAATCACATTCATACATGAAGACAACAAAAAGATATACATGGAATTTCAGTATATTTTTATTTATCAACTTCTTGTATCAGTACATTCAAAACATTTGGATTCCTGAGAATCAAACCACTAAAATTATAAACTCCTATTACACTGAGTATTTCACCACCCTTTGGTGTGATTTAGAACTTGCTATATATAAGAAAAACCATCTTGGAATTATTTAAAAAAGGATGCAACAAGCTTTAGATGGTTTTGATAGTGGCTTGCACTAGAGTACAAAATATTTAAATTTCAAATAGAAAGGAAAGAAACTAGCACCAGAAGTTGTTTCTTCTCATTGTGAATCCCTCTTTGAGTTGTACATTTGTTTGTTAGTAATCAGAGCAACTGCTAAAGTTGTTATGTGAATGATGACCACCATTAAAGGCTAACCTACGTCATTCTCTGTATGATAGTTGCTCTCCCTATATTTTAGGATCAGGTGCCAAGTGTGGTTCACTCTTAATCTTCTGCTTCTAGCTCAATGAGAGCTGGCCTTTTCTTCTTTTGCTTTGTATTTCTGTCCCAAGTTTCCACATCATCTTCTGAAGGCCAATTATACCCTTTCAAATCTTGCAACAACTTGATCTGCCTATCCCATATAGAATCAATGATGGCCTTTATATCAGCAATAAATTTAATGCAGTCATTTTCCACTTTGATCAAATTATCAATAATATTATTGCAACCATCCATGTCTAAGGAGCCATCATCATTGAGAAAGGCCTCCTTCCTAATTGCCACTTGGTCCATGCTTGATTTCCACTCCTCTAGACTTACGATACTTCCATCATCTCCAAATGCTGAAGGCAAATACTTACTATAGCCTTGACCAAACATGGCCATCTTAGCCTTTACTTGATTTTCCTTTCCTTTGAAAAAGCTCGAGGTGGTACTGATCAATTCTATCTTCTCATTAACTTCAGTAACCACCTCAGGGATATCTTGTCTATGAGGTTGCAGTGCATCTAATTTTTCAAATAGAGCACTTCTTCCAGACCATATATTAAAGAGTGGCTCCAAAGTAGCCACTGCTTGTTTCACATTTTCATTAATCTTTTGCAACATGCCTAATGCTTGATGAATTGAGTCCATTTTTTCTTTAATTCTTTCACATCTATGTTGCATGATGTCAGAGATAGCCTTCAAGGCTGCATCAAGCTTTACTTTCTCTAAATCCTCTACTGCTTTATCAGAAGTCTCTGTCTCTAATGGTACTGAAGCTTCAATCTGTATAGTTGGAGGGGGGACTACTTTAGAAGCTTCTTCAAGCTTAGCTTTTAAATCCTCTAGTTCATCCTCCAAAGCCTTGATCTTCATTAGCCTCAAATCTTTGTCCTTAGCTATTTTCACCTAATCTTCAAACAACTGTGCATACCTATTTGACAATTGGGCTGTCTTTGCTTCATTCAGGTGGACAAAATGTGTCACAACCTTTGACACTTCAAGATCACTGGTATTTTGGACTGTCCAGATGATCTTGTCTCCCTCCATTTTATCCTCTATGCTCACCAAAGAAGGATTTTGGGTCCTTGGGGCTAAAGACCACATTGCCACAACTTGAGACTTAGGATCATATCCACTTCCCCTAATCATATCACCAATGTGTACTTCATAAGACAAACTGCCCTCCGATTCCTTCCTTATCTGATCAATGATGAAGGCTGAGGTCAAATCCCATCCAGGAATCAAGAGCATCCCACTAGATTTTACCATTTCTCTAGCTTCCTCAACAGTGATATTCTCTATGCTAGGGTCATAGGAAGTTAGAGCCCTCAAAGTCTCATCACTTGGTTCCATACCCTCTGGCAGAGCCTTAGTAACTTCTTGTTGTTTCCTCCAAATAAGGAAATTTTTGAATTCATCACTCTTGATGAATTGATCATCATCGAGGAATTCATCCTGGTATAACTCCTTCTCATCCTTTCCTAGCAATAGAGGCAGTTCCTCTTCTTCCTTCGAGGCTACCCTTTTTCCTTCTCTGATAGTCTTCCTCAATTGGTGATAATAACCTCGGTTACCAGGTACTAGAGTTGAGGCTCTATTTATCATTTTCTTCTGTTTCTTCTCCTTGGAGGGCCCCCCTACCTCAATTTTTTGCCTTTTTTGTGGTGGTTCAGGAGTATCCTCTACCTCTTGTGGGTCTTGAGTGACATTAATGATAGGAGGGTCACTAGCCTAAGGTGGACTATCACCTTCCTATGATTCATTAATATACTCCTCATAATTAGAAGAGGAATAATCTTTATCTACATCTAATTTCTCTTCAAGCATTCCTTCTAGTTGACTGGACAGGGTACCATGCATTTCAATAATCCTATCAATTCTTTTCAGATAAGGGAGATCAGGGAAAAAACCTCCAAAATCCATTTTGGCCTTTTTGAGTTGAGCCTCCAATCTCAACAAGTCATAATACTTGGTAAGCCTTCTACCAACATCATCTCTATCCAAGATGTTTCTTATCACATCTTCATCACAAGCCTCATGTTCCCTGATTGTACCAATATTGGGAATCAATGTCATCTTGGCGGTTTTGATAAAATCCTCAGAATCAACATATCTGCAAATACTAGAAATCATTTTAAAGTGGTTCAGCCATGCACTGAGTTGTGGTAGTGCCCTCTTTCCAATCAGGAAATTTCCTATCCTGAATTGCCTTGGTGTGAAAGTGCCCTTCATGTGGGGTGACAAATGCTCTTTATTAGTCTAGATTAGTTGCCAGATGAATTCCAATTGAGCGACCCTTGGAGGCACAAATTTTGGAAGCAAATGTGGGGGCTATGGGCATCCATAAACTCTGATTATTGTAAAATTCTTTCCGAAGTAAAAATCACCCCAATTATGGTTTCCTTGCCACTTGTCTTCAAATTGCATGGGCCTCAAAGGCTTCAAAACCCTAGCTTGTAATCTTACTACACTTGTCCCCATTAGTTGAAGAATTGGGAAGATTATATAGTTCTAGAAAATGCAAATATCACATTCATTGGAGGTGTAATTCCACACCCTCAGCCAATACTGTACTGGATTATGCCGACCTTCAAACATGAACCTTGGCTTCAACACTTGTGCATCCAGACTATCAACATTGAAATACATAATCAGATGCATTAAAAGGGAATAATGCATGAATCTTAAGGACCTCTTATTTTGTTTGATAGAAACTAAGCCTTCATGTATTCTATTGATTACATATTGGATGTAATCATAATTTGTGTTGGCATGGGAATTCTGAATATCAAGGATGATCATCAAAAGGTCTGCCAGCAACATCTTTGGATCTCCATCCATCCCAAGAACTCTACACAATCCATGGCACAAAAACTTCATATAGAAGTTGAGGGATTTAAATTCATAAGGGGCTTTCATGTGTGTTGGGAGAGGGGCTTGATATTTGCCTATTTTTGGGATATGTTTACTCATCTGGATTTTCACAGACCCTACACGACTCATGCATTTTTCCTTTTCCTTTTTTAGATCTATTTCAGTGGAAGAGGAAGAATAGAAATCCAAAGCCTTCATAAAGGACCCCCTATCCAAAGTTACTAAAGTAGACCGGTCACCTTTCCTGATAGTTTTTGAAATGGGGTCATATACCCTAGCTAACTCAATAATGAAATCAACATCCAAGAAAACATCATGGACAATCAAATTTTCCATTCCTAAGCCCCAAGCATTGCAAAATGGGATAGCCTTATTTCTATTATTGTAAAAGTATGTGAAAATTGTGTAACCTGAGCTAGATGGAGTGACATGGTCTCTACAATCCTCCATCAAATCTTCAAAGGCCTCATTAGTAGCCTTTTTATTCTGGTTTGAACCGGGGAGTAATTTGATAAATTCATCTAAATAATTGGGCTTTCCTTTCTCCTCACCCCCTTGTTCCATAGCTTCTCCACTGGACAATGCTCGGCTTGGCTCTGGTTAACTCATAATTCTGAAGAGCTCTAAATTCTGCAACTTCCTTTTTTACTTCACACTCACTGCTACTGCTTTGAAAATCACAATTATCTTTAGAAAACTTTGAGTGCTGAAAACAATGATGTCCTATTTATATATTATCAATTATTGAATGTGTAAAGTTGCTAAAACCATTACAAATCTATTCCCAATCACTCTTGCATTCAATTCTGTACAATACCAAATTCAAATCAAGGCTAGCCATGGTTTGGATGTTGTTAGGTCTATTAAAAATTTAGAATCATAGCATAAAAGAAATGATCACAGTATCTGGCTTTAAAAACCCTCAATTATTGATAAAAACCCTCGGTTAGATATGATTGGCTAACTTTTCACTTTAATCCAACCTGGCATAGTACTTTTCCACATAGCAATAGATATCATCCCTTTTTATTAATGAGCACTTAACTTGACTTTATTCGGAGATCTAGCGAACAAAGACTCTCGCAATCTCTAAACAATTTGTTAACTCATGATTTAACTTGGAGATTCAGCAACTACTGTTGATCTTGGAGATCATCAACGGTCCTTGGATTAACCCTTAAACACTTATCTTAACCCGACTTCTATTAATTGAACGAGCGACTGAAGGCATTCTCTAGTTCTCAAAAAACTTGGATCAACCAATGGTTTTATTTAGAGAATGAGCGACTGAAGACATTCTATGATTCTCAAAATCTTTAACTTAACTAGGCTTTCATCTGGAGATTTCGGTGACAACAATTATCTCTTTATCTCTGAAAGCTTTATTTAACTCTTGGTCTATCACGAGATTCAGCGAACAAAGACTTCTCATATTCACTGAATGACTTACTTAACCATGGTTTAATCATGAGATTGGGCGAACAACCTTTATTCGCCAAGTCGTTGAATACTTTATTCACCAAGTCGCTGAATACTTTATTCACCTTGGGTTTCATTCTGAGATTAGATATTGACCGTTGATCTTGAAAGCAATTAGTGGCTGTCGCTGAATCACCCAATATTTTGGAACTTTACTAAATGATCATGAGATTGTGCGAATGCCTTATTCATTGAATCGCCAAAAGATTTAGAACTTATCTATTTTATCCTGAGATCTAGCGACTGAGGAAACCTTTACTTTTAATATACTTTGTCACTGAATCGCCAAATCGTTTTGTCGAAACCGCTAAAATCTAGTGAACAAGAGAAAACCTTTATTCACCAAGTCACTAGATACTTTGTCATTATTACAGTTTATCATGAGATTAAAACATCACCATTGATCTTGAAGATTACTAACAATAGTCGCTTGATCACTGAATAGCCAGAGAATTAACCGCTCAATCTAGCGAACATGAGATAACCGCTGCGCTGGGTCGCTGAACGCTTAGAGAAAACCATAAAAAATTAAGAGATTGGGAGATTGCATAGTCGCTGAATCATTGAAAGAAAAACTAACCGCGGATTGCATTTGGAGATTAAGCGACTAAAGGGAAACATGACACAAGCCTAGATGTAGTTGCTGGTTCGCTGAAAGAAAAAGTAACTTGAAAGATTAATTCGAGATTCAGCGAACACTAAGAAAAATAAAGATCATGTGCAGATTCAAAATCTTAAGTGGCCAAAAAGGTAACATGAAAACATAAGAGACTAGGGCACGCTTAGGGTATTATTTGAAAAAAAAGAAACCCTAGTCTCGGTATTTTGACCTAAACAAAGGTATAAGGGCATCTTTTATCTGGTGAACTTGAAATTTAGATTTTGACAAGATAATTTCTTGTAGACTTATGAATATTTGACACAAGCATAGACTTTGGAGGCTAAATGAACAAGAAAAATGAAATTTTCTTAGAAAATCCTAAAATCACTCCAATAGACTTAACCCTAAAATATTCCTACGAACCCGTGATAGACACATACTTAACTACCACACAAACCTCATCACAAGGTCACAACATAAAATGTTAACCTGACTTCAACCCCGCAAACTTGCACAAACAATTTAACCACTAGTGCGACATCACAACCGTTTGATGTAACACGACAAAACTCTTATGGCCATGCACAACAATTAACTTAACACTTTCACAAGATCACAACCCTTTAGACTTGACATTTTTTAAAATTGTGAACTTGCATCTGACTATTTAAAAACATCGCTAGTTTGCACAAATAAAACCTTTGACCAAATAAGACTTGCGAACAAGCGACAAAAAGAAAACCTGAACACTTGACTTCAGCCGATTGTTATGACCCAATGCTTAGACCAATGGGAAAAAACCATCTTGGACTTCATGCGTTTTCTGACTTCCAACTCGACTGCAAACCTCAATCGGTCCAACATAGGAAATTTTAATTCAAGGATGAAACAATCTTTCACCAAATTTGAAAGAAAAATTCCAATACTTAGCCAAATTTTAAACATTTCCAATAGAATGCATTTTATTTTTCATCATTGAGCTTTTGGAAGATGAAATTGGTACAACCTTCATTGGTTATATTTTCAACCATGATGATATGAATACCGCTTTCCTTGGATTTTAATGTTGCAAGTAAATAGACAAAGAACTGATCCCTTTCATATGAAAATGTCCTCGATGATTCTTTGATGATCATATCATTAGAAGAACTTGCATACTTATATGAATCAACCTGATAAGCACTCAAACATAAATCAAGAAAATATCATGCCTTCATCATTGCTCATCTAGTAAAAAACATCATCGATTTGCTAAAAGACATGATTCCAAAAATTTAGTAACACTTTGAACATTTTTTCTTTTTGTTTGTAGATCCATATTTCAAAAACTTCATCCATTTTTATCCTTAGTTATGTTTAAGCTTTTTAGATTTTGATCTAATTTTCCATTTGAAGATTTGATGTGTCAAATGTTGGTGTTTGGATGTTTGAAATGTAATAT
The DNA here is from genome assembly GCA_027943335.1 of Chamaecyparis obtusa. Classification (NCBI taxonomy): domain Eukaryota; kingdom Viridiplantae; phylum Streptophyta; class Pinopsida; order Cupressales; family Cupressaceae; genus Chamaecyparis; species Chamaecyparis obtusa. Next base: position 862,951 of record BSBK01006933.1, on the reverse strand, counting down.
TGATCAATAAGTTCAAGTGTAATAGTTTCTCATTTTTGATGTCATGATTTTGAGTCAACTTGTGTCTATTTTTCTAAGCTCATTGAGTTTGGATTAGTGCTCCCAGTTTGATTTGGCATTCGAAATACTATGCAATGCCTAAAACAATTTCACTAGAGTAAGAATGCACTATGATAGTGGATGATTTGTTCTATTAATGCCCTCTATTTAAAAGATTCCTAAAATTATGAAGGTGAGTTAGATGTGAGTTAGGTGGACCCATGGTTAGAGGTGAGTTGAGTTGGTGGTTTCAAATGTTGAGACAAAGAGACAAGAATGGATGGTCAAGATAACAAAGACAAATTGGACGATGGAGATAGGAAAGTCTCTTGAGTGATCCGTGTGATTCAAATACTCTCACCTCATTGGTTGAATTTTTTTGTCCTTATGTGGTTGGTGAGAATAATTGGATTTATTAATTGATTTAATTTAGCCATGTCTCCCTTTGAATGGGTCGGATTAAATTTACATTTACCTATACAATTAATTGATTAAAATCAATTGCACAATTATTTGAGCTTTTTTATTTATTTAACCCTCTTAGCTTTGATTTTCTATTAATTCATGCTTTGATCCTCAATTGCTTGCTTTGATTTTTCTTGACTTTGGTTGATCAATTTAGGGTGTATACAACTTAAAACATAAGGGAAAATGCATCAATATGTTATGTTCACCATTTGATGCAATCAAGTTTAGGGAGTTGATTGAATTGTAAACTTCCCTTATAACAAGCTCACAACACCTTCAACAAGGTCAAAAAAGGTAATATAATATAGTAAATTAAAATTGCATTGAATCATGATGCATAAACACAAATACAAATTCTAACAAAATATACATAATATTTATCTATGGAGATAGCCACCCAACATGTAGAGGCCTAATGGAAAGCACAATAACAAGAGAAGATCAATAAGACAAGAATAAATTGTAGTCATCAAGAATACAATATAATAGATTTATGGAATTGATGTACATAGGAAACCCCTTGGTTAAATAGGCCAAGGTGATATATAGGAAGACATAAGATTATGATAAAGTCTCACTCGTATGAAAAGATACACAAAGTGATAACTTATCACCCATCTAAGGTAAAACAAATAATAGTGTGACATATCCATTTAAGGTGGATCACCCACCTAAGGTGGAAACATGATGTATGATATGTCCAATGAAGGTGAAAGTGCCACTTAAGGTGGAAAATTGATAATGTGATAGCACCACCAATAATGGAATGCTCATATGTGGTCCCTAAGTAAACTTAAGTGACACGTGTGCTTAGACCCTAGGAGAAGAAATTACTAGGTATTGTGTGTGTGACTATTGTATCTGTAAGTTGCAACACAACAATTCAATAGAACATTAGATTGTTAGTCCATACTGATCAAATAATGCAAATAATAAGCACATAGACTAACACGAGCATCCTATTGCTTACTAATCACAAAGAGTTTGATCTATGTTAGTATGCTCTCAGAATTGTGCATAGATTAGTGACTGGACACTTATGAGAAGGAAGATTCAAATGAAATGCATCTAACATGAATGCATAATAGATGAATTAAGTTAGAATGAGGAATTTGATAAGATATTGAAGCAAATTATAAGAAGTGATCTAGATTGAGAATTCAAAATGACAAAGTTTTCTTATGTGAATGATCTAGATGTCAAATGAATTGAATGAGCTTGGTTATATAGATTTCCTCTAGGAGAGAAATATTGAATTTGAATTTGATGGTTGAGATTCATTCATGATGAATGGTTGATATTGATTCTTACTTGATCCATGTGAGCTATCCTTGTGATTAGCTCCCATTGGTTGGAATTAAATCATTTGTCCTTTTGTGATGAGATAGATAATAGGATAATTAATTAATTTAGGCTAATTATTATCACTAGCCATATGTATTTTTGTGTTTGATTTGATTAAATAACTAGGATACTCAATTAAGGAATGATCCTTGATGCTTTAATGATTGATGAATTATGTAATTAAATTGATCTAATTCAATTACACAATTATGTTTAAGATTAGCTTGATTTGATATTGTTTGATCACTTGATTTGAGATTTAGGGAAATTGGTTTAGCTAGACCATTGTTATGTGATTACATTTTCCCTTCTTTGAATAGATTTGTGAGCAACACGTTGATTTAAAGAATATCTGATGTTTGATGTCAATCTGATTCTAATTGAGCGAACAGTTTGATATGATGTGATGAAACTATTCTTTATTAGAAAATGATTCTAAACTTGATTGGACGAGAACTGATCATACCAACTTTGTTCTTGATTGAACAAAGGTCGATAGAAGATAACTTAGAATACTCAATTATATGTGATAAAATTGAACATTTGTCAAAGAGATTTGGTCAATAGACATAGATAATCAATCTGATATGGGTCTTGATGAAGTCAATTATCTGACAGTTCCAACTTGATGGAATGAAACTGACATGCCCCTGTTCAATTGATAAGACCAATCAATTTGATATGAAGATTCAATTTGATGATGAAAATTTGATACATCATATTTGATTGACAATATTTTTGATGATCTATATTAATAGATTAAAGGATGTTGATTATGATATATGATGCCCTCTTGGGAGTGAGATCAAAATTTGGTAGAAAAATGGAATGATGTTGGATGATAGTTTAGATTAGATTAGAATAATTTTGATTTGATTTAGAAGATTGGATTGATGTAGCATTGATTAGGAAGATTGATTTAGAAGAAATTTCGATTGAGTTCCCAATAATGATATTGCAAAGATAGAGATCAATAATGAAGGAAAGGATCTTAGATGTGATACTCAACCAAGTTAAAGACAAATTTCCATTATTGAGGTGACTTTGATCAAGTCAGATGAATGCACAAATTAAATGAGTTCCCTAGAATGAGATGCAATCTTCCATGAGTGTCATTGTTCTGATTTATATAACCAAATTACAATACCTGGTGTGATACCTATAGTCTTGTAGAATTCAACACGAAAATTGAGAACAACAAGATTGCAAACCAAAAACTAATCCATTCTATTTCAATATTTGAGTTTATACAAGTCTGATGGATCCCAAGGGTCATCAAAATCCCTTGGAAATTAAATGAAGAGCCATCATAATATTTATTACAAATAAACTATTCAAACTATCAAAAATTATCAAAAAACTATATATAAAAATTAGGTCCACTTGGAGAAGGCATAACTTTCTAGTCCTAGCTCCGAATTGTGAACCATTTGATGCATTGGAAAGGTATTCAAATTATCTAGAATCAAATTTTGGAAATATGAATGTTCATCATCCAAGCCCAAAAATGCACCGAAGACCCTAAAAAATGCAATTTACTAAAACATAGTAAAATTTGAAAAATTAGATTTCAGTTTTTTTTTCCAATTTAATCCTGAGCATTCCTCTCCCCTTGAGAGGAAATGGGCCCCATTGAATAATTTTCTGCAATAGATGAGGAAATTGTTCTTCAATTTGTTCCTTAGTAAATCACTTGCCTTGATGAAAATACTGGCTAGCTCAAACCACCCGATATAGAGGAATGTTCTGATTTCTCAAAGTCTTTAAAATGACTTCAGTAACATGGTCACACTGGATTGGAATAGTACTAGATGGATTTAACTGTGTAGCTTGAATGTGTTCAGTAGCTTGGGAAATATCCAACAAAGGAGGAAAATAGGGTTTCAACAATTCTACATTGAAAATTGGATGCAGTCCCAAAAATGATGGCAAATTAAGTTCAAAAGCATTCTCACCAACTTGTTTCACAATAGTATATGGACCATAACAAAGAGGATGAAGCTTCCTGTTTGGTCCGTGCAGGCTCTCTTTCTGAAGATGTAACCATACCTTGTCACGAATCTGAAACTTATGAGGAGTTATATGTTTATCATGCCTTTCCTTATACTTCTGATTACTCTGCTCCAAGATCTCATGAACTTGCTGTTGGAGGTGTCTAATGTTATCAATGAATTTTTTTGCTTTATCTACCTCCTTGTCACCATTCAATGGACTATTAGATTGTAGAGATGGTATTGCTACATCCATATGTGCCAATGGTTGGTGCCCAAGAGAAACCTCAAATGGACCGTGCCCTGTAGTACTATGGAGTGCACGGTTGTAGCTGTGTTGCACATAGGGTAAGCTTTCATCCCATGCGCGAGGATGTTTGGAATGATACATCCGTAAACTATGAATAATCATTTGATTCACCACTTCTATCTGCCCATCTGTTTGGGGATAGAATGCTGTGGACTTTGTCAACTTGGTCTCCATTTTAGCCCATAGTGCAGACCAAAATTTGCTGATGAACCTACTATCCCTATCAAAAATAATGGTTTTTGGAAAACCAAAATGAACCCAAACATCTTCAAAAAATAGCTTGGCAGTATCTTTTGCAGAAATCATCTTTTTACATGCCACCATGATAGCCATTTTAGAAAACCTATCTACCACAACATATACACAATCATGCCCCCACCTGGTAGTTGGAAGTCCAAACATAAAATCCATTGAAACAGACTGCCATGGCTTATCAAGAATAGGTAATGGTAAGTATAGACCCAACTTACAGTTTGCTGGCTTTGCAATTGCATAGGCTGCACAAGCTTGTATATGTGAAATGATATCCTGCTTCATTTTTGGCCAATAGAAATACTTTTGAAGGATAGCAGTAGTCTTACCAATACCAAAATTTCTTGCAACATGACTGTAGTGAGCTTCCCATATCATTTTATTCTGTTCCTCAATGGGTACACATATGTGAATGTTATGGTAAAGCAACCCATCCTGCAAGTGAAAATCAGGGACAAACTTTCCTTCTACCAAATTAACATAGATGTTAGCAAAATCAGGGTCAGTACCATATAGTTATTCCTAAGTTGATGATCGATGACCACATGAATCCAACGCTATTGTCAAACCTTCAATTAGAGGCCTACTCAAAAAATCTGCCACCTTGTTACTGCTTCCTTTTTTATGATGAATTTTGAGGTGAAATTGTTGTAGATAGGCTAACCACCATTGATGTCTATCATTTTGATGCTTCCCTTGTGTTTGCAAGAATTGAAGTGGTTTATGGTCTATATGTATAACAGATTCCTTTCCCAGTATATAGTGTTTCCATTGTTTGCAGGCTTGAACAATGGCATACAACTCCTTATCATAGGTGGGGTACCTACGTACTGTATCAGAAAATTTTTCACTGTGATAGGCAATAGGATGCCCATGTTGTGTGAGTACCGCACCAAGAGCATAATTGGATGCATATGTTTCTATCTCAAATGCTTGGTGTAGATCTGGAAGGACCAATACTGGTGTTGAACATAGTCTTTTCTTTAACTCCTCAAATGCTTGTTGCTTTGCCTCTGTCCACTAAAATTTTGCTTGTGCTCCACCCCTTAGTGATTGATTAAGAGGCCATGATATGTGTGAGAAACCAAACACAAATCTACGATAGAAGTTGGCTAAGCCCAAGAAGCTGCGAAGCTCTGTGAAATTTTTAGGGGATGGACAATCTTAGATTATTTGAATCTTTGCTAAATCAACATGAACACCCTCAATATCAATGATATGCCCTAAGTATTGAATACTCTGCATACCAAAAGAACACTTCTCAATGTTGGCATAAAGTTTGTGTTTTTGCAGAGTTGAAAGAACTTGTTCAACATGCTGCAAATGCTTAGACCAAGTTTTGCTAAAGATGAGTATGTCATCCAAATAAAAAACCACAAAAGAATCAATGAATGGTCTAAGCACATCATTCATCAATCTCATAAATATGGCTGGGGCATTTGTTAGGCCAAAAGGCATGACCAACCATTCAAACAAACCTTCCTTAGATTTAATTGCAGTATTCCACACATTTGCTGGATTAATTGGTACTTGGTGGTATCTAGACTTAAAGTAAATTTTTGTAAAGAAATTAGCCCCCCTAAGTTGGTCCAACAAATCATCAAATCGAGGGATTGGATATCTATTTTTAACAAAGATTTTGTTTAATGCTCTATAATCAATACAAAGCCTCCATGTCCCATCTTTCTTTTTAGCAAGGACAATTGGACTTCCACAAGGTGAAGCACTTGGATGAATGTGTCCTTTCTAAATCAACTCCTAAATTTGTCTCTTAATATCATCATTTTCCAAAACTGACCTCCTATATATTGGCTCATGTGGTAGTGGTGTGCCTGGGATTAAATCAATAGAGTGCTTGACTTGACAGTGTGTTGGTACTCCCACTGGTGGTTTAAACACACTATGATATTCTTTCAAAATTTTATCCATCTGATTTTGTTGATTTTTTGTTACCTTAGCATGTGTATTAAGAACATCTGACTTTGTTTGTTCAGGGTGAATCATGAGTAGAACAAAAGCTCCAGTTTGAGTAATCAAGCATTTACATTGTTTGGCACTAATTACAGAAGCAATTTGTGTTGGACATACCTCTGGTATTCGATACCTCTTCCCACCAAGCTTGATTGTAACACTACGTGGCCTAGACTCATACACCCCATGCCTCTGATACATGTATGGCTGCCCTAGCAAGACATTACATACATCCAATGGTGCTACATCACATATCACTTCATCCTTGAAAGGCTTGAATGAATATGGAAAATGACACTGTTGATTTATTTGAATATCATGTCCCTCATTTACCCATCCCATAGAGTAAGGTTGTGGGTGTCTTGTCACTTTCAGATTTAATCTTTTGACTGTCTCCCTAGAGATCAAATTATTTTGACTCCCATTGTCAAAAATAAAATACAGAGGCTTTCCATCAACCCACATATGTGAATGAAAAAGTCTCTCTTCATCTTCACAGGGCAATACTTTAGCAGTTCCAACTATGGCATATGGGTTTGCGTCTATGATGGAACCATTCTCCTCTTTCTCAAAATTATTTACTGGTGACAATTCACGTTCAGCTTCCTCTCGTATTTTTATCATCAAATTTTTAATACTTCGACAATCATTTGTGTTATGGGTTGGGGACTTATGCATCTCACACCACATGTCTGTGTCTGTTTGTGTCTTTTTAGTAGACCACGATGTGTTCTTGGGTAAATTTGAATGAGGTTCCTTGGTCACCCGTTTTCCTACAAATTTATTGCCACCTTCAACCCTTGGCTTGTTGTTTGCAAAGTAGTCCCTCTTCCCTTTCTGCTTGAATTTATCTTCAATTTTTGTAGCATATTTATAGGTAGTTGCCAATGTCTCAATATTCAAAAATTCCATCTCTGTTTGAAAATACCTATGAAGTCCACTCTGATATTTCAAAATTCGATGCTTCTCTGAATCCTCAATACCGAGTTTTGTTGAAAGTGAATGGAATGTATTGGTGTAATCTTGCACAGACTGATTCCTCTTTTGTCGAAGAAGCTACCACTCTATGTATTTTTGTTCATATACATCCTATGGAAGGTAAGCTTCTTTTATGTATTCCACAAATTCTCCCCATGTGGGCTTCTTATCAAGAGAAATTTCAAAACCATATTCAGCAAATGATTCTTGTTCTTTATTTGCGACTTTGGTTTCCCATGCTAACTTCACATGGGTTTCAGCTTTGAGGAGGGAAAATGTTATCTTTTTTCAATCTAAGAAATTATTTACAGAAAAGTATCTATCCAACTTTGATAACTAGTTATCAAGAACTTCAGAATCGACCTTTCCTTTAAAATTTAGGATGTCAAAATTGACCTGCACTTTGAAAGGGGTATTTCAACGAAATGATGTTCCTGATTCAGAGGGTTTTTGATTCTGTAGGAGGCCTAAAAATTGACTCATCATCTCCTCTTGTTGCTTATTTAAAGCTCCCTCAACCAACTTCTTAACATCATCATCTGACATCTTTGATCGTGTGCGTCTCAAAGGTGGGTATTTTGACAAATCTTGTGTATCCAATCCTAATATTTGGTAGGAAGACCTTGTGTAAATTATCATAAAGCAGCGTTTCAGCTGTGATACCACTGATCTAATTTATATAACCAGATTACAATACCTAGTGTGATACCTACTATATTGTAGAATTCAACATGAAAATTGAGAACAACAAGATTGCAAACCAAAAAATGATCCATTCTATTTGAATATTTGAGTTTATACAAGTCTGATGGATCCCAAGGGTCATGAAAATCCCTTGGAAATGAAATGAAGAGCCATCATAATATTTATTACAAATAAACTATTCAAACTATCAAAAATTATCAAAAAACTATATATAAAAATTAGGTCCACTTGGAGAAGGCATAAGTTTCTAGTCCTAGCTCTGAATTGCAAACCGCTTGATGCATTGGAAAGGTATTCAAATTATCTAGAATCAAAATTTGAAAGGATCATCCAAGCCCGGAAATGCACTGAAGACCCTAAAAAATGCAGTTTACTAAAACATAGTAAAATTTGAAAAATTCGATTTCAGTTATTTTTTCCAATTTAATCTTGAGCATTCATCCCCCTTGAGAGGCAATGGGCCCCATTGATCTAATCTATTGCAACAGATGAGGAAATTGTTCTTCAATTTGTTCCTTAGTAAACCACTTGCCTTGATGAGAATGCTTGCTAGCTCGAACCACCCGATACAGAGGAATGTTCTGATTTCTCAAAGTCTTTAAAATGACTTCAGTAACATGGTCACACTGGACTGGAACAGTAGTAGATGGATTTAACTCGGAAGTTGAATGTGTTTAGTAGCTTGGGAAATATCCAACAAAGGAGGAAAATAGGGTCTCAACAATTCTACATTGAAAACTGGATGTAGTCTCAAAAATGATGGAAAATTAAGTTCAAAAGCATTTTCACCAACCTGTTTCACAATAGTATATGGACCATAATGAAGAGGACGAAGCTTCCTATTTGGTCTATGTAGGTGCTCTTTTTGAAGATGTAACCGTACCTTGTCACCAATCTAAAATTTATGAGTTCTATGTTTATCATGCCTTTCCTTATACTTCTGATTACTCTGCTCCAAGATCTCATGAACTTGCTGTTGGAGGTGTCTAATGTTATCAATGAATTTTTTTGCTTTATCGACCTCCTTTTCACCATTCAATGGAATATTAGATTGTAGAGATGGTATTGCTACATCCATAGGTGCCAATGGTTAGTACCCAAGAGAAACCTCAAATGGACTATGCCTTGTAGTACTATGGAGTGCATAGTTGTAGCTGTGTTGCACATAGGGTAAGCTTTCATCCCATGTGCGAGGATGTTTGGAATGATAAAACCATAAAATATGAATAATCATTCGATTCACCACTTCTGTTTATCTTTCTGTTTGGGGATGGAATGTTTTGGACTTTGTCAACTTGGTGTCCATTTTAGCCCATAGTACAGACCAAAATTTTACGATGAACCTGCTATCCCTATCAGAAATAATGGTTTTTGGCAAACCAAAATGAACCCAAACATGTTCAAAAAATAGCTTGGTAGTATCTTTTGTAGAAATCATCTTTTTACATGCCACCATGATAGCCATTTTAGACAACCTATCTACCACAACATATACACAATCATGCCCCCGCCTAGTAGTTGGAAGTCCAGACATAAACTCCATTGAAACAGACTACCATGGCTTATCAAGAATAGGTAATGGTAAGTATAGACCCAACTTACAGTTTTCTGGCTTTGCAATTGCACAGGCTACACAAGCTTGTATATGTGAAATGATATCCTGATTCATTTTTGGCCAATAGAAATACTTTTGAAGGATAGCAGTAGTCTTACCAATACCAAAATGTCTTGCAACATGACTGTAGTGAGCTTCCCATATCATTTTCTTCCGTTCCTCAGTGGGTACACATATGTGACCGTTGTGGCAAAGAAACCCATCCTGCAAGTGAAAATCAGGGACAAAATTTCCTTCTACCAAATTACCATAGATGTTAGCAAAATCAGGGTCAGTACCATATAGTTGTCCCCAAGTTGATGATTGATGACCACATGAATCCAACCCTATTGTCAAACCTGCAATTGGATGCCTACTCAAAAAATCTACCACCTTGTTACTTCTTCCTTTTTTATGATGAATGTTGAGGTGAAATTGTTGTAGATAGGCTGACCACTATTGATGTCTATCATTCTACAGCTTCCCTTGTGTTTTCAAGAATTGAAGTGGTTTATGGTCTGTATGTATAACAATTTCCTTTCCCAATATATAGTGTTTCCATTGTTTGCAGGCCTGAACAATGATATACAACTCCTTATCATAGGTGGGGTACCTACGTACTATATCAAAAAAAGTTTCACTATGATAGGCAACAGGATGCCCATGTTGCGTGAGTACCGCACCAAGAGCATAATCAGATGCATCATTTTCTATCTCAAATGCTTGGTGTAGATCTAGAAGGACCAATACTGGTGCTGAACATAGTATTTTCTTTAACTCCTCAAATGCTTGTTGCTTTGCCTCTGTCCACTAAAATTTTGCTTGTGCTCCACCCCTTAGTGATTGATTAAGAGGCCATGATATGTGTGAGAAACCAAACCCAAATCTGCGATAGAAGTTGGCTAAGCCCAAGAAGCTGCGAAGCTTTATGAAATTTTTAGGGGATGGCCAATCTCAAATTATTTGAATCTTTGTTGAATCAACATGAACACTCTTAGTATCAATGATATACCCTAAGCATTGAATACTCTGCCTACCAAAAGAACACTTCTCAATGTTGGCATAAACTTTATGTTTTTGCAGAGTTGAGAGAACTTGTTCAACATGCTACAAATGCTCAAACCAAGTTTTGCTAAAGATGAGTATGTCATCCAAATAAACAACCACAAAAGAATCAATGAATGGTCTAAGCACATCTTTCATCAATCTCATAAATGTGGCTGGGGCATTTGTTAGGCCAAAAGACATGACCAACCATTCAAACAAACCTTCCTTAGATTTAAATGCAGTCTTCCACACATCTGTTGGATCAATTGGTACTTGGTGGTATCCAAACTTCAAGTCATTTAAAAAAAATAAATTAGCCCCCCTAAGTTGGTCCAACAAATCATCAATTCAAGGGATTGGATATCTATTTTTAACAAAGATTTTGTTTAATTCTCTATAATCAATACAAAGCCTCCGTGTCCCATCTCCCTTTTTAGCAAGGACAATTGGACTTCCACAAGGTGAAGAACTTGGATGAATGTGTCCTTTCTAAATCAACTCTTGAATTTGTCTCTTAATCTCATCATTTTCCAAAATTGTCCTCCTATATATTGGCTCATGTGGTAGTGGTGTGTCTGGGGTTAAATCAATAGAGTGCATGACTTGACAGTGTGTTGGTACTCCCACTGGTGGTTTAAACACACTATGATATTCTCTCAAAATTTTATCCATCTGATTTTGTTGATTTTTTGTTACCTTAGCATGTGTATTAAGAAAAACTAACTTTGTTTGTTTAGGGCGAATCATGAGTAGAACAAAAGCTCCAGTTTGAGAAATCAAGCATTTACATTGTTTAGCACTAATTAAAGAACTAGTTTGTGTTGGACATACCTCTGGTATTTGATACCTCTTCCCACCAAGCTTGATTGTAACACTATGTGGCCTAGACTCATACACCCCATGCCTCTGATACATGTATGGCTGCCCCAACAAGACATCACATACATCCAATGGTGCTACATCACATATCACTTCATCCTTGAAAGGCTTGATTGAATATGGAAAATGACAATGTTGATTTATTTGAATATCATGTCCCTCATTTACCCATCCCATAGAGTATGGTTGTGGGTGTCTTGTCACTTTTAGATTTAATCTTTTGACTGTCTCCCTAGAGATCAAATTATTTTGACTCCCACTGTCAACAATAAAATACAGAGGCTTTCCATCAACCCACATCTGTGAATGAAAAAGTCTCTCTTCATCTTCACAGGGCAATACTTTAGCAGTTCCAACTATGGCATATGGGTTTTCTTCTATGATGGAATCATTGTCCTATTTCTCAAAATTATTTATTGGTGACAATTCAGGTTCAGCTTCCTCTCCTCATATTTCTGTCATCAAATTTTTAATATTTTGACAATCCTTTGTGTTATGGGTTGGGGACTTATACATCTCACACCACATGCCTGTATCTAATTGTGTCTTTTTAGTAGACCACCATGTGTTCTTGGGTGAATTTGAATGAGGTTCCTTGGTCACCTATTTTCCTAGAAATTTATTGCCACCTTCAACCCTTGGCTTGTTGTTTGCAAAGTAATCCCTCTTCCCTTTCTGCTTGAATTTATCTTCAATTTTTGTAGCATATTTATAGGCAGTTGCCAATGTCTCAATATTCAAAAATTCCATCATTGTTTGAATATACCTGTGAAGTCCACTCTGATATTTCAAAATTTGATGCTTCTCTGAATCCTCAATACTGAGTTTTGCTGAAAGTGAATGGAATGTATTGGTGTAGTCTTTCACAGACTGATCCCTCTTTTGTCGAAGAAGCTACCACTCTATGTATTTTTGTTCATATACATCCTATGGAAGGTAAGCTTCTTTTATGTATTCCATAAATTCTCCCCATGTGGGCTTCTTATCAAGAGAAATTTCAAAACCATCTTCAACAAATGATTCTCGTTCTTTATTTGCAACTTTGGTTTCCCATGCTAATTTCACATGGGTTTCAACTTTGAGGAGGGCAAATGTTATCTTTTCTACATCTGAGAAATTATTTACAAAAAATTGTTAGAATAACTGAGAGGGGGGTGAATCAGTTATCCATTGTCCCAATTCAAAATGTATAATTCAAAACAATTCTACTACTTCTGCTACTCGGTAAATATTAAATACTTTTGTTGTTTGTGTTTTTACCGATTTTCAGTCTAAACTTATAATAGTTACCGATTAAATCTAACATGTAATATGAAAAGTATGATAACAAACAAATATCGTAATCAACACATAACATGAGATTTAATGTGGAAACCCTGTGAAGGGAAAAACCACTTGGGACCGGCAACCCAAAATTGTTCACTCTTCTGAAGTGAGGTCGGTGAAGACCCAACCTTGTTAAAGGTTACAAACACACTGTTAGGTGTGACCTTGTTAGAGGATTTTATACCAGAAGTTATCATCCAACCAACAGTCACTCTAGGGTTGACATGATAACAATGTTCACTCTATGAATGAAACATCAAAAGACTTTCATAGTCCACTCGGTTAAGAGATTTAACTGTGTACAATGGTTAAATATGTAACAATAGATGGTCTGCCTTAAGAAAACTTCAGTTTGTAGTTTATAGATCAATGTTCAGCCCATTCAAATATTTATGATCCATATAAAACTTCAGATTCAGTACTATATCAACTTACTATGCATCGGTAATTACTCTATGTAGCTCGGTAACTATTCTGCAGCTCGATTCTTATTAAACAGTATGATCAGAATGCATGAAAAATTCTCCACATGATAATTCTATAGTATCTTCTTCTTTCGGCTCTTTTCAATAATGAAATCAATGTCTCTTATATAGACGAGTAAATCATTTTCTTTTCCTCCATCAAATTTTTTCGCTTAATCATATTCATAGAGTTTTCCACTTTAAGCTTCCTCAGCTGATGTGTCAGTAACACGTTTCAATCTGCTCCATTAGATCCTTTTGATTTATGTTAGCCATCAATCTTCATAACAAACCTTATCTGTTACCTTGATTTCATACACTTTACAGCTCATCACTTTATTAGCTAAACTGATCATTTAATTCCTTTCTATTTTGCTCGATTAACAAAGAAATGCATCGGTGAACACAAGCTTGGTTAACACTATGCTCGGTATACACTACACTTCGTCGGTGTATACTGAAATGCTTTATTTACCAATAACACTACTTTGTATCTTTCAACTTTATTCTTCATCATAGATGAATGCAACATAATAAAGTCAATTTCATCAAGTCATAGACTCATCAACAAGTTACTCAGTGTATTCCTTATCCTCATCTATCATATACATCTTCCTTATGTAGATATTTATGTTCTTCATCTCTTTCACCTTCCTTCAAATGTGTCGGTATAGTAACATACAAGATAAGTATTGTCAAGCTAGTTGACATCAATGACAACATAATACTGATTTAATTATCTTGCATATGTAATCATCAACTCCTCAGTAATCTTGAATTACAAATTCTTCATTCAGGTTCTAAATCAGTTGTAGTTCATCAATCTCTCCCTTTGGCATTGATGGAAACTCAAGTAATATGAAATGTACCATACACATACCAAACATGTATTCTACAACTTTGTGATCAAATGCTGTGTATTGTAAGCTCTCCCTAGCTTAATATGTTTAATCACTACGTTACTAAAACAACATTATAAAATACAACTTTGTCATTCTATAGATATAACCTTTTCAGTTCTCAAGTTCCTTTCTAATTAACTCTCCCTTAGATAGTTCTCATCGGTGCATATCTCCTTTTTTTTTTTTTTCATATTATTTATCTCTCCCTTTGACAACAATGCCAAAGAAACAAATAAATAATCAGCTCTATAGTAGCTAAGTTACTCTCTGTTGTCCATTACTTCCTCTGTATCTTAGTATACTAATATCCCAATCTATTTCAGCTCTTCAAACTTAATCACAACCTTGAACAAAATCTAAAGTGTGAACTATGCTACATCAACATGAATGATCTTCTGATAAGATTAGGCTGATGCAACATCCAGATCACATTAGTGACCGATAGATAGGGGACTGACCCCAAGTCTAGTCCTCAAATATTCAAATGTGTCCTTCAGTAGAGGCTTTGTAAAAATGTCTGCAAGTTGTTTTTTAGATGCAACAAATTCTAACTTTACTTGCTTCTCTTGCACTTGTTCTCTTAAGTAGTGATACTTAATTGATATATGCTTTGTCTTAGAGTGCATCATAGGATTCTTTGAAATATTAATAGCACTCGTGTTGTCACAGTATATGATCACCGGGTCAATGATTACCTCATTCATTCCTTCCAACACTTGCTTGATATATGAAATGTTTGAGCAATTAGTAGCAGCAGCAACATACTCTTCTTCAGCTGTAGATTGAGAAATACAAGCTTGCTTTTTACTTGTCCAGGTTACAAGTCTTTCACCAAAGAAAAATGCTCCTCCGCTGGTACTTTTTTTGTCATCCACATTTCCAGCTCAATCAGCATCGGTATAAACCTTCAGCTCAAACTTACCTTCCTTAGGATACCATAATCCATAATCCTTTGTCTTTTTTAGATATCTTAAGATCCTTTTAGTAGCAATCATGTGTGATTCTCTAGGTTTAGCAGAATATCTAGCAACAATTCCCACAACATGTGCTATATCTGGTCTACTGTGAACTACATACATGAGCTTACCAATCATGGATCGGTAAAGTGTCTGGTTTACCTCTGTAGTTTCATCTTCCTTTGTCAATTTACTTCCAATAGCCATCGGTGTATCCACAAGTTTTGCATCTTCCATGCCAAATGTCTTCAAGACTTCCTTTATGTACTTGGACTGTGTGATGAATATCCCATCACTCTGCTAAATCACTTGTAATCTGAGAAAGAATTTAATCTCTCTGAACATAGATATTTCAAACTCATTCCTCATGTCATCAACAAAAGATTTACATACATGATCTTGACCTCCAAAAATAATATCATCAACAAAAATTTCAGCAATAATAATAGTGTCATCATTATCACCTTTCATGTACAAATTGTTGTTCTCACTAGTTCTTACAAATCCAATACTTAACAAGTAAGTATGCAGTCTTTCATACCATGCTCTCGGTGCTTGCTTCAAACCATATAAAGCTTTGTGTAATGTACATACCATGTTTCTATTATCTGGATCAACAAATCCTTCAGGTTTTTCTATGTAGACCTCTTCTTCAAGTATACCATTCAGAAATGCTGATTTCACATCCATTTGATAAACCTTAAATTTCTTGTGTGCAACATATGCAAGTAGCATTCTAACTCCTTCTAATCTAGCAACAGGTGCAAATGTCTCACCATAATCAATGCCTTCTTCCTGTGCATATCCCTTGCATACCAATCTCACTTTATTTCTTGTCACTTCACCATTTTCATTCAGTTTGTTTCTGAATATCCATTTAGTACCAATAACATTCTTATCTTTAGGTCAGGGTACTAAGGACCAAGTTTTGTTTTTCTCTATTTGTTCTATTTCCTCCTTTATTGCATTAACCCATTCTTCATTTTCTAATGCAACTTTCAAACTCTTTGGGTCAAATTCACAAACTAGACATGTACCTTGTCTTGTTTTATTTCTTGTCTGCATTCCAGCTTGTCTATTTCTAATAATTTGTGTCTCAGGATGATGTCTTCTGACAAAACTAGCTAGTACTTAGTTTCTTCTTTCTTGTTCATCCTATTCAGGTTCATTTGCTTTCTCGGTAGCACCATCTTGTTCATCGATTTCCCTTTCCTGTTCCTTGGGGTTATTTTCCTGCTGACTGGTTATCATAGGTTGCGACTTTGGTAGATAATCAGGAAGTTCAATATAAGTGAATCTACCATAGTCTTTCGGATCCTTTCTTTCTTCTATGTTCTTGTCATCATACTCATCAACACGAACATTAGTACTTTCAATCATCTTATTTGTAACCTTATTCAGACATTTGTATGCTTTACTCTTAGTAGAATATCCTAAGAATATTCCTTCATCACCTTTAGAATCAAATTTCCCATTTCTCTCATCTTTTAGAATAAAACATTTGCTTCCAAAAATCTTGAAATAACTTACAATAGGTTTGTGTCCAAACCATAGCTCATAAGGTGTCCGGTAGGTGTCCTTCTTCAGTTGTACTCGGTTAAGCACATATACAGCTATGCTGACAGCTTCCCTCCAATATGTCTGAGCAAAATTCTTTTGTAGAATTAGTGTTCTAGCACAGTCAATGATTGACCTATTCCTTCTTCAAGCAATCCCATTCTATTGAGGTGTTCTCGGTGAAAAGACCTATCTCTTAATACCATTCTCATTACAAAAATTAGTAAATTCATCAGAGATAAATTCACCTCCTCTATCAGATCTTAAGCATTTAATTTATTTTCCAGTCTCTTTTTCTACCTTTTCCTTATACCATTTAAACATCTTAAAAGCTTCAGATTTCTCTTTTAGGAACATAACAGTCATTAGTCTAGTATAGTCATCAACAAAAATAATAAAGTATCTATCAACATAATAACTCTGAGTTCTCATAGGACCACATAGGTCGGTATGAACCAACTCAAGTATCTTCTTTGTTGAGTAGTCTTTGCTTTTAAAACTGGACTTAGTCATCTTACCTTTCTGACATTCATGACACATAGCATGATCCGGTTTTGACAAGTTAGGCAACCCTCTAACTCTTTTCTTCTTACTAATCTTGATCATGTTATCAAAATTCACATGACATAACCTCTTATGCCACAACCATGCATCTTCATCTTTCATTAATAAACAAGAAGACTGATCAATATCAAGATAAAATAGATTACCTCTGGATTATGTACCAGTTCCAACAAGTCTTCCCCCATCATCATAGATTCTTACCTTTCTTCTCTCAAAAGCAAGTCGGTGTCCTGAGTTGTTTAGTTGTTCCACACTTAACAAATTGTAGTTCAATCCATCTACCCAGTATGCATTCTCACATTTTATTCTATCATTAATCATCAGTGAACCTTTACCTCTCACTATACAAGGTGCATCATTTCCCATTCTAACAGATCCACCATCATATTCATCAATTAGATAAAATTTCTCTATATCACCAGTCATATGATGTGTACAACCACTATCTATGATCCATGTATCATTTCTGCTTACTTTAGAGATCAGTGTTGTCTCTTCATGTTTCTCTTCTTCCTCCAAATCATCCTTCATAGCAACAAATACTACTTCTACATCATCATCAGTGTCAGATTTAGATTCAAATTCTTCAGCTATGTAACATACCTTTTTCCCTTTATTATAGCTATCTTGGTTGTCTCTGTTGTTGTGTCGGTAGCCTCTGTTGACTCTTCTCCCATAACTTCCTTCGGATCGGTCTTTGGATCTATCATCTTCTTTCTTGTTCGGACATCTAGCAGTAATGTGGCCAACTTCTTTACAATTAAAACATGCTAGAGGTAACTTGCCTCTATACCTTCCCTTACCTTTGGGCAATCTTCTGGCCATAAGGGCTTCAAGCTCATCAAGTTCATCATCGGTATTACTGTCACTATCATTTTCTTATCATTCCTGCTACTAGACTTACCAATCTTCAAAGAAGAAATGAAAGTGGATTCAATAGAAGGTACAACCTATTGTCAAAGTTATTCAATTCAAAGGTTGTAAGCTTACCGATCGAAGTGTCAAGGGTGAGATTGGATGTAGCCCTTGTTTCATGAATTGCAGAGATCCTGATCACATAAACTAGTAGCAAAGTTCTGAGAATCTTTCTTATTACTGTTTCATCGTCAATAACTCTGCTAGATGCTCTAATAGCATGTACTACCTCTTTTAGTCTGTTTGTATATTGCATAATGTTTTCACCTTCTTTCATCTTCATATCATCAAATTGACCTCTTAGGCTTTCTGCTTTGGATCTCTTAACATTCGCATCTGCACTGTATATTAGAGTCAGCTTGTCCCACATCTTCTTAGCTGTATCACAGTCCTTGATGTAATCAAATTTGGCATCAGTACAGGCAGCAACAAGTTCCATCATAGTAATATTGTGTTGATGCCTATCCTTCAGTTGATCAAGAGTCAAGGGACCTGGTGTTGGTTCAATGTAGCCATTCTCCATCAATTCTAGTGTAGAATTCCCAATTCCAGATATGTACAACTTCATTCGGCTTTGCCATACTATGAAGTTATCTTTGTTCAGCTTTGGCACTTCCCTCTTATACATCTTGAGAACTTTTTGTTGGAGTCCTTAAAACTCTGTTCTAAGCAACCACAGCTCTGATACCAATTGTTAGAATAACTGAGAGGGTGGTGAATCAGTTATCTAGTGTCCCAATTCAAAATGTATAATTCAAAATAATTCTACTGCTTCTTCTACTTGGTAAATATTAAATACTTTTATTGTCTGTGTTTTTACCGATTGTCAATCTAAACTTTATAATAGTTACCGATTAAATCTAACATGTAATATGCAAAGTATGATAACAAACAAATATCACAATCAACACATAACACAAGAGATTTAACGTGGAAACCCTGTGAAAGGAAAAACCACCTTGGACCGACAACCCAAAATTGTTCACTCTTCTGAAGTGAGGTCAGTGAAGACCCAACCCTGTTAAAGGTTACAAACACACTGTTAGGTGTGACCTTGTTAGAGGATTTTAGACCAGAAGTTATCGTCCAACCAGCAGTCACTCTAGGGTTGACAGGATAACAATGTTCACTCTATGAATGAAACATCAAAAGAATTTCATAGTCCACTTGGTTAAGAGATTTAACTTTGTACAATGGTTAAATATGTAACAGTAGATGATCTTCCTTAAGACAACTTCAGTTTGCAGTTTACAGATCAATGTTCAGCTCATTCAAATATTTCTGATCAATATAACACTTCAGATTCAATACTATATCAACTTACTATCCATCGGTAATTACTCTCTGTAGCTCAGTAACTGTTTTGAAGCTCGGTTCTTATTAACCAGTATTATCATAATGCATGAAAACTTCTCCACATGATAATTCTGTAGTATCTTCTTCTTCCAACTCTTTTCATTAATGAAATCAATGTCTCTTATATAGATGAGTAAATCATTTTCTTTTCCTCCATCAGATTTTGCCGCTTAATCATATTCATAGATTTTGTCGCTTTAAGCTTCCTCGGCTGATGTGTTAGTAACACATTTCAATTTTCTCCATTAGATCCTTTTGATTTATGTTAGTCGTTGATCTTCATAACAAATCTTATCTATTACCTTGATTTCATACACTTTACAACTCATCACTTTATCAGCTAAATCGATCATTTAATTCCTTTCTATTTTGCTCGGTTAACAAAGAAATGTGTCGGTGAACACAAGCTCGGTTAACACTGTGCTCGGTATACACTACACTTCGTCGGTGTATACTGAAATGCTTTATTTACCGACAACACTGGTTTGTGTCTTTTAGCTCCATTCTTCATGATAGATGCAACATAATAAAGTCAATTTCATCAAGTCATAGATTCATCAACAAGTTACTTAGTGTATTCCTTATCCTCATCTGTCATATACATCTTCCTTATGTAGATATTTATGTTCTTCATCTCTTTCACCTTCCTTCAAATGTGTCGGTATAGTAACTTAAAAGATAAGCATTGTCAAGCTAGTTGACATCAATGACAACATAATACTGATTTAATCATCTTGCATATCTAATCATCAACTCCTTAGTAATCTTGAATTATAGATTCTTCATTCAGGTTCTAAATCAATTGTAGTTCATCAAAAAGTATCTATCCAACTTTGATAACCAGTTATCAATAGCTTCAGAATTGACCTTTCCTTCAAAATTCGGGATGTCAAAATTGACCTGCACTTTGAAAGGGGTATTTCCACGAAATGATGTTCTTGATTCAAAGGTTTTTTGATTCTGTAGGAGGTGTGAAAATTGACTCATCATCTCCTCTCATTTCTTATTTAGAGCTTCCTCCACCAACTTCTTAACATCATCGTCTGACATCTTCAATCGTGTGCATCTCAAAGGTGGGTATTTTGACAAATCTTGTGTATCCAATACTAATCTTTGGTAGGAAGACCTTGTGTAAATTGGCATAAAGGAGTGTTTCCACTCTAATGCCACTGATCTGATTTATATAACCAGATTACAATACCTGGTGTGATACCTGTAGTATTGTAGAATTCAACACAAAAATTGAGAACAACAAGATTGCAAACCAAAAATTGATCCATTCTATTCGAATATTTGAGTTTATACAAGTCTGATGGATCCCAAGGGTCATGAAAATCCCTTGGAAATGAAATGAAGAGCCATCATAATATTTATTACAAATAAACTATTCAAACTATAAAAAATTATCAAAAAACTATATATAAAAATTAGGTCCACTTAGAGAAGGCGTAACTTTCTAGTCCTAGCTCTGAATTGAGAATAGTTTGATGCATTGGAAAGGTATTCAAATTATCTAGAGTCAAATTTAGAAAGCATCATCCAAGCCCAAAAATGCATCGAAGACCCTCAAAAATGCAGTTTACTAAAACATAGTAAAATTTGAAAAATTTGATTTAAGTTGTTTTTTCCAATTTAATCTTGAGCATTCATCCCCCTTGAGAAGCAATGGGCCCCATCGATCTAATCTGCTACAACAGATGAGGAAATTGTTCTTCAATTTGTTCCTTAGTAAACCACTTGCCTTGATGAGAATGCTTGCTAGCTTGAACCACTCGATACAGAGGAATGTTCTGATTTCTCAAAGTCTTTAAAATGACTTCAGTAACATGGTCACACTGGACTGGAATAGTAGTAGATGGATTTAACTCTGTAGCTTGAATGTGTTCAGTAGCTTGGGAAATATCTAACAAAGGAGAAAAATAGGGTCTCAACAATTCTACATTGAAAACTGGATGCAGTCCCAAAAATGATGGCAAATTAAGTTCAAAAGCATTCTCACCAACTTGTTTCACAATAGTATATGGACCATAATGAAGAGGATGAAGCTTCCTGTTTGGTTCGTGCAGGTGCTCTTTCTGAAGATGTAACCAGACCTTGTCACCAATCAGAAACTTATGAGGAGTTATATGTTTATCATGCCTTTCCTTATACTTCTGATTACTCTGCTCTAAGATCTCATGAACTTGTTGTTGGAGGTGTCTAATGTTATCAATAAATTTTTCTTCTTTATCTACCTCCTTGTCACCATTCAATGGACTATTAGATTGTAGAGATGGTATTGCTACATCCATAGGTGCCAATGGTTGGTACCCAAGAGAAACCTCAAATGGACCGTGCCTTGTAGTACTATGGAGTGCATGGTGGTAGCTATGTTGCACATAGGGTAAGCTTTCATCCCATGTGCAAGGATGTTTGGAATGATACATCCGTAAAATATGAATAATCATTCAATTCACCACTTTTGTTTGCCCATTTGTTTGGGGATGGAATGTTGTGGACTTTGTGAACTTGGTGTCCATGTTAGCCCATAGTGCAGACCAAAATTTTCTAATGAACCTGCTATCCCTATAAGAAATAATGGTTTTTGGAAAACCAAAATGAACCCAAACCTGTTCAAAAAATAGCTTGGTATTATCTTCTACAGAAATCATCTTTTTACATGCCACCATGATAGCCATTGTAGAAAACCTATCTACCACAACATATACACAATCATGCCCCCGCCTGGTAGTTGGAAGTCCAGACATAGAATCCATTGAAACAAACTGCCATGGCTTATCAGGAATAGGTAATGGTAAGTATAGACCCAACTTACGATTTGTTGGCTTTGCAATTGCACAGGTTGCACAAGCTTGTATATATGAAATGATATCCTACTTCATTTTTGGCCAATAGAAATACTTTTGAAGGATAGCAGTAGTCTTACCAATACCAAAATGTCTTGCACCACGACTGTAGTGAGCTTCCCATGTCATTTTCTTCCGTTCCTCAGTGGGTACACATATGTGACCATTATGGCAAAGCAACCCATCCTGCAAGTGAAAATCAAGGACAAAATTTCCTTCTACCAAATTACCATAGATGTTAGCAAAATCACGGTCAGTACCATATAGTTGTTCCCAAGTTGATGATTGATGACCACATGAATCCAACACAATTGTCAAACCTTCAATTGGGGACCTACTCAAACAATCTGCCACCTTGTTACTGCTTCCTTTTTTATGATGAATGTTGAGGTGAAATTGTTGTAGATAGGCTGACCATCATTGATGTTTATCATTTTGCAGCTTCCCTTGTGTTTGCAAGAATTGAAGTGGTTTATGGTCTGTATGTATAACAGTTTCCTTTCCCAGTATATAGTGTTTCCATTGTTTGCAGGCTTGAACAATGGCATACAACCCCTTATCATAGGTGGGGTACCTACGTACTGTATCAGAAAATTTTTCACTGTGATAGGAAACAAGATGCCCATGTTGCATGAGTACCGCACTAAGAGCATAATTAGATGCATATGTTTCTATCTCAAATGCTTGGTGTAGATCTGGAAGGACCAATACTGGTGTTGAACATAGTCTTTTCTTTAACTCCTCAAATGCTTGTTGCTTTGCCTCTATCCATTGAAATTTTTCTTGTGCTCCACCCCTTAGTGATTGATTAAGAGGCCATGATATGTGTGAGAAACCAAACACAAATCTGCGATAGAAGCTAGCTAAGCCCAAGAAGCTGCGAAGCTCTGTGAAATTTTTAGGGGATGGCCAATCTCAGATTATTTGAATCTTTGTCAAATCAACATGAACACCCTCAGTATCAATGATATACCCTAAGTATTGAATACTCTGCATACCAAAAGAGCACTTCTCAATGTTGGCATAAAGTTTGTGTTTTTGCAGAGTTGAAAGAACTTGTTCAACATGCTGCAAATGGTCAAACCAAGTTCTGCTAAAGATGAGTATGCCATCCAAATAAACAACCACAAAATAATCAATGAATGGTCTAATCACATCATTCATCAATCTCATAAATATGGTTGGAGAATTTTTTAGGCCAAAAGGCATGACTAACCATTCAAACAAACCTTCCTTAGATTTAAATGCAGTCTTCAACACATCCGCTGGATCAATTGCTACTTGGTGGTATCCAGACTTCAAGTCAATTTTTGTAAAGAAATTAGCCCCCCTAAGTTGGTCCAAAAAATCATCAATTCGAGGGATTGGATATCTATTTTTAACAGAGATTTTGTTTAATGCTCTATAATCAATACAAAGCCTCCATGTCCCATCTTTCTTTTTAGCAAGGACAATTGGACTTCCACAAGGTGAAGCACTTGGACGAATGTGTCCTTTTTGAATCAACTCCTGAATTTGTCTCTTAATCTCATCATTTTCCAAAAATGACCTCCTATATATTGGCTCATGTGGTATCAGTGTGCCTAGGATTAAATCAATAGAGTGCTTGACTTGACAGTGTGTTGGTACTCCCACTGGTGGTTTAAACACACTATGATATTCTTTCAAAATTTTATGCATCCTATTTTGTTGATTTTCTGTTACCTTAGCATGTGTATTAAGAACAACTGACTTTGTTTGTTCAGGGCGAATCATGAGTAGAACGAAAGCTCCAGTTTGAGAAATCAAGGGTTTACATTGTTTAGCACTAATTAAAGAAGCAGTTTGTGTTGGACATACCTCTGGTATTCGATACCTCTTCCGACCAAGCTTGATTGTAACACTATGTGGGCTAGATGCATACACCCCATGCCTCTGATACATGTATGGCTGCCCCAACAAGACATCACATACATCCAATGGTGCTACATCACATATCACTTCATCCTTGAAAGGCTTGAATGAATATGGAAAATGACACTGTTGATTTATTTGAATATCATGTCCCTCATTTACCCATCCCATAGAGTAAGGTTGTGGGTGTCTTGTCACTTTCAGATTTAATCTTTTGACTGTCTCCCTAGAGATCAAATTATTTTGACTCCCATTGTCAAAAATAAAATACAGAGGCTTTCCATCAACCCACATATGTGAATGAAAAAGTCTCTCTTCATCTTCACAGGGCAATACTTTAGCAGTTCCAACTATGGCATATGGGTTTGCGTCTATGATGGAACCATTCTCCTCTTTCTCAAAATTATTTACTGGCGACAATTCACGTTCAGCTTCCTCTCGTATTTTTATCATCAAATTTTTAATACTTCGACAATCATTTGTGTTATGGGTTGGGGACTTATGCATCTCACACCACATGTCTGTGTCTGTTTGTGTCTTTTTAGTAGACCACCATGTGTTCTTGGGTAAATTTGAATGAGGTTCCTTGGTCACCCGTTTTCCTACAAATTTATTGCCACCTTCAACCCTTGGCTTGTTGTTTGCAAAGTAGTCCCTCTTCCCTTTCTGCTTGAATTTATCTTCAATTTTTGTAGCATATTTATAAGCAGTTGCCAATGTCTCAATATTCAAAGATTCCATCTTTGTTTGAATATACTTGTGAAGTCCACTTTGATATTTCAAAATTTGATGCTTCTTTGAATCCTCAATAACGAGTTTTGCTGAAAGTGAATGGAATGTATTGGTGTAATCTTTCACAGACTGATCCCTCTTTTGTCAGAGAAGTTTCTACTCTAGTATTTTTGTTCATATACATCCTCCAGAAGGTAAGCTTCTTTTATGTATTCCACAAATTCTCCTCATGTGGGCTTCTGATCAAGAGAAATTTCAAAACCATCTTCAGCAAATGATTCTCATTCTTTATTTTCGACTTTGGTTTCCCATGCTAATTTCACATGGGTTTCAACTTTAAGGAGGGAAAATGTTATCTTTTCTACATCTGAGAAATTATTTACAGAAAAGTATCTATCCAACTTTGACAACCAGTTATCAATAGCTTCAGAATTGATCTTTCCTTCAAAATTTGGGATGTCAAAATTGACCTGCGCTTTGAAAGGGGTATTTCCACGAAATGATGTTCTTGATTCAGAGGGTTTTTGATTCTGTAGGAGGTGTGAAAATTGACTGATCATCTCCTCTCGTTGCTTATTTAAAGCTTCCTCGACCAACTTCTTAACATCATCATCTGACATCTTCGACCGTGTGCGTCTCAAAGGTGGGTATTTTGACAAATCTTGTGTATCCAATCCTAATCTTTGGTAGGAAGACCTTGTGTAAATTGGCATAAAGGAGCATTCCCACTCTGATACCACTGATCTGATTTATATAACCAGATTACAATACCTGGTGTGATACTTGCGCTATTGTAGAATTCAACATGAAAATTGAGAACAACAAGATTGCAAACCAAAAACTGATCTATTCTATTTGAATATTTGTGTTTATACAAGTTTGATGGATCCCAAGGGTCATCAAAATCCTTTGGAAATGAAATTAAGATCCATCATAATATTTATTACAAATAAACTATTCAAACTATCAAAAATTATCAAAAAACTATATATAAAAATTAGGTCCACTTGGAGAAGGCATATGTTTCTAGTCCTAGCTCCAAATTGTGAACCGTTTGATGCGTTGGAAAGGTATTCAAATTATCTAGAATCAAAATTTGAAAGTAGGAATGTTCATTATCCAAGCCTAGAAATGCATCAAAGACCCTCAAAAATGCAGTTCACTAAAACATAGTAAAATTTGAAAAATTAGATTTCAGTTTTTTTTTCCAATTTAATCCTGAGCAGTCATTCTTTCGATCTTTTGGTTATGTTTTTTCTCTTCATAGAGATTTTTTTAGAAGTAAGTACAAACATCAGTGGCTTTCAAAGTTGATGATGAACCGTAGTACTTACTTATGTTAGTGTTAGTTACAAGCAAACAAACAAATAAGAGTTATTTATGTTCTTGTGCAAATTATTGTGTTGTCCACAATGACCCATACATTCATATCCTTGGACTAACTTTTTGATGTACCCGCAATGACCTTTTATCATTCATATCCTTGGGAAAATGTTTTCGATTTGCACAATACTAAGAAATTGCTTGATGAAAAAAAATAAGGAAATAGTTCTCGCAAATAGAAATCAAAGAAAAAGATCATGCCCCTTGTCCTTGCTCCTCTAATCCATAGACATCCTTGAGTTACTCGGAAGACATGATAAGCACAAGTCATGATAATTTTGTGTGTGATAGGTGGTGTTGAGAAACACCTTTGATTGATTGTGTTTATTTTCCTTTTTCTTTATGATCATTTTTTATTTGATGAGTGTTGAGAAACACTATTGCTTGAGTGTGAGGAGTGTTGGGAAAGATTATTGTGCATTGGGTGATTTTGATTTTGTCTTGCATTTACGATCCTTGTTTTCTTGATGAATGTTTAGAATCACTAAAGTTTGAGTGATTAAGTGTTTAGAAACACTGCTGTGTGTTGAGTGGTGTTAAGAAACACCATTGTTTAGTGCCAGAACACCTGATGGTTAATAGGCAATGTGTCTGACTCCAGTTTAGAAGATGGTTGGTGTTGACCAAAAGTTGAATCCTTGGGATGACTAGGAACGTGCCCATAGCTAGATACAATTGTCTAAAGGATGAGATGCAGACTTAATCCAAGCTATGATGCTAGGATACAAAACTGACCGAGATATGTACAAGGATGCAAAGAATATACAAGATATGTACAAGTCATGAAGATATATGTAGATGCAAATACTGAGAAATTGATAAACAATTTTTGGATTTTGGATTTTTAAAGATTTAAAGATTTTTTTGGATTTTTAAGTTATTTAGATTTTTGTTTTGGGATTTATTTCAGTAACATTTTCTACTTTTTGGATTTTTAGAGATCAGTAGTTCTCAAGCAAGATCACATTGAATTTCCCACAATGTATAGCAAGGTGTAGGACATTTGCAGATAGATGAACAAGTTGATGGAGCGAATAGGTCATGATGGGTGAAGCACATGAATGCGGCCCTCAAGGAAAGTCTCCTCAAGATTACCCGAGCTAGGGAAAAAGGATATAGAAATGTGAAGTGTGTTTTGGATGAACAATGAAAGCCAATGATGCAATGCTCGATAACATATAGGACAATGACCCAATGTCATGAAAGCGGGCGGTCCAAAAGAGTGGACATGTCAAGAAGTTTTTGAGAATATGTTTTACATTATATGTTCTTCATTTTGATCAAGGCCAAGGGGTCAGTTTTGATAAGATATGGATATGATATCATGATTAGGATAAGGTGTGAATGGAGATATGAGGGAATAGTGTGGAATTATGGCAAGGATACTCAAGATGATGAGGATTGGCTTGGGATAAGCAAGATCATGATAAGGTAGCATGAATGTAACAAGTGAATAAGCCGATGGAAAGGATAAAAAATGCCAGGAAGCATGATGCTCGTGGATAGTGGTGCAGAGGCACCCATGATATATTTAATTTCCTATCATTATGATGTAAAAATGTAAGCATGAAATACGAAATGGGTAAATGTCATGTTGATTTAATAATTTTGGCAAACGGGCATCATGTAACCGAACCATCCAAGAAGTGGTTTTGTAACTATCCATGATTTTCTATAAATAGGCAACATTATGTATTCAAAGGGATATAGTTGATAGAGGGAAGTTACAGGATATAGTGTAAGAGTGAAAAAGTGTGGGAAGAATCGGGCTCTCTGGCCTTTAGCTAGAGAGCCATTTATATTATGTATGCATATAGATTTCAATGTATTTTTGTTTTGATAAAACAATGGTTACAAATCCCATTGAGTCACTTTTACCCATAATGTTGATGTTTCATGTAGATCGGTTTCGTAGTTTCCTTATGGATTCTTGTTTTCAGTTTTCTTTTATAAAGAACTTACAATGATATGAAGTGGGTTTTGTATTATCTTCGAAGGAGTATTAAATGGTTATTTTTGTTTATTTGTTCCATTTTATAACACTCTTGATTTGGGACGATGGGAGTTATTTTATTTGGTAAAGGATTGATTCTAACCCGATTGTAGATGTTCGAGTGTTTTAAGTCTAAAACGGTTTTCAAGAACCGTTTTGCTAGCTATTTTGTGATGGCTTCATGCAATGATAATGGAGAGTGATTAAGACTATTTACACCCACGTGGAAACCAAGAGGTAATATTTCCATGGTCGTTTTAGAAGGACATGGAGTCTATTGTATTTGAAATCGGGTTCTTGCATTAGGAATGAGCCGAAGGATATTGAAGACCATCCCCAAATGATAGTTGAAGACCATCATATTTAATACTCAGCCTTTGAGAAGGAAAATGTGGTGAACATATTATATATACATGCATGATCATGTGGTGAAAGACCCACTAAATTGGTGGAATGCAATTACAGTCTGTGAAGGAACTGTAGACATGCAACATTCAATGAATCTTGGTGAGATGAATCAATGATTGATTGTGGAGTATATATTTAGCTCATGTTATTATATTTTTAAGTGGACATTATTATTATTGAAATATTAAAATATTATGAGCCTCTGATCAAAATTTACAAAGAAGAACAATGAGATATGCAGATTTAAGAAAGACATTGAAGTAGCTGCTGACTTGAAAGGTAGCTTTGATTCTCTCCACATCAAGTGGTATCAGAGTGAGCAAAAGATATGGGAAGAGCAATAAATTGGGTATTTGATTTTTCTAATGAGGATGTGGTTGCAGGTGTATGTCTACAAGCTCCAGAAAGGCAAATAGACACTTTGTCATGGGGGCCATAAACGATGGTCCAAGGGCCCGTCAAAGAGGTCTATGATTGCCAAAAGACTTGAGGCGAGAGGTAGTGAGAGGAATCTTGGGTGAGGCAAAGTTATTGGTGAGTTGTAGCAGCATTGCCAGGTGGACTAGAAGAAACAACTTGGAGGAAACCCATATGCAATCCAGTGATGGGAGTTAGCTACAACATTATAGAGAGCAGTAGAAGCGTACCCAAGAATTTTGTTCCAGATTTAAACTTGACATTTCCATGAGACATGGAAATATTTAACGCCCAGTAGTATGGTGTAGAGGCACCCACTATATATTTAATTTCCTATCATTATGATGCAAAAATGTAAGCATGAAATACATAATGGGTAAATGTCATGTTAATTTAATAATTTTGGCAAATGGGTATCATGTAATCCAACCATCCAAGAAGTAGTTTTGTAACTATCCATGATTGTCTATAAATAGACAACATTATGTATTCAAAGGGATATACTCGATAGAGGGAAGTTACAGGATATAGTGTAAGAGTGAAAAAGTGTGGGAAGAATCGGGCTCTCTAGCCTTCAGCCAGAGAGCCATTTATACTATGTATGCATACAGATTTCAATGTATTTTTATTTCGATAAAATAATGGTTACAAATCCCACTAAGTCATTTTTATCCATAATGTTGATGTTTCATGTAGATTGGTTTCGTAGTTTCCTTATGGATTAGTTACTATGTTTCTTGTTTTTGATTTTCTTTTATAAAGAACTTACAGTGATATGAAGCGGGTTTTGTGCTATCTTTGAAGGAGTATTAAATGGTCATTTTTGTTTATGTGTTCCATTTTATAATGCTCCCGATTTGGGATGATGGGAGTTATTTTATTTGGTAAAGGATTGATTCTAACCCAATTGTAGATGTTTGAGTGTTTTAAGTCTAAAACGATTTTCAAGAACCGTTATACTAGATGTTTTGTGATGGCTTCATGCAATAATAATAGAGAGTGATTAAGACTATTTACACCTATGCAAAAACTGAGAGGTAATGTTTCCATGGTCATTTTACAAGGACATGGAGTCTATTGTATTTGAAATCAGGTTCTTATATTTGGAATGAGCCGAAGGATATTAAAGACCATCCCCAAACAAAAGTTGAAGACCATCATATTTAATACTCAGCATTTGAGAAGAAAAAGGTGGCAAATGTATTATATATACATGCATGATCATGTGGCGATAGACCCACTAACTTGGTGGGATGCAATCATAGTTCATGAAGGAACCATAGACATGCAACATTCATCGAATCTTGGTGAGATGAATCAGCGATTGATTGTGGAGTATATATTTAGCCGATGTTATTATATTGTTAAGTAGACATTATTATTATCAAAATATTAAAATATTATGAGCCTCTGATCAAAATTTACAAAGAAGAACAATGAGATATGTAAATTTTAGATATCTTCAATGTAGATTTAAGAAAGACATTGAAGTAGTTGCAGACTTGAAAGGTAGCTTTGATTCTCTCCGCATCAAGTGGTATCAGAGCGAGCGAAAGATCTGGATAGAGCAGCGAATTGGGTATTTGATTGTGCTAATGAGGATGTGGTTGCAGGTGTATGCCCACAAGCTGTAGAAAGGTAGACATGTGGTCTGTCATGGGGGCCATAGACAATGGTCCAAGGGCTTGCGAAAGAGGTCTATGATTTCCAAAAGACCTGGGGCAAGAGGAAGCGAGAGGAATCCTGGGTGAGGTAGAGTTATTGGTGAGTTGTAGCAGCATTTCCAAGTGGACTAGAAGCAACAACTTGGAGGAAATCCATATGCAGTCCAGTGATGGGAGTCAGCTGCAGCATCAGAGAGCAGTAGAAGTGTGCACAAGAGTTTTGTTCCAGATTTGTTCTCGACATTTCCATGAGACATGGAAATATTTAATGCCCAATAGTATGGTGTAGAGGCACCCATGATATATTTAATTTCCTATCATTATGATGCAAAAATATAAGCATGAGATACGAAATGGGTAAATGTCATGTTGATTTAATAATTTTGGCAAACGGGTATCATGTAACCAAACCATCAAAGAAGCGGTTTTGTAACTATCCATGATTGTCTATAAATAGACATCATTATGCATTCAAAGGGATATAGTTGATAGAGGGAAGTTACATAATATATTGTAAGAGTGAAAAAGTGTGGGAAGAATCGGGCTCTCTGGCCTTCAACCAGAGAGCCATTTATATTATGTATGCATATGAATTTTAATGTATTGTTGTTTTGATAAAAAAATGGTTACAAATTCCACTGAGTCATTTTAATCCACAATGTTGATGTTTCATGTAGATCAGTTTCATAGTTTCCTTATGGATTAGTTACTATGTTTCTTGTTTTTGGTTTTCTTTTATAAAGAGCTTATAGTGATATGAAGCGGGTTTTGTGCTATCTTCAAAGGAGTATTAAATGGTCATTTTTTTTATGTGTTTTGGTTTATAACACTCTCAATTTGGGACGATGGGAGTTATTTTATTTGGTAAAGGATTGATTGTAACCCTATTGTAGAAGTTCGAGTGTTTTAAGTCTAAAATGGTTTTCAAGAACCCTTATACTAGTTATTTTGTGATGGTTTCATGCAATGATAACAGAGAGTGATTAAGACTATTTACACCCACATGGAAACTGAGAGGTAACATTTCCATGGTCATTTTAGAAGGACATGGAGTCTACTGTATTTGAAATCAGGTTCTTGGAATGAGCTGAAGGATATTGAAGGCCATCCCCAAACGACAGTCAAAGACCATCATATTTAATACTCAGCCTTTGAGAAGGAAAATGTGGTGAACATATTATATATACGTGCATGATCATGTGGCGACAGACCCACTAAGTTAGTGGAATGCAATCACAGTCCGTGAAGGAACTGTAGACATGCAACATTCATCGAATATTGGTGAGATGAATCAACGATTGATTGTGGGGTATATATTTAGCCGATGCTATTATATTGTTAAGTGGACATTATTATTATCAGAATATTAAAATATTATGAGCCTCTGATCAACATTTACAAATAAGAACAATGAGATATGTAGATTTTAGATATCTTTGATGCAGTTTTAAGAACGACATTGAAGTAGTTGCAGACTTGAAAGGTAGCTTTGATTCTCTCCGCATCAAATAGCTCAACCTTGTAAAGATCAAAGGTAAGAGAAAGAATACGGATGTATGTAAGTTGGCTGGATGGTAGAGGTGATGGTGGATAAGATAACATGGATGAAACTTGCCTCCAAGGACAGAGTACAAGAAGAAGGAATTACACATGACACCTATTTGCTAGGTTTTCATCATGGTACTTACTCAAGGAACCACAAGAAGTAATTCTTACCATAGGATGAATTTATTTCTCTTTAATTTTTCTACCAAGGTGCCAGTTTACCAGGTTTTCACTAAGGCACTTTTTCTCTTTTCTGATTTGTTTTTGGAAGGAAACCAAGCCTCTTTCTCTTTGGATAATGCTCCTTTTAAGGATATGTTATGATGGGCCAAGGCCGTTGAAATATATTATTAGAGATTTTGATAGGGTGATACTAAGGAATGATACGAAAGATAAGGTAGATGGTAGCCAAAGATTTATGTGATAAGAGGAAAAAAAGGATAGGGGATGGTCAGATAGTAGACATGTGTTGTATATTGGATAGGGTATTGAAATGTATTCATAAGGATAGGTGTATGAGATGACAAGATCAACATTAACACACACCTTGAAGTGTGATGGAGGAAAAGTGGATGGAACAATTTGAGGCTTTGATGTAGGAGAAGATGGAAGATTTTTGGAAGGGGATGAGGGAAAAGCCTTTGGAAGCTTGGATGACAACTTTGATTTTTACTTTGTATCCAAGTCCTTTAATAGAGACTTGGGAACCCACGTAGCTTTTGATTTTTGTTTTTCTTTTGTATGCTTTAGCATATACTTCTTCAATGATGGATTTAGGAACCCATATTTTCTTTGATTTCTTTCTTTTCTTATTGGACCTTTGTGGTCTTTTGAATAACTCTTTTTTTAATTTTTATTCACATTTCAATTAGATTGGACATGGTGATCTTCATATATAAGTGGATCCTTAGGTTTATGATTTCTTTGTTTGACATCCAAATTACTTCCAAAAGACTTGGGAATTGTGGATGAATAGAGATGATATGACGGGTTCATATGGATGTGTGTGTGAGTGATTACACCTTCATGAAATAACAAGATTTAAAGAGAATTTACACTATTCAAAGCAAACTAATCTAAATAATGCACAATTAATCTAAATATCTCATGGTTCTCTAAATTGAAGTGGTAAATGAGGCTCTCAGCTGCAAATCCTCACTAGTGACACTCTAATTATGAGAATTGAACTAAGAATGATATGCAAAATAGATCTAATTATCAAATTCTAGCTCTATTTGATAAGAAAATCCCTAAAATGATCAACAATTAAGCTAAAATATCAATGAAAATGCTAAGTGAGTGGTGTGGATGCAAATTGCAAGAGCTTTGCTGCAATTCAAAGATATGGAGTGGATGAATAATGCCTCAAAATGCCTTCTATTTATAAGATTTTCCCAAGGGTAGGGGGTAGAGTGAGATAACCATGGTTAGGCTTGGGTAAGGTCAATTGGCTTTGCTTTGTCCCTAAATGGGGGGACAAACATTTAAATGGTTTCAAAAGGCTGGACCATTTCAACAAAAGTGAGTGATTTGTGTCCATTTTGTCTCCTTTTTCCTTTGTTGAGAGAATTTCATATTTATTAATTAATTAAAGTAATTAAATTTAGCCATGAAGGGTAAGAGGTTCATTTTGATTTTTCATTTCAACAACTATGTCCTTAATTGAATTTAATCAATTTCTTAGTGTTTTTCCCCTTTTCAAGCCTTATTTAATCATTTAATCATTTAATTGAATTTTCCTTTGATTTGAATTGCCTTTGTTCCATTTATTGATTTTTAGTGCTATTTTGATGACTTGATGCACCTTTTGATTGAATTAAGCCTTTGCCAATTTTCCATGTCTACAAATGCCCCTCTTTGAGTCGATGTGCGAAGAACATTGATTCAAAGATTCCCTTAGTATGATGATCTGATTCTGGTCCTGGTTCTGATATGCCTCTGATCGTTCTGATTGATGTACTTCCTGATGACGATGATGTGCCTCTGATGATGGTGCTGATATGATTCTGATGCCTCTGATATGATATGGGTCCTGATATGATGATAGGTCCTGGGTTCACTGATAAAGGTCCTGGGTTAATTGATAAAGGTCCTGGGTTGATTGGTTGCTGATATGTTGATAGGTTTGATACGATGACAGATTTGATATGATGACATATTTGATATGATGATATGATATGATTTGATACTGATATCTTGATATGATACTGCTATGATATGATATGATATGCCCCACTGATAAATGTTTTTGATGTGATGCCCATTTGATACTCTGATGCCCCCTCAGAAATAAAACATATTGAGTCCTTGATTTGAACGAGTTTAAGTAGTTGGAATATGTTTTGATTTCTGATACCGTTTGAAAGAAATAATCAAATTTGATTTATGCCCCGATTAATGAAAATGTCCTATGATAGGTTCAAAGTGCATTGTTTTAAGTGTTTATGAGGACCAATTTTACCTTAAATAGGGTAAAACCCCTCATTTTACTATTCATTTGCACCGTTCCTTCTTGAGATTTGAGCTCTGATTTTAGCCTTCTGGAGACGATGGTGGTCCCACATCGCGAGCATCGGTTTGAGAGAGCGCGCCGGTTCAGTCGGAGAGCGACCGATGGTCCTCCGGTATGTCATTCAAATTTTCCTCATGTCTGTAAAGTCGCATTTATGACCTTATTTAATGCTTTTAAAAATTTTAATTCTGCGTGCGTGAAAAGAAATGTCGCCTCCGTGCATTTTAATATCGCCTGAAAATTTTAAATGTCGCCTTTGATAAATCTTATGTCGCGTCCCTTAGGTATTTTCACGCATTTAGAAAATATAGTGTCGCCTAAGGAAAATTTAATGTCGCGTAGGTTTTAAACATTTTTAATCAGGTGTCGCGTGATAATAAGATGTCGCCTACGGAAAATCTTATACCGCCTCCGTGAAAATAAGTCACGCGGTGAAATAAAATTACGCGTTTAATCAAAGAAATGTCACCTCTGGTAAAAGAAATGACGCCAGAAAGAAAAGTCGCGTGAATAAAAAAAAAAATTTGTTTATTTAAAACTTTTCTAAGACGTCTGATTGCTCGATTACGTCAACTTGATTGATATCGATCACGTCAATGAATTCAATCGAATGTTTAGTTAGGGTATTCCCTTTGTTTGACTTCAACAATGAATTAGAACATAGGTAACTATAATATCGAAGAATAAGATTAATCAATCTTCATCATGAATGATAGATCATGGATCTAAATGTCCATCCATTTTATGCCCAAATGCTTAGAGACATAAAACTAGGATCGTCCTTCCTCAATGCTTAGAGTTAGGATTGGTAAGTCTGATAGGTATATTTAAATTGATGACCATGATTGATTGTTTGATTTCCTGATAGTAAGTTACTCATGTGGTTCCCTTGTTTTGATTAAACAGGAGGATGTCCCTGTGCTGTACCTTCGGACTGTACCACACTGGGTGATGGAGCTGAGGACTCAGTTGACTGACGCCGAGAGGTGAGTGATTAGGCGCTGCGGTTTACTGTGCATACTAGAGCTTCCTCGGTTCCAGATGAACCGAGGTTTGATTACGGCTGTCGCAGAGCGTTGGCACTCTGAGACAAACACATTTTGGCTACCACAGGGCGAGATGACTATTACACCAGAGGATGTTTATAGATTGCTACGGATCCTGACTCATGGAGAGATAGTATATTATGACGCAGTCTATGACGGGACATATTGTCGACGAGTATTCGGAGATCCATCTATTGGTGATGACTGTATCTTATGGCCTCAGTTTGCCTCATTTCCTGTTTTACCAGCTTTATTAGGTGCTATCATTGGTGGTGTCTTATTACCTGATCGGCGAGGTCGCGGATTTTCAGTGGGATGGGGCAGGATTATCGAGGATTTGTTACATCATCCTCGACGCTTTGACTGGGGATCTTGTGTGCTAGCACAGCTTTATCATGATCTGCATGAGGTGGTTTACAGGAGAGCAGCCTCATTATCTGCTGGGATTCATATTTTACAGTTGTGGATATGGGAGCACTTACCAGTCAGTCGTCCTATATCAGATCAAGATCGTCCTCTAGGATATCCTTTTGCATGGCAGTATACTGGTATGGTGACACAGCATCACTTGGGTCACTTGGAGTATTGGCGACGGCAGATTGATGACATGGATGAGGTCTATTGGAGACCATATGTTGAGGTCGAGGATTGGAGAGAGGATAGCTTGGAGTTACCCTATATGTTTGCTCCTCGATGGATGATCGGCAGGATTGACTCTGTTCTGGAGAGATTCTTGGCAGGGAGAGTACTACGACAGTTTGGGCGGATTCAGCCTATGCCTCAGGGATCTGCAGTATATGCTCGTTCTAGTGCAGAGCGTGTTACTTGGGGTCACATGCCTTCATATGATGATGCTATAAAGCAGATATCATTACTGGGTTATATGGATTGGGATATGAGGTTACACATCAGAGATGCCGGCGTCACACAGGAGTATCTAGCTTGGTTGATGGAGCATCCGATGCCTCGCTTTACAGACCCTGCAGAGCCAGTACCTGGGCGAGATGATGGTGAGGATGTTGGTGGTGGGAGGAGACGCAGAGGTAGACCCCGAGGTAGGGCAGTGATTCGGCTCAGAGGACGAGCGAGAGATGCACAGGTACAGGCACCACCTCCTCCTCCTCGTCCTGCAGTAGCACAAAGACAGAGGTTAGATCGTCAGGATCATGTGAGGGCTGCTAGACAGGATCCAGGGACAGGACAGGATACGAGAGCAGGAGTACAGCAGACTACTGTGGATGATCAGGACACAGGTGCACAGCAGATACCAGCAGCTTTTTCCCGTGATCGGGGAAAAGCTCCTATAGATACAGGTGATCCTCAGAGTACCTATGAGGTTGGAGAGAGTTCTAGTACTAGCCAGCTACGAGCAGATGTGGGAGCATTACGGACAGAGGTGTCACAGATGTCATCTATGATTCAGCAGTTGGTATCGGGTTTGGCTCCCTTGGTTCCTCTCCTTGTTGCTATGGTTGGTCAGACGCCTCCTCAGCAGCCTCCATCACAGCCTCCTCCACAGCCTCCTCCACAGCCTCCTCCCAGTGGTGACGAGAGATGAGCCATGAGTGCTCTTATTGATCATTGAGATACTTGATATTGTACCATAGTCTTGTGACCTTGGTGTCACCTTTCCAGTTGTATTTTGACACTTATTTAACATTGATGCCCCTGTTGATGGGCGATTATAGAGTTGAGTTTTATGACATCATTGTTATGAGTAGACGTGTGATATGAGAACATTTATGATCTTTCCTGCTTTTACTTGATGATATATGAGATTTCCTTTAGATGCTGCTATATGTGTTTATCTAATGCATTTGTTTTTGGATGACTATTGGTTATGGATGCAACGTATCTTATGTATGATATAGATAGATGGATGCATTTCTTCTTCATGTATGGATGCAGTTTTGATATGTTATTTCTCATGTATGCCATCTGTATGCAAATGTAAATGATTATTTACTTCTTTTCTTTGATAATATCTATGTAATGATTAATGATATGGAATGAATGCAAAAAGTATAATCTCATTTATTTTTATTTTTGTAGAAAAGATGATGTTGAAATGATGTTGTCCTTGTTGATTTAACCCTGTTAATGATGTCATGTACCCCCTTTTTGATGCGAAAATAAAACCCTTGGGAAAAAAATGCACATGCAATTAATCTAATATGAGAATGCATTTAACCTTTTTATGAATGCAGCTAAGTGTCACTAGCTTTTAGCAAATAAATGCCTTGAGGATATATTTTCATCATTGAGCACTTGGGACCGGAAAGTCGACACAACCACCACTGCCCACTGACATGATGATATGAATATCGCTTTTTACTTTACTGCTCATATGGTAACCTCCGTTTTGCTTTCCCATCGGTCTCATCGATACGACTATCACTGATTTCAAAAACAATCATGAGAGTACGAATACCGATTTTGTCGGATTCTATGTTGCAAGTGGATTTTGTCATTTAGATATGAAGAATCTAAATATCCAAGGTATCCGGTTGCGTAAACAAACAAAGGTTAACTCATTATTTTATAAGATAATCCTCGATGGTTCTTTGATGACCATGTCTTCAGATGAATTCTCATAAGGCAATGAAT
The DNA here is from genome assembly GCA_027943335.1 of Chamaecyparis obtusa. Classification (NCBI taxonomy): domain Eukaryota; kingdom Viridiplantae; phylum Streptophyta; class Pinopsida; order Cupressales; family Cupressaceae; genus Chamaecyparis; species Chamaecyparis obtusa. The sequence goes on along the minus strand of BSBK01006933.1, from coordinate 824,287 downwards.
TTTCCTCCAAACAGTCACATCATAGTCAAGAAAAATATCATGTCTCCATCATTGCCAATCTAGTCGAAACATCCTTGATGAGCTAAAAAGACTTGATACAAATTGAATGAATGTAAGTAAACAGATTTTTAACCAACTTTTCAAAAGAATCTATCTAAGTGTTTTGCATTGTTTTCTGATTTTCAACAAAATATATTTCCAAGTGTTTGATCATGATATGATTTTTGATTTTTAATCCTGAATAATAAGTCAATTTAGGCTCATGGAATTTTGTTGTGGTAGTCAACTTTTTCGTTATCAATCAAAGGTTTACACAAATCTGATCTCTCTTCTGAAAATGTTGATCTCTTTCTGCTTGTGACTGAATGTTTGTTCATATGAATCCCTTTTGAGGTACCCACTTTCCAATCCATTTATGCTGCCCCCAAGTATTTGATGTATCAACTTTGACAACTTTAGGCAATGTAAAGGATGGTGCTACAAACTGCTATGATGACTATGTACAAATGACGGATGCAATGAAGGTTTAAACAAATGGGATGATGAGATGCATTATATACACATGTGATTAGGAAGGAAATGACTTAAGGGAACCAAAAGCGCTTGTTACCAAGTTTTCACTTTTGGATATTCTCTCTTTTTTTTTTTTTGCTACCAAGGCGCCTATTTGCTAGGTTTTCACCAAGGCACTTTTTCTCTTTTTTCATTTTTTTCATTTTTTTCTTTTTTCTTTTTTATTTTTTTATTTTTTTTATTTTTTATTATCACCTTGGCGCCTATTTGCTAGGTTTTCACCAAGAGATAGTTTTTCAAATGTTTTTGCTTTCTTCAGGCTCAATTTTCCACTGTTTTTGATCTTTCTTCTTTTCCAATGTTTTTGGATTTTCTATTTTCAAATGTTTTTGGTTTTTTCCATTTTCAATTATGTACAATAATTATGATGCTCTCTCATCTGATACTCTTTATACTCTTTCATCTGTTTTAGGTGTAGAATCTCTTCAAATGAATGCTATTTATGGGTTCTTGTAATTCTTCACCATTACAATCTGATAATTTATATGTTCCAGTTCCAAAGGATGATGCTATAACAAATGGGCCTATCCAATTAGCTTCCCACTTTCCTTTCTTTTCCCTTTCAACTTGATTTTTGGGATTTTCTCTTAGTACCAAGTCTCCTACTTGAAAAGTTCTTGGTTTGATGTGTTTGTTGTAATTGTGGGCAATCCTGTTTTGATAACCTTTTAAATGCTCATAAGCTTGAGTCTGATGTTCCTCTAACAATTCCAATTGTTGTAGTCTAGCAATCCTATAATCCTCATCAGTGATCAATCCTCTTAATGAAACTCGTAGAGATGGAATTTCAACTTCTAATGGTAGAACTGCTTCAGTTCCATAGACTAAAGAGAATGGGGTGGCTCCTGTAGGTGTTCTGAGACTAGTTCTGTAAGCCCATAGTGCGGGGTTTATTTGCACGTGCCAATCTCTTCCTGATTTGTTAACTGATCTTTTTAATATTTTGAGGATATTTTTGTTTGTTGCCTCAGCTTGTCCATTGCCTTGTGGATAATAAATGGATGATGAATGATGTGTAATGTGAAATGTCCTGCAAAGTTCATCAATATCCTGATTTTTGAATTGTTTCCCATTATCCGTGATAATGGCATGTGGAATACCATAGCGGCAAATTATGTGGTTCAAAATGAACATTGAAATTTGTTTGCCGGTTGCTATTATTAATGGAACTGCTTCCACCCATTTGGTGAAGTATTCTGTTGCTGTGATGATATACTTGTGTCCGTTTGAAGACGGAGGATATATGATCCCAATCAAGTCAAAACCCCATTGATAAAAAGGCCATGGTGTAATGAATGGGTGTAATTCTTGAGCCGGTGCATGTATCATATTACCATGATATTGACATTTGCTGCATGTCTTCACAAATTGACAAGCATCCTTTTCTAATGTTGTCCAAAAGTACCCTAGACGAAGGATTTTCTTAGCTAGATTAAAACCGCTTGAGTGTGACCCGCAAATGCCTTCGTGGACCTCGCGTAAAGCTAACTTAGACTCTTCTTCCTCTAGACATCTAAGTAACGTCCCATCAAGACCCTTACGATACAATGTGTCTGAAAGGATTAGGTAACGGGCGGCTTGGCGTATGAAGTTACGTTTTTGGGCACGAGTTTGGTCTATGGGTAGTACTTGGTCTTTAAGGTAAGTATAGATGGGTCCATACCAAGGAGAGTCATGTCCATGTAAAAGAGCAACAATTTGGGTGTCAGGAAGGTTAAATGCCGGTTTTACCAACTCTTCCACCAAGAACTCATACTTCTCATGTTGATCTGGTTTTTGTAACAATGAAGCCAAGGTAGCCATGGCATCTGCTGCTCTATTCTTTTCTCTTGGAATCTGTTCAAATGTGATCAAAGCAAAGTACTTCTTCCATCCATCAATCAAGGTTTTATATTTCATCAATGTTATGTCCTTGGTATTGTATTCATTATTAACCTGATTGATTATGAGTTGGGAATCTCCATACACTTGTAATTCTGCAATACTCCATTCTAAAGCCATTTTGATGCCAATGACTAATGCCTCATATTCCGCTATATTATTGGTGCATGGAAATAAGAGTTTATAAGACTTTGGAATGGTGTATCCTTGAGGAGTAACCAATAATATACCTGCTCCAGAACCTCCTTGTGTGTAAGATCCATCAAAATATAACTTCCATGTCTTTGCTTCTATGTTGACAATTTCTGCATCTGGAAATTCAATTTGCATGGTTTGTGTAGACTCCATTGGGTTATCTGCTAAGTGATCTGCTATCACTTGTCCTTTAATTGCTCTTCTATCAACATATTCAATGTCAAATTCACTTAGGATCATGACCCATTTTGCTATTCTACCTGTTAAGGCAGTTTTACTTAGTAAGTATTTGAGAGGATCAATCTTGGCAATTAATTTGATCTTATGCATCAACATATAATGTCTTAGTTTTTGAGATGCAAAAACCACTGCTAGACATGCTCTTTCCATGAATGAATAATTGAGTTCATATTTTATTAAGGTTCTACTAAGATAGTAGATTGCCCTTTCTTTTCCTTGCTCATCTTCTTGTGCCAGCAATATGCCTAGAGACCTTTCTGTGGTTGATATGTATAACAACAGTTCTTTACCTTTGATAGGTGACATAAGAATAGGTGGGTTTATCAAATAAGTCTTCAAAGTAGCAAAGGCCTTATCACATTCCTCATCCCACATAAATGTAGTGTCCTTGTGTAACAATCTTGTGAAGGAGTGACACTTTTCTGCTAATTGAGAGATAAATCTCCTTATTGATTGAATCTTTCCTTGGAGTGACCTCATTTGGCTAATATTTCTTGGAATCTCCATTTCTAGAATTGCTTGTACTTTTTCAGGATCAACTTCAATACCTTTTGCTGACACTATATAACCCAATAACTTGCCGGATTGGACACCAAAGGCACACTTCTTTGGGTTTAGTCTAACTTTGAATTGTTCTAACCGAATGAATATTTTTCTTAGGATTTGTAAATGCTCTTCTCTATTGTGGGATTTTGCTAGAATGTCATCCACATAATCTTCTAAAAAAGTATGCATCATGTCATGGAAAATAGTTGTCATGGCCCTTTGATATGTAGCTCCAGCATTTTTTAAACCGAAGGGCATAACATTCCAACAAAAGGTACCCCAAGGGCAAGTAAATGCTGTCTTTTCTTGGTCTTCAGGAGCAATCTTGATTTGGTTGTAGCCACTAAATCCATCCATTAATGAGTACATTGCGTGACCTGCTGTCAAATCCACTATGGTATCAATGCTTGGCAATGGAAAGTCATCTTTGGGACATGCAAGGTTTAAATCTATGAAATCCGTACACACACGGATAGATTTATCATGTTTAGTAACTGGCACAATGTTAGAGATCCAATCAGCATATGCTATTGTTCTTATGAACCCCACCTTTAACAATTTTTCCAATTCTGCCTTGACTAGAAGAGCCACATGTGGGTGCATTTTCCTTAGTTTTTGCTTTACAGGTTTAACTCCGGGTCTAACATTCAGATGATGCATTATGAAATCAGGATCCAACCCAGGCATATCGGCATATGACCATGCAAAATTTACTTGTTGTTCTTGGAAGAATTTGATAAAGTCCTTTCTTTCCATAGATGTAAGTGATGCAGCCAAGTGTACAACCTTTGGCTCTAGTTCCGTGCCAATGTTAACTTTTTCTATTGGTTCTATAAGAATAGATGACCGTTCTTCTTCATGTTCAGGCAAAGTATCCAATCTCTCTTCTAATGGTGCCACAGTTGGGTTTTCACCAAAAGAAACGTCTTTTATTTTCATTGTTTTTGGTTCTAAGGGTGCCACAGTTGGGTTTTCACCAATAGAACTTTTCATTTTTTTATTTTTTTCTGTTTTTTCTTTTTTTTGACTAAGAGATTGGACCCTTGCTGTTGTCATCATGTCCGTATTGAGTTCGTTGGTGAAAGAGGGTTCAACCGCATTGAGGTATTGGTTTGTGGCTTGGTCATTTGGGAAGTAAAGTAAGTCATGTGGTTCAGTTTGATCCCAATCAATGAGGTCTGGATGTATCAAAATTAAGGAATTATTGGGTAAGGTATCATCAATAGGATTTATGGACATGACTTCGTTTGAGGGTTCATACATTGTATCGTTTAGGTCTATGATGTGTGCTTCCTCAAGATGATCCATGGAAGCAGGGTCAAAGTCCCCTTCGCTTGAATCCTCGTTGACCTCTACAGGAAACAATGTGGGAAAAGCCACAAGCGGGTTAAAACTAACGTTTGAATTTCCCTCCTCTGAAGGTGTCCAAAATGTTTCTATCCATGCTCCACTACTAGATGCTTGTTCTATATTAGGCCTTTGAATAGAAGATTCTTCATTAATTGGAGCATCTTGTTTTGGGATTTTTGCATAAGTATGTATAACAATGACTTCTTTATCTTGACATGACTCATCTGATAAAGTATCCCATTCATAATCCCTAGAATCATCACTATCTCCTTCGGATTCTAATGCATTTATTTGAGGATGAAAATCATGCATTGGACTTGAGCTTTCTCCCTTATGTTGAAAACCTACTCCGGCTTTTTCATGACTTGCCCTCCAAACAGGTTCAATAGGTTCTAATAATCCTCTATTTCTTTGGCCTAGGGGTCCTCTTCCTTTGTATCCCATCTTTTGCATAATATCAAATCCTTTCCCATATTGTTCTGTTTGTATATTAACATGCTGAATTCTTTCCATGGGAGTGTCTAGGGTACCATCCTCATCATGATAAAGCCATTGAAGGACATCATCCTCTTCCTTATCCCATGTTGCTTTGTTATCTTCCCTCACAAAATAAGAATTATACTTATGTGGAAGATGTTCTTTTGAGGGTTTTCCATGTGATTTAGGAGACATGGGCATGTCAAATAGAGAAACTGAATATTCTCCTACCCCTTTTGAACTAATCTTGCATTGTTTGTCAAATTTGTTCATCATCTCACTCATGTATTGGTAATGATCTGCTTTAGCTTGTTCTTTTTCCTCTTTAGTAGGTTTGTAAATCACTGTTTCCAATTTAGGTGCCACATATGGACTTTCCATCACATTTGGACCCTCGTAGCTCACTTTTTCCTTGCCCTTAGTTGATGTAGTTGAGCTAGCTTGAAGAGGATTTTGTGCATCTTCATTGGTGATTCTTGGAACAAATCCTTCACGATTATGTGGAATGTATAATTCATGCAAGGGTTTGAGTGCATTACAATATTGAAATGGATTTGAGTCTCCTCCAATTGTGATTTCTTCACCCATGTATGGGAACTTGATGCATTGGTGGTATGTGGAGGGGACAGCTTGCATCTCATGAATCCAAGGTCTTCCCAATAAAATGTTATAGGTTAATTTCATGTCCAACACTTGACATTTGGTTTCCTTCTTAACTGGTCCCACTTGGATGGGCAACACAATCATGCCTTTAGAAGCTCTTTCAGCCTCATCATAAGCTTTTATGGTGATTTTCTTTGTAGGGTCAATGCAAGACTCGGAGAAACCTAAGGATTTTACAAGACTCAATGTGCATATGTTAAGGCCAGCCCCTCCATCAATAAGGGCTCTTTTGACTCTATGTCTTTCGATCAAAACCTCTATATGTAATGGCAAATTTTGAGGATGAGTTATAGACATGTCATCTTGATCTGAAAATGAAAGACAATGAGGAGCCACAAGATGTCCTACCATATTTTGAAACTTTTCTTCCCCTAAGGTAGTAGAAACATGTGTTTCTTCCAAAGCTTTTTCCAAAATCCCTTTATGATTTGGTGACAACTTCAATAACTCTAAGATTGAGATTTGTGCTGGAGTACGTTGCAATTGGTCTACCAAACTATAAGGTCTTGCTGTTGTAGGAGATTGTTTGACCACAATGTTGGATGATGGGATATTGGTGTTTTGAGGGACTATCCCTTGTAAAGTCATTCTAGAATTCTGCCCTCTTGTGATGACATTTGTTGCTTCCTTTTGAGGCTGTTCATTAATGATGATAGCATTAACAATATGATCATATGATGGCGCAAAGTTAAGATTATTGGCACTTTGTTTCTTGCCATTTGATGACTCACCTTTATCATGTTTGTAAAAAGGTTGTTTGAAGGCCGTATGATCTTCATTATTTTGGGGTCCATCAACAGTGATTATGTTGTTATCTATCAAATCTTGCACCACATTCTTTAATTGTAAACATTCATTTGTAGGGTGCCCCCGAATCCTATGATATTCACAATGATGCTTAGCATCCCACCAACCCGGCTTGTGGTCTGGTTCATAAGGTTTAATGGCGGGTAATGTAATAACATTGTTAGCTATGAGAGTCTTTAATGCAGTTTCAAGTGATTCTCCCAAGGGTGTAAAGTGTCTTGCAGGAGTGGGTTTCAAATACTTATCATACTTGCTGTTTTGATCCTTGTTTCCTTGATTATTCTTATTGACATTGTTGTTGTTGTTGGAAGGTGCATTATATGCTTGATTAGCATTATTCACTTGATTTGGTGTCTTTGTAAGGGCAAATGGAATCACCTTCAAGTTGCTGGATTCCACTACACCATCATTAACAATACCTTTGTTGTTATTCCTTGCAGCATAACGGCTATTGTTGTTGTACCAACTTTTATTTGGATTGTTGTTATTGTTGATATTGTTGTTGTTGGAGTTAGAGTTATTCTTATTTTCCTTGTGCAATTTCAACTCTCCACTCTTAATCAACACTTCTTCCGTTGTAATTCCGTTATCAATTAGATCTTGAAAGGTTTTGGGACATTGCATCCTTAGTCTATAATTCAGCTCGCTTCTCAAACCGTTAATAAAGATATCCATTTTTTCTTTTTCCGGTACACTTCTTGGATATCTAGCAAATGCAGTCCTCCATCTTTGCAAGAATGTGAGAAAGGCTTCTCCATCTTGTTTCTTCGTGTTACATAACGTTATCATGGTGACCTCATGTTTGATGTTATAAGAGTAATGAGTCACGAATTTAGATGCTAACTCTTCAAAGGATTTTATGCCGGATGGTAATTTTGAAAACCAATCCATGGATGTTCCTCCCAAGCTTCTTGGGAATAATCTCATTAAATAGGTTGATTCATGCATGAATTCAAGACTCAATGCACAAAACCCCCGAAGATGATCATGTGGGTCAGAAGTTCCTTCATATCTCTCATATTTAGGAAATGTTACATTAATGGGAAAAGGCACCATGACCAAACTCTTATCGAATGGAAAAGGACATAATGTTTCAATAGAGAAAGGCTTAGGAGCCCCATTTTGTTTCAAATTGTCAATTTCCATTTGTAATGCCTTGAATTGTTTCCTCATTGCTTCCATAGGGTCTTCTATTTCCTTGGGCTTTAATTGTTCTATGTCAAAATCTTTAGGTAGCTTTACCCCCGTTTGTATTAAGTCCATGAAGTGTTTTTCTTTATCCATAAGCATGGTCTTTTTCATTAGTTCTATGAAATAAGGACATTGTCTTGCCTCTAATGCTCTTTCAATCGTGGCTTCTTCTGCAGTTGGGGGTAAGTTTGTATTATGAGGAGGCAATAAGTTGTTGCCTTGTGAATTTGCCTCTTGAGAATTAGGGTCTCTTCCTCCATTATTAGAATTTCCTTGATTGTTGTTAAGATCCATACCTCCATTCATGTTGTTCCCTTGGTTGTTATTGGGATCTATGCCCCCATTCATGTTGTTCCCTTGGTTAGTGGGATCGATATTTCCTAGGGTACCACTAAACATGTTGTTAATGTCCTTTGCCTTAGTGGGATTTTCAGTCACTTGTGAAGTAATGAAAGTGTTCTTTGGAAATGGGAGCTCTTCTCCGTTGTAGGTCCCGTCTGTTTGTAATGCTCTCCTTATAGAAAATGACCTTGTAATAACAGGCATGAACAAACTTTAAGGGTATGTTGACTTTCTTCTCTTGATAAGCTGTTTTTGGAATAAGGTAAAAGTTTTTGATCAATTTTAAATGGTTTAAAATTTTAATGGTGTTTTGATCAATAACTTTGGAATATCTTGTTTGAAAATAAAAACAATCTCAACACACACATCAATTGGGTACCATATCCCTAGAATGCTCTAATGTGTATATTTTTGAACGTTTTCACAGGTTTAACACAAGAATAGCTTCCACACAATCTACCTAGCACATAATTGGTTCGTAAACATGGCTCTAATAGGTAGTTTTGCTATTTTACCGTTATGTAGTAAGTTTTCCGTTCAAAAGAGATCTTAGCTTTTCATCCCCCAACTATGTTAAGGGGCTTCCCACACGCACAAAAGCACGATTTTGCGCAATCCGTTAGGACTACTAGAGGAAGTTCGAAAGAGCTAAAATCCTTTTGTCGTGTACCCCATTAAGGATACCCGCGTTTCATTTTATAGTGGGTCGGATTCTCGCGGCAAAAGCAAGTGTATCCCACTTTGGGCTGTCCCTCTCACCGGCCCTTCTAAGGCAATCTCGGGAGGCGAGCCCACTAAGTTTTAAACATATTCATTGAAAAGCATGAAAAATGGATTTGGTAGAGCAAGTTTGGGAATTTGATTCACTCAAAGAGTGAAGAGCATATCCCTATTGCTTTTCCCTTATCCCAAACACTCACAATCAAATTGGTTCTTTTTCAACCCCGTGACAAAGGGGTTCTTAGAATTGAAGTGTTTATTTTTTTCTTTTTTTATGATTAAACTATGTTTTTGAACTTTGAAAATGCCACAATTTAAGGGAAGTGCAAGCTTGATGAGAAAAATACCTCAAACGATGCTAGCAAAGGCTAGGCGCATTTTTAAGTAGTAGATTTTTGTTTTCTCTCCAAATCCTTCTCTTACCTTGGCAAAATGTTCCCTCCACCAACAAGTTAGTCAGCACAATACAAACAAAGTGAGGGAAAACCAAAATCAAAGCTAAAAATGATGTAATTGATTATGCTTTTGATTTTTTTTTTTTACCAAGATACTTGCAAAATTCTTACAAATTTAAGGACTAAATTCCCAATTCAATGAAACATATTTTCGTTTGTAAGCATCTACAACAGCAATATATTTGGCATGCAATTCTACTTCTTTCTCTAAATTATTATTGAGAACAAAGGTAGAATGTACCCGATTTTCTTTCCTTATCCTCTTAGAGATCAATTTCTCCTCTAAGTTGTATCTTCTCTCTGGTTTTTGCACTTTCTTATGACAGACCATGCTCCTGATACAAAAAAAATGACAGTAAAGTTAGCATACAGTCCTTATTTTGACAAAATAGTGAAAATACTGCCAGGCGACATTGTCCAGAATACAGGCGAGATTAAATTTAATAAAGGCGTGACTACTTTAACCGCGAGCGTCACCAAAAGGGGCTCAAGCGAGATTAAAATAGACAAGCGCGATATCAAATTCAACAAACGCGTGAAATCTTTCTTACAGGCGACAAGAGCAATTACACTAACAGAAAAAAGATGCTATACCAGGCGACATATCTTTTACCAAAGGCGATATCTAATTTAACAAAGACGTAATCAATTTAACCGCGAGCGTCACCAAAAGGGGCTCAAGCGAGATTAAAATGATTACGTGCGATATCAAATTAAATGAACGCGCAAACTCTTTAACCAAAAGTGACAAAGTAATTCAGTCAAGCGACATCTTATTAAATGAAAGCGAAATTTCAAATAATAAAAGCGACAAATAAAAAGCAAAGTGCGGCAAACTCCCTTTACACCAGGCGTGAACTAATTCGTCGACCGCGGCTTTTAATTCGTTGTAGGCGACATTGAAATAGCCAAAGGCATCATATCTTTGTGCGGAAGGCGATAATCTGATGTCCGCAGGCGTGATTTCTTTATCCAGAAGCGTGACTCTGCTTGTAAGAAGCGTGAGCGTTCAGACTCCAGGCGACATCTAAATTTCCGCGAGCGACATCTCTTTACTGTAGGCGTGATTTCTTTACTGATAGGCGTGATTTCTTTCCTGTAACCTGCAAACAGTGAGCAAAATCATGCAATTCTAGCCTAAATTTGCAAATAACGTGGAAATTTTGATAAATTTGAGGCCTAGAGCCCCACGGTGGGCGCCATTTGTGTGTGAGTGATTACACCTTCATGAAATAACAAGATTTAAAGAGAATTTACACTATTCAAAGCAAACTAATCTAAATAATGCACAATTAATCTAAATATCTCATGGTTCTCTAAATTGAAGTGGTAAATGAGGCTCTCAGCTGCAAATCCTCACTAGTGACACTCTAATTATGAGAATTGAACTAAGAATGATATGCAAAATAGATCTAATTATCAAATTCTAGCTCTATTTGATAAGAAAATCCCTAAAATGATCAACAATTAAGCTAAAATATCAATGAAAATGCTAAGTGAGTGGTGTGGATGCAAATTGCAAGAGCTTTGCTGCAATTCAAAGATATGGAGTGGATGAATAATGCCTCAAAATGCCTTCTATTTATAAGATTTTCCCAAGGGTAGGGGGTAGAGTGAGATAACCATGGTTAGGCTTGGGTAAGGTCAATTGGCTTTGCTTTGTCCCTAAATGGGGGGACAAACATTTAAATGGTTTCAAAAGGCTGGACCATTTCAACAAAAGTGAGTGATTTGTGTCCATTTTGTCTCCTTTTTCCTTTGTTGAGAGAATTTCATATTTATTAATTAATTAAAGTAATTAAATTTAGCCATGAAGGGTAAGAGGTTCATTTTGATTTTTCATTTCAACAACTATGTCCTTAATTGAATTTAATCAATTTCTTAGTGTTTTTCCCCTTTTCAAGCCTTATTTAATCATTTAATCATTTAATTGAATTTTCCTTTGATTTGAATTGCCTTTGTTCCATTTATTGATTTTTAGTGCTATTTTGATGACTTGATGCACCTTTTGATTGAATTAAGCCTTTGCCAATTTTCCATGTCTACAGGATGGGTTCATATGGAGGATTCAAGAATACATTTCTTTGTTGATATTGAGGAGAGATAGGGTAAGTGAATGAGAAGATGGGAGTGTTAGGCATAGTGGGTAGAGGGATATAAGGACCCAATATAGATGGAAGGTTTCATATTTGTGATATAGGGACCAAGGATGGATTTAAAGGATGAATATGGATAATGGATAGGGATATCAACACATGTATAGTGAGAAACATGGCCAAGGATCTCACCTTTAAGATTCATCTTTATACCAATAGGATCATGAATACATTTGATAGGAGCAACTTTGATAGGATCAACTGAAGCTTGATGGGATTTATTCTTATGCAAGAACTTAGGAGGAATGCAGTTTTGAGGTGGATATGGAGGAGTATGACAAGAGGGTGATGGGATAACGTGATCTTGGAAAGGATCTTTGAATAATGTAGGAATAATACTTCTCTCTTAATTTTCAATAGAGTCATTAGAGAAGGTAGAAGGAATACCTTGATCTTTCTTAGGAGATGAAGGGATATCTAGCTCTTGAGGTGGAAAGGTACCATCTTGGAAGGAATAAAAGGGTATGACAAGGTCATCATGAGACACTTGGGATATGGGACTTTAGTCAACTGTTGGATAAGAATGGATGGTATCTTGATCTTGATCACTATTGATATTTGTTTCTTCACACTTTGAATTAGCCTCTTGACATGGAGCCACTTCTAAGGATGAGGTAGGAGTTTTGATCTGTATGAGGGATTATTGAAGGGTTGATGGAATATAATTTTGAATAGGCATGATAGGTGTTGAAGCATATGGAATATTTGGGTCTATGATATTTGAAGCTTGGAAGAGACTTGCAAAAAGTTACAGATTCACTTGGATTTGTTTTAGAGGTAGCCCTTGAGGGTAGACATAGTTAGTATGAAAAGTATTAGGTTCTTTGTTTAATGGAGGTATGTTTTCTAGTTTTGTTTCTTTAGGAGATGCATGAGTGTTGGAAGAAGTAGATGTGGAATGAGAACCACTACTAGACATAGGTTCCTGAGTTTGATCTTGCTTGAGATTAGTATCTTGTTCTTCATTAGATGATTCATTAGGATTTTCAACTTTAATGATGTCGTTGTCAATGAGATCTTGGATTTTATGTTTCAAATCCATGCAATCTAAATTCTTATGCTCATTATTTTGATGATATGTACAATAGTTTCTCAAGAATGATATTCCACATGAGGTAGTTTGAGGCAATGTGATGAGATTATTCTCAAGAAATTTTTCCAATGTTGATTGATAAGATTGTCCCAAAGGAGTAAAGATTCTCTCTAAGGGATGATTAGGTTCTTCATGATGTTCTTGTAGATAGAGAAGACTCTCAAGTGAATATGATATATCTATTTCTTCATTTTCTTTATCAAAGATAGAATTATCATTAGATTGTAGCATAGCCTCTTGATCAAAGATTGGACTATCATACATTGGTCTCTCCATATTTGAAGGATACATAGATGCATGGATATCATTATCAAAGAGAAAAGGATAGATTGATAATAATGAATACTCATTTAATGGGGTCTCTTTTTCTTTCTTCATTTCTTGAATATCTGATTGTAAAGATTGCAATTGCTCAATGAGGATGAAGATAGATTGATCATCCATGCTGTGATTGTTCTGATTTGCTTGATTAGATAATGGATGAGAATATTTAACACCTTGTTTCAATGTGTGATCATATTGAGAAAAATAGGGAGATGGAATAAAATAAAAATAAAAATCCAAAAATTTCATATTTTTTCGATATTTTTCTAGGTTTTAGTAATTTGAATTTTTGGAGGTCTTCTACTCATTTTTGAGAGTTGAGATAGTCGTCGGTCTCAAATATTGGGTTTTCGTAGGTACGTTCTTTTTAAAATTGAAATTAGATTCCTTGATTATCTTTATGACAATGAAAACGGTTCACAATTTTGAGCACTGAGTCAAAAATTAAGACCTCTTCAATGTTGGGGTAATCTTTTTCAGAAATATTTGAAGATTTTTAGAATTTTGCTATTTTTCCAACTTGGATGGTACTGGAAATGATCAAATCTGATTTGGATCATGAATATTTGATAATCCAAGGATTGATATGATAACCAAGTAGGTATGTAGGGTACACTCAAGAATTCATTGATGCAAACTTCTAGGTTGATTGGTTGTAACAACTGTACCTGACAGAGGGTCCAAAAGGGTATACAAATTTGTAGAGATACTAATTGTGACATGTGTGCAAGTGCTCACCATCCTACATGCGACACTCTAGATGCAACACTTTATTGAATGTGAAATAATACAGACTATATGCGACACTTCCCCCCAAATGTGACTAAAGATAGATCATATGCGATATTCCCCAAATGCGACTCTATATTAAATAGATGTGACATTGTATTTACCAGATGCGATACTTTATCCTGGATGTGATACTCTATGAGTTTGTTTTTGTTTTTGCAGGTATGTTCCATATTTTGAAGAAATCTTTTTTACTGTTAGGGTTTGTTTATCAACTTCTAGTGGGTCTGGTTGTCTAATTGTTTCTTGTAACTGTTTGATAGGTTTTTATTTGAGTTAGTTTATCTTAGTTTTCAATTCAAGTACATCATACAAGTTGTTTAAATGCCAAGGACACCTAATTTCCCTATAGACTTGGTATAGATTGGAAATACTTGATGACTAGCTTAAGAACACACCCAAGGACTCCTCATAATATAGCATGCCAATCAACACACAATGGATGAATGATGACCATATTATCCAAGTAGTAATGTCAATGGGGGCTCAATATGGTGATTTTATCAGGGGAATTACTATTTTCCTTGCACAAGAATTACCAACCTTTCAGAGGTAGTCCAGGTGGCTATTAAAATGAAGTGTCTAATTCATGCATCCATTCATAACCATCTCCCATAGTCTCGCACAAGGCAAGATTGAGGCCTATAGCCCTATGAGTAACTAGATGTGTGTAGTCTTGCAAGCAATATTCAAGAAGCTCTGCTCTACACAACATCCAAGCATGTCTAAGGAAGGATCAAATCAATGTTCCAAGGAAAAAATTGATTAAGTCTTCCGAGATTTTCATCTCAAGGAAGCATCTTGATTATATTGAGGTGGAAGGATTGGCTTCTACTTGTCCTCACTTGGGTCATTCTCTGGAGCTTTTTACCTCAACTAGTAGGACCTCTAAAGATTAAAGAAAAGAAATAGATCAGATCCAAGGGTCTGAGATTCTAATTCTCTCAAAAAGAGAAGAGCATACTTCTCTACCTCTTCATTTTTTTTAAATACACCAAGAAAATTATTTTCCCAAGAAATTTGTATTTAGTAACCACTTAAATTGACTTTTGAGTTTCTGATTTCTCCACTTGGAAGAAAGAGCATAATTCTTTGATCAATTTGAGGCTAAATCCAGTTTCTAATTTTTAATGCCTAAGAAAATTTTAAGAAGCACAATGTTTTAATCCACTTTTAAGGCAACCTACATACAATCCATTAGTAGTCTTTGTTAAGCTTTTAGTCTTGGACAAATTGAACTGTAGACACTAATTAGCCTATTTAAATCACTCAAACACATCAGATTTACCCATAGTTGTTAGAAAATTAAATTTTACAATTTAAAAAACTAAATGCGATTAAAGAATTAACCCAAACGTAATAGTTTACCAAATGCGATTCAATATTTACCAAATAAAATTAAGAACCCTAAATGAGATTAATGATTTACCATATGTGATTCCTCCTGAATGTGATTAAGGAATCTTGAGATGTGAGCCTGTGTCAACCAAATGTGAATGTTCTTCTCGTATGCGATTCTGTTCACGAGATGTGATGTCTGGACCTACAAGACATAATTATATAATATTGAAAATTTTCAGAAATCTAGGGCCAGGCCCCACTGTGGGTTCCAAAAATGTGTGTGTGACTATTGTACCTAAAAGTTGCAACACAACACTTCAATAAAACATTAATTTGTTAGTACATAATGAGAAAATAGTTTCAATTACAAGAAAATAGATTAACATGAGTGTCATACTGCTCTCTAACTAGAAAGAACCTAATTAAGATCAATGAATTGCTCTCAGAATTAGATCCTAATCAGTGACATTACAATGCTAGAATGAGAGATTTGAATGCCTAGAATTAACTAAAACATGAGAATTGAATCTAAGCTATTGAATTCCATTATTCATTATCAAATTGAAAATTTTCTTCAAGCTATGAATTAAACTCTACAACATGTAAGTATGAATGCAGTTAATCTCTATCATGAGCTTTGTAAATTTCTCTTTTATAGAAAATATGATGAATCTGACGGTTGATATTGAATTGAGATGAAGGACTAATATTCACTCTCCCTTGAATCATGTGATTGATTTTGATTGGTTGCATTTGTCCTTGTTGTCCCTTGAGAGGTGACAAATATTTTTAGAGTCTTTTATTACTTGATTTTAATTAATTACTTTAGCTATGTATTTAAGTGGGATTGATTTAATTAATTCATGCCAAAGATAATCAATAGGATTTTTTATCAATTAATGATTATTTGATGCTTGATTAAAGATTTCAACAATTTTGATGAATTATGCCATTAATTAGATAATCGAACTAGCATAATTAGGGACTTGGTCCTGAATTAGGGCAAATAGGGCCTTTGGTTCTATTAGCCCAATTTAGGACGATTATAGGTATAACACTCAAACACACCAATAGCCTCCCCTCCCAAGAGAAACTTAAGGAAAATATACACAATTTCAAATAATGCAAGATGTGTCTTGACTACTAGGCCATGTTAAGTACCCTCATACAAATGCGATGCAATCTCTCGCAAATGAAGAAAAAGAGAAAAACTGATGAGGAAAAACTCCTCTCCAAAAGAGATGAAAAAACCAAATACTCTTAAAGAAGAATGAAAAAACCCCATGTGAATAAAAATTCCCTCCCATAAGAGAGAAAAAAAAGACCATGTAGCGCTCCCTAATGTAGATTATGCACCAATAGTAGATGATCCAAACTAGATGTCGAAAATGCTCTACAATTGTTGAATAACATTCTTCACCTTATGAATAAATAAAACCAAAGGTATATGTATGAATTCGATTCTAATCCTAAAAGCAATATGTAGGAAGAGCATTGAAGATGTATACAACCTCTAGAAGTTGTTGAATTGTCTCCATGTTGATGTTGAAAGTGTTAGAGTAAAAAGGTTATTCGACGTAATTAATTTAATCATATTGATTAATTAATTAAGTCACCTTTTTTATTTTTTCACTTAAGCTAAATTTAGGAAGCTTTAGTTTGTATTTAATAATTCTTCTATTTTATGAATGCATTTTTAGGGTTTTTTATCTCCTTTATTAAGGATTTAATCCCTTTATATTTTTCATTTTTTTTATTACACATTATTTGGCTTTAAGCTTTCATAACACTTCTATGTTTTTGGGTTTCTTCATTTGACAAGATTATTGCATGCAGGTGATTATTGGGCTTGTGAGAATTCACCATTTATGAATTCTAACACGGTATTTGAGCTTTAGATCTGTCATTTCTAGTTCATCTTTTGAGGGATCTTGTTTTGTAAGCTAAAGCTAAAATTTGGGGGTATCTAAAAATTTTGGGCACTTTCGCACAAAGTAGACCTCACCATTGAACTTAGAATGGCCAAGAAACCCTAAATCCATATAAAATTTGACAAATTTTATATGGATTTAGGGGTTTTTGGCCATTCTAAGTTCAATGGTGAGGTCTACTTTGTGTCAAAGAATAATTTGTCAAATTTAGTCAACTTCAAATTTTTAGACAATTTTTGGGTTAGATGTTTTATGAGGCAGATCTATACCAGTGTTGATATCAATGCCCAGTTAGTGCTGTAAAAATAAAAATAAAAATTCTGCATGTTTTTAAAAAAAAAAAGGAAAAAAGGAAAAACAAAGATTATTTCTTGTATTTTCAAAAAATTTATAAAGTTTTTTTAAAATTTTTTGGAAATATTTTTTTAATGAGTACATGTAGGTACTGACGCAACACTTGCATATACAGGTGCTGACATCAACAAGACCACTTTTCCTTTTCTATCCTACATTTGATGACCTTCAACCCATATCCATTTGATCTTTTTGTCATAAAGTCATTTTTTTCATCATAACTTGCTCATATGGTATCAATATTGGGCAAACGAGAGATCACCAAAAACCTGATTCTGAGTCCCATCTAGTGGTGTAGGTTAATTTTTTGGATTTGTTAGTTTTACATGGTTTTATTCCTCTCAATGTTGTAAGTTTTTTTTCCTTTTTGGGGGCATAACTTGTGCACTCGGACTCTATTTTTGAAAAATGAATAGATGTTGGAAAGGTGTTTAAACGATCTTTCCATATTTGGAGTCAATTTAATCATTTTTTTTTAATCAAGTACACATATATCATACATTAGTCTTTTTTTTTCTTTTTTTGCACTTTCCAACTTTAAGATTTGTGCTAGGGTTTGGGTTCTTGTATTATGGGGGTATTTTCCTCTTGGTCACATGGAAGACTCTTCCTCTCTTGAGTGGCTTACTCCGCACAATTATCACACCTGGAAGGCACATATGACCTGCCTTCTTATGTCAAGGGGGTTATGTTCTTGTTTGGATGAGGTTCAACCTTAGTTGACTTTCCCGTTCAAAGTCATGTAACACTAGAATAGAATGGATGAGGCCATGGGGATGATTTCTTTGAACATTTCAGATAGTCTTTCATTTCACCTTGAGGGTCGCACTACACCTCAGGAGATGTGGACCAATTTTCATGATCTTTTTGGTACCATCAATCAGTTTAGGGCACTTCAGATTGAGGCAAAGTTGGCCTCTTTGGCACTAGATTCTTTTCCATCTATTGAAGATTCCTTAATGAAATTAAAATCAATGTAATTATTGTTACAAAGTTATGCTAAGAACAAAATAGACATTGAATGTATATACTTGATACTCTCTAAGCTTTGAGGTTCATTTCATATATTTTCTTCTACATTCTACTCCACCGTGGATGCTTTGGGTCCACAATTTTCCATGCGTACCTTTGCGGTATTCGACAATCAGTTGACACGTGAGTAGTCCAAGCTCACACAATTGGATGCTCTTCTAGGATCAAAGAAGAAAGCATTATTAGCTCATACATTTCTTGGGAAGGAGCAGAAAAAGAAGCCACAAACCACAAAGCCTAGGAAGGATTCCAGTTCTCAGCACCCCTCTAGCCCACCTTCTCCTAAGGGAGAAAACTTGAAGACATAAAGTCCTAAGTGTGCTTATTGTAAAAATCCCAATCATGATGAGTCCCATTTCTATGAGAAGAAGATAAATGGATACGCAAAATAGGTTTTAGATTTGACAACTCTTCTTATGAAGAGAAACATTGATATTCCTTCTTCTTCTACAACTCACAGGTCTTCTTCTTCTTCTTCATTCCAGACAGATAGACACAACAGAGAAAAGGGTCCACACTCTTTTAGATGGATACAAGATTCAAGTGCTTCACACCATATGACATCTTCTCAGGATTTATTCTCATGTTTTCAGGCTTCTCCTACCCTACACATTTTGATGGGGAACAACATTGTTATTACTATATGTGGGAAAGGTTATATTGACATTGACTATGATTCATTCAATGATGTACTATGTGTTCCATCTTTGTCCTCGAACCTTCTCTCTATTTATCAGATTACTCACAGTGGGATAGGGAAGACAATTGAGTTCACATGAGATTTAGTGCACATAAGAGATAGTGAGACATGCAATATTGTTGCAACATGGACAATTGATCATTCTTGTTTCTTATACTCTTTTTGTCATTTTGGTCCACCATCTCCACTATTGGAGAATCACTCTCTTTCTTCATGAGAGCCTATTGAGGTGAAGTCACGTCACTTGAAATTATGTGTTGTTCTTGAGACTAGTGTTGTGAATTCTACACCTCCTCCTCATGTTGAGTTTGCATCTATTTAGCATGATTCCTCTTCAACTTTTCCTAACATTGTAGTTCCATGCATCGAGCCACCTAGTGCAATTGTTGAGGACATATCAAAGGAAATTGATCTCCTCTTAGATGATAGATTCAACACATCTAGCATCCCACATTCATTGGAGATTCTATTACAAGATTCTCATTGTTTCTCCTTCGAGCATCATTCAGGCCTTCTAGTTTCACCTCACATTCAAGGGTTTCCTCTTCTTTGTCTATCGCCTTTGCTTCTTCTGCATTGGAGCCACATTGGTTTGATCATCGATAAAGGGGTTCTATCATTCTAGGGGGGGATTTGGAGTCTCGATCCTCTCTTATGGGTGGGCGAGGGGGGGTTGGTTGTACTTATGGTCTTGCGGGATTGGATTTTAAATAAAGAGATTGGAGTTTTTAACATTTTTTTCTTAATTTTTGTGTTATTCTCTTGTGTTACATAAAATCTAGAAAATCAAAACAAAAAAATAAAATATCTAATCTCATAGACTTGTGTATTTGTTAAAATCTACTAGTTATAGATAAGTTTGGTTCTAATGACAATTTGATTTTTTATTTCACTCAATTTGAATGGTGTATGATGGAGTATTAAATAGGAGTTTGAAGCTCAAATATGGTAAACAAATTTTTATTGGACCACTTTAAGTCCAAATAAATAGTGTTATTATGCTTAGAAGGCTCAAAAACTTAAGAATCAATTACCACTTTGTCAAATTTTGATATGGTTGTTTTATATACAAATTTCTATGCCTGTGAGCTCATACGACCCCCCATATGCATGTTTGTACAACATTAGAGTTAAAAAGAGCGCTTTGTGCATAACACCTTATGTTTAGAGTGTTAAATGTCAATATTTAAGGTGTTGCACCAAGAACATAAGCGCCTATGTAGAGGATCAAACCTTAAATGAACTACAAGTTGCAACTAGAGTTGCTAGTCACTAAGTGGCTAAACTATGACCAAACTGACCTACTTGACTCAATCGCCACTTGAGTAGTTAGAAAAATACTTTTCAGAATCAAACTTAGAGAGTACTCAACAAGCCCAAAACTTTTGTCTCAGCGAAAACTCAACTACTTGGAAAGTACAACTAATTAAAATTTCTTTAAAAAAACATTTTTTCAAAATACAATTACAAAATGTATTAAATTATAAATTGACATATTAAAAGAGAAATGCATGGTTTTATAAAAAAACATGGGTGTAAAATGTTCTTTATTTAGCATTTTACTCGCATAAGTATTTCTTTGTACATTTTCCTTGTGTCTACAAAAGATTGTGATTCAAACTTGTAAAAAATTATGAGAAAAATAGAGAGTACTCAACAAATCAAAAATTGTATAGATTTTGTAGACTATGGGTAGGAACACTACTCATGGGTTGCCGAATGGCCACCAAGGCCCTCCTAAAGCCAAATTAGGTCTTTTTTTTCCAATTTTGCATGACTTTTAGCCTGAGTATCAAATTTTGCAAACTGAGTAGTAAAGAAAATTTCTCTAGACAATAATTTCTTTTACCAATCAACTGGAAATTACAAGATGGACCTATTTATTGTTTATTTCTTCAATAGATCATAAATTTCATCTTAGAGCTCCAATTTTAGATATGAATAAGCATTGGAAATCTATTGAAGAGCACAACATAGTGAATAATGTTTTTTTTCCAAATTTTGTATCATGTTCATTTTATTAAACAAGTAATAACTTTGACCATTGTAGGCCTAAAAAGAATTTTAATATGGTATTAAAGCCTCATAAATGTGTTACCCATTTACTACCAACATTATAATCTATAAGGGGTAATTTTTTTAGACTAGAAGAAACATGAGGTGTCTTTTGATGTTTGTAGCATTGTACTTGTATCCCCATACCATTTAATGCTCACCTAGGCTTCATTTTATTGTTTTTGTCTTTCCATGCCTGGTCATGTTTGATTTTCTCACATCAACTCAAATCTAGCAACTTCACCAACTTCTTGGCTACAATTCCTTGATCTATCCCTGATTGGTTGGTCAAGGGTTCTTGGGGAACCCTTGTCATAGCAAAAGGGTCCCAATTTTGAACCCTCTAATGATCAGATTATGGGGGTTATAATTTCTCCTCCATGTTGGTCTGCTTCAAAAATTTAAACATGTTTCATAAGGAGAGGTATAAAAGAAATCCTAACCCCCTCATTCAAGACATCAAATATCAAGTTCACATCTGACAGGTTGTGCAATTCAATTGAGAAAGTAATCAAGAATCATCAAGGCATTGAAGCAAGAAGAAAAGTTTTAGATCTCAAGAATTCATAATGGCATCCATGATTAACCAATTATGAAGTTAACTCTACAACATCAACATATTCATGAAGACTTTAACACAAGGGAGAATTGTGAAGGTATGATATTTTATTCAATAAATTCAATTTTAGATCTAGCCTCTGCATCATTACAATATTCTTTCAATCAAGTCATATTTCCTTTGCATGTGTAGGTGGCAGGATCGAAAGACACAATTTTGGAATCATATTGAGAAGACAGATACCTACAGATTGGGGTTTTGCAAATCTAAAAAACTAGGGTTGACATCTCTCTACCCAACATGACTTAAACACTTTTGTCCAAAAAATTGGGTGAGATTTTGAGCAGCATTGTGATTCTAGAAACACAATTTTTATTTGCATCTGGCCTTTCGAGGTCAAAGGTACCCCAAGTGATATTGACATCCCGATTTCAACTCATATTTTAGATACATGTTCCTTTCTATCTCTTCTTTCAAGATTTGTAACTCTTATTTACATATATATATTTGTTGGTCTACTATTATGCCAAAACCCTCAATTTCTCATCTTTGGCCCTAGATCTACCATCAAACATATTGTCAATCACTAAGAGGTTCACACCTAAATAAAGGCAGTCAAGAAGCTTTGCAGAAGTTAGACCTAGTGCATCATGAAAAATAACCTTCCAGGTTTTAGAAGTAATCTCTTCATTCCTTAACGAGGAAAAGGAGAAGGGACATTTTGAAAGTAAAATCTACACAACATGGACAATGCGGAAAAGCTTTTACAACATTTTATAGGTTCATAGTGAAGCCTCAACACCACTTTGAAAAGCTTCTTTCTAGGGGTACCTCTTTGAGGATGAACACAATGCAAGAGAAAGAGTTTGAATAAAAGTGGTAGGCCCCCTACAGATGTGAAACTTGACCAAGGAATGAATGTAGTACAAGATAATTACTCCTGATTAAGACTCCGAAGAGAGACACTCTAAAGCATCTATACGTCCTAGACATGTATACCTCCTATAAAGGTCAAATAGGAGTACCCACACCTGGCTAGTTTTCAAGATGGTGGGGGAAAAAATTAGATGGTATGGTTTGAGAGACTAATAGAAGAGATAAACATAGGAATTGTCCATTATTTCTCAAGATAAGTGAAAGGCAAAAAGACCAAGATAAATAAATTGGACATGGTGTAAAAGATTAGTAAAAAATACTCATGTTAACAAAAGAAGAAAGGGGAAGGAAGAATCACCACCTCCCCTTTATGGTGGGCCCTTCTAAAAGTATTACCTAGATGGTTATTCATCGATGAAGGAAGAATCACTCCGCACTCTCACATTCTCCTCTCAATGGTATGGTTGAGTTGTGTGAATGAAAGTCACCTTTTTGTGGGTGGAACATTTTTTTATGCCTTCTTTTTTCCTTCGCAATTTTATCTTTTGATTCAGAGGCTACACACATTCGTCACTTGTCATTACGGCGCACATCTTTGAGAAATCTCTTTTCCCTTTTTGCCAAAGTTCCACTAGAGTGTCATGTGTCTCCTAAACACTAACCACATTTTTTTATTTTTGGTGGGTCTAGGTATTTCTTAAACGTGGAAACGTGGGCGTCTCACAAAGGATTAAGGACTTTCAAATTTTCTTTAAAGCGAGATGTCATGCCCATATGGTACACATCTCTTCTATTGTAATTTAATGGCTCTACATGTTCAACATCTGTAGGCCTTTTTGCCTTGATGGTTCAACCCAATTTCCAATTTCCAGTTCAAGTGCAATTTCCATGATGTTGTTGCAATGATTGCAAGGAATAGTAGCCGAGAATGATGATTAAGATCTAATTCTGTTAACTGATTAAGGGATAGCTTTCAAATTTTTAGTACTAGTGGTAAGGATCACTTTCTTGGGACCTCGCAGAGCAAGATACCTAGCAGTAGTAGGAGCTACCTTTTTTTAGGAAGATTCATGCTATATTGAGGCTATATAATGCTTAGTTCTAGAGGAAACTGAGGGGGATGCATTTTGGAATTGAATAGGAATTTCACAATTGTTGAAGATCCATTTTCTTAGGACTTAAAATTGTAATGACCAATGAGAATCTTCAATATAATCAATCGTGCTTCTAGCCCTTTGGTCTCTGTGAGACTCATCACTTCATGAAGGTTTTATGTGCCATTTTGACTTCCACATATGCATGTTTAATTTTTTTTGGGTAGATTATGCTTACCATTATGCGTGTTTAATGTCCAGTATGCTTACCACCCTCATTCTCTTGCTCCATTAGTTTTAACATCCTCAAGTGGTATTAGCAAGCTCAAACCTATGATGTTGGACTTAAAAATCCAAATAGATGAGTTATAAATTTTCTTAGGACTTAAAATTGTAATGAACAATGAGAATCTTTAATATAATCAATCGTGCTTCTAGACCTTTGGTCTCTATGAGACTCATCACTTCATGAAGGTTTTCTGTGCCATTTTGACTACAACATATGCGTGTTTAATTTTTCTAGGTAGATTAAAATTGTTGAAGATCCATTTTCTGGGTAGCTCTAACAGTTGTTGAAGATCCATTTTCTTAGGACTTAAAATTGTAATGAACAATGAGAATCTTCAATATAATCAATCATGCTTCTAGCCCTTTGGTCTTTGTGAGACTCATCACTTCATGAAGGTTTTCTGTGCCATTTTGACTTCAACATATGCATGTTTAATTTTTATGGGCAGATTATGCCTCGAGCTTTTTTGTTTTGCATTTATCATTGTATGGTTTTGATTTATGTCTAATACATGAGTGGTTTCATAGATCTATGTTTTTTCCTTTTTGTCCACCATCTAGAGGTTTCCTTGATATTCCATTTACTAGAATAGCCTGTGCATTTTGCTCTAAAGTGTTCCAAAAGCTTGGTGTTTTGCCTATTTATGATAGAATTATTTCTAATCCCTTTCCCCCCAATAAAAATGAAGAGTCAACTTCTAAAATCCCAGAGGTCATTCAGTGAAATGCATAGGATCCCACACTCACTGAACTTCTCATAAGGTTGTTCACCTAGGAGAAATTTTAGGGGTCAATAGTTCTTTTTCTGGCATGCCTGGTGGGACTCAAAATTCAGCTACATAAATCCGCTAGTTATCCAGTTCAGTCATCATTCACTAGGAATTTTGGGTGTTATTCTCAGTGTCATCTTCCTTATAAGGCATTTTTATCAAACACCATGGTGACTTTGAGTGCAAAATGTACTAGTTTCAAGAAATCTTAGTGTTGGTATATCTAAGATCATTTCCAATCTGGAGAAGCTCTAACAATGAACCCATTTCATAAGAATGCTTATTATTTTTCCCCATACCATGAAAATCCTTCCCCTTAGCCCTCTTATTATCAATACTTGTATTAGCCTTAGCTACTACCTGATTATGGCCAAAACTCTTTTGTTGCATTAAATGGTCAAAATGTCCAGTATGCTTACCACCCTCATTCCCTTGCTCCATTAGTTTTAACATCCTCAAGTGGTATTAGCAAGCTCAAACCTATGATGTTGGACTTAAAAATCCAAATAGATGAGTTATAATTGACCTAGCAGGTGCATGCTCTTAGCATGCAACTAGAAGAGGAGATATAGTAGGCCTCTCTTTATGAACAACAAGTGGAGGCCTAATGACAAAGGCAGTTTGAGGAAAAGAGCGCAAGAACTATAGTTGCAAAAGAGGAACAAACAAGGCTCAAGCTCACTCAAACACAAGTACCTAAAGCACAAGAGGCTCTGAAGTGTAAATTTTCCATTCTAAGATTCAAGAGGCCCCCTTAATAAGTAGGAGATATTTTCCACAAGTCAAATTGTGATATTTCTATCAACATTCAACTGTGTAGTTTTTTGAGTCAAACTCATTGACCCATGTTTCATGAGTAGTGGTTCACATGAACCCATATCTCATGAAAATAAATAGAAAACTTAGCACTCATTGCATTTAGGTGATGCCCACAAAGGTCAAATACTGAGACTTTCTAGGAGGTCACCCACCCCAATACTACTCCAGGTTAAGCACGCTTAACTACAGAGTTTCTTCCATGGTTAAACTCACTCTGCTTGCAACCCCATTGCAAAAACTTTGGCAAATGTTGTGCCTTATGAACCATTCATTAGAAAGCCCCCTTAAGCTCATCAATTGATAAGTAGGAGATATTTTCCATAGCAAGTCAAATTGTGATATTGTTATCAGGAAAATATCTCTGACTTATCAATTGATGAGCTTAAGGGGCTTTCTAATGAATGGTTCATAAGGCACAACACTTGTTGAAGGTTTTGAAAATGGGACCTTGCAAGCAGAGTGGGTTTAACCATGGAGGAAACTCCGTAGTTAAGAACGCTTGAGCTAGAGTAGTACTGGGATGGATGACCTCCTGGGAAGTCTCAATGCTTCACCTCTATGAGCATCACCTAGATGCAATGAGTGCTAAGTGCTCCATTTATTCTCATGAGAGATGGGTATATGTGAACCGCTACTCATTAAACATGGGTCAATGAGTTTGACTCAAAAAAATACACAATTGAATCATGATAGAAATATCACAATTTGACTTGCTGTTGAAAATATTTCCTACTTAGCAATTGATGAGCCTAAGTGGCTTTCTAATGAATGGTTCATAAGGCACAACACTTGTTGAAGGTTTTGCAAATGGGGTCGCAAGCAGAGTGGATTTAACCATGGAGGAAAATCCACAATTAAACACGCTCAAGCTAGAGTAGTACTAGGATGGGTGACCTCCTGAGAAGTCCCGGTGCTTCACCTCGATGAGCTTCTCCTAGATGCAATGAGTGTTAAGTGTTCCATTTATTCTCATGAGAGATGGGTTCATACAAACCACTCTCATGAAACATGGTCAATCAATTTGACTAACAAACTACATAGTTGAATCCTGATAGCAATATCACAATTTGATTTGTCGTGGAAAATATCTCCTACTTATCAATTGATGAGCTTAAGGGGCTTTCTAATGAATGGTTTCTAAGCCACAACACTTTCTGAGGGTTTCGCAAATGGGGTTGCAAGCAAAGTGTGTTTAACCATGGAGGAAACTCCATAGTTAAGCACACTCGAGCTGGAGTAGTACTGGGATGGGTGATCTCTTGGGAAGTCGCAGTGTTTCATTTTTGTGAGCATCACCTAGATGCAATGAGTGGTAAGTGCTCCATTTATTCTCATAAAAGATGGGTTCATGTGAATCACTACTCATGAAACATGGGTCAATGAGTTTGAATCGAAAAATACACAATTGAATCTTGATAGCAATATAACAATTGCATGCATTCTTATCTTTAGTCATTTCAACCATAAGGTGTGTGACGCAGTCTTCAAGATTTTTCTTTTCATTTATGAGTGAATCATTTTGGCGCAATGCAAGAAGGAAAACCCCAAAATGGATAGTCCAAATCTACACCACCAACAACAATATAGCGGAAACACAACTAGATAATACTCAAATAGAATTTCATTCAACATGCCTGGCTGTAAGGCCTTCCGGGTTAGGGCCAAACACAAACCAATACAGCAGTAATTCTGCAACCTTCAACCTAGTCCAACTCTGTGACACATCAACAACTGGTAGAAACACTAAGGAAGATCTAAACTTGAGCTCACAAGCCACCAAACAATCTCCTTGTCTCCAAGCATGAGAACCACTAGCTCTGCTATTACAAATATCAGACGAACAATTTGATCTTCAAGATCTCGCAGGATCCAATTATTGTCTCATCGACCTCCTTCTATTGACTCACTCCTAAACAACTACCCAAACATTCCTTAAATATATTTCTTCAACCACAAGTCAGCTAGAAGAAACAATTAACTCCTAAGCCAAGTCGACTCCTAAACAAACAAATATTAAATGCAAGACCAGTCGTCTCTCAAATAGCCTTACAAACAATTAACTCTCCATGTTGGCCTCTAGATCCACATAGGAGAATGCAAAACAAGCTACCAACATTAAATACATCAAATCGGCCCACCAAATCTACAAGAACTCCAGTCGGTAAGCCAGAACTACTGAGAGCTAGTAAAACAACCGAGCCAGCTAGGCATCACCGAGCGAGCACGTCGACCGAGCACCACAAGCATCACTGAGCACAGGTTCTACCGAGCACCAAAGGTTTACCGAGTTCCTTCAGTGATTGAGCCCCTTCAATGACCAAGATCCTCGGTCAAAGCTGCAACTGAGTAACACAGGAACACTCCAACATACAGGATTGCCAACTACCCTAGGATGCTCCTGCATCAGACACCCCAGGTGCCAAAAGATATTTTCAAAGGCTAGAAGAACATCTTCCTGTATTCAACACATAAACTCCAAACTAGTTCTTCACATACATGTCCTCCAAGTCTTCAACTTGAATACTTTTCCACTTCTGCTTTCTCTGTCTTTTCAAGTCTTTCCTCGACAATCCACAGGTCTATTTTCCATAAAGATCATCAATTCCTTCAGAATCCTTCAACTCAACTTAGCTCCCAAAGCTGAGGTTCCTCCTACCAAGTGTTGTATCTAGCAAAGGCATCAGGGAAAATTTCATGCCACTCTTCTCAACAGAAAATACATTCTTGACACAATCATGCACAACCCTGCAATCATACTGCCAAGGTCTACCGAGCAATATGTGACAACTACTCATATCCACAATATCACACAACAATTGATCCTTATACTGGCCAATCTGAAAATCAATAAGACATCGCTCCCTTACTTCCAAAGCATGAACATCTTGCAACCAACCAATCCTATAAGGATAAGGATGTCTTACTCTCCTCAAACCAAGTTTCTGGACCATCTCCTCAGCTACAAGGTTATCAGTACTACCACTATCCACAATCACATTACAGATTTTACCTCCTGACTTGCACCGAGTTCTGAACAAATTACTCCTCTGACAAGGTTCCACCTTAGTATTGAGCAATGTTCTTCGAACCAACAAGTTTTCTGAATCTACCTCAGGCTCATTCAATATGTTCTCATTCACCACAACATTCTTGCTATTACCGAGCTTCTTATGCGAACATTCAAAAGATCAATGTCCTTCACCACAATTATAACAAGTACCCTTAGAGATAACCTTACCTGTCCTCTTCCTTGACTCCATAGGTTTTGGTTCATCTTCAGTAGTTGATTTATCCTTCACCAAGTGATCCTGTTTCTCCTTACCTTGGGAATTACCATGTTGTCTCCTCTTTAACTTATCTTCTGCCTTCAGAGCATACTGATACACATCCTCAACCAAATCAATCTTCAACATACCAAGCTCATCCTGGATATTGAATCTCAAACCATTCACATACCGAGCTACCTTTTCCTTACCAAGTTCTCTGTGTCCAGACCGAATAGTCAACTTATAAAACTCCTCGATATAGTCTTCAACAGTCAAATATCTCTACTTCAGATTTTGTAATTTCTTAAACAAGTCAAGTTCATAGTCAGCAGGTATGAACTTAGTTTTCAATTTAGTCACCATCAACCTCCAATGATTGATCTTCATTTCACCTTCATCTTCTCTATCTTTTTGCAATTCTTTCCACCAAAGAGCAGCACGTCCTTTCAACTTCGTCTGTGCCAACCTCACTCTAAGAGGATCTTCAATTTCTTCAAGCTCAAAGAAGTCTTCTAACTCACTAATCCAATCAATCAAGTCCTCAGGTCTCAAAGTACCAGAGAAATTAGAAACTTTCATTCGGTAACTAGTACTTAACCGAGCTCCAGATCTATCCAACTGACCAGTTCTATCTTCACCAGATCTATCCCTTCAATCATCTCCACTAGATCCAGCAGCTTCAAAGTCTTTAGTAGCTTCCTCATAGCCATCTTCAGTACCAAGATCCCTCGGCATGCCAACAATAGCCCTCATGATCTCAACAATCATGTCATTCTTCATCAATTCCATCTCAGATCTTAAATCTACTTTAACTTTCTCTGTAATCTTTGATTCTACAACATCACAGAGATTTGCAATCGCCCTAGGGTCCAATCTTCTCAAAGGCATCCTCAAGATCTTCGAAAACCCAAGGCAACAAACCACCAACCCAAGGTCCTGGTGCAAACTCTCTCAACTCGGTGATCGGTTTACACACTCAAGAACTTCAAGCTCTTATACCACCTGGCGCAGTGCAAGAAGTAAAATCCCAAAATGGATAGTCCAAATCTACACTAGCAACAACAATACATCGGAAACACAAGTAGATAATACTCAAATAGAATTTCACTCAACATGCCCGGTTGTAAGGCCTTCCGGGTTAGGGCCAAATACAAACCAATACAACAGTAATTCTGCAACCTTCAAGCTAGTCCAGCTTTGTGACACATTAGCAACTGGTAGAAACACTAAGGCGGATCTAAACTTGAGCTCGCAAGCCACCAAACGATCTCCTTGTCTCCAAGCATGCAAACCACTAGCTCTGCTATTACAAATATCAGACGGATAATCTGATCTTCAAGATCTCGCAGGATCCAATTATTGTCTCATCGACCTCCTTCTACTGACTCACTCCTAAACAACTACCCAAACATTCCTTAAATATATTTCTTCAACCACAAGTTGGCTGGAAGAAATAATTAACTCCTAAGCCAAGTCGGCTTTTAAACAAACAAATATTAAATGCAAGACCAGTCGGCTCTCAAATAGCCTTACAAACAATTACTTCTCCATGTCGGCCTCTAGATCCACATAGGATAATGCAACGCAAGCTACCAACATTAAATACATCAAGTCGGCTCACCAAATCTCCAAGAACTCCAGTCGGTAAGCCAGAACTATTGAGTGCCAGTAAAACAATCGAGCCCAGCTAGGCATCACCAAGCGAGCACGTCGACCGAGCACCACAAGCATCGCCGAGCACAGGTTTTGCCGAGCGCCAAAGGTTTACCGAGTTCCTTCAGTGACCAAGCCCCTTCAATGACCGAGATCCTTAGTCAAAACTACAACCGAGTAACACAAGAACACTCCAACATATAGGATTTCCAACTACCCTAGGATGATTGTGCATCACATTTGTACAGTATAAAGCAATGTTTGTGGCAGCTTAAAAACTTTTTGCTTTGAATCAATATTGGATTTCACAATGCAGCATCAACAAAATTTCAGATTTGGGTCTTGAAGTACTGAAAAGCCACCAAATATTTCAGAAAGAATACTGTTATTGGATAGGGGCTTCTGCTTTGTTTGGGTTTATATTGGTCTTCAATGTCTTATACACAGTGGTCCTTGCATGCATAAATCGTGAGTTCCTTTGATGTTGATGCAAATAGTTTTCTTATATTCATTCTTTTACTTCAAAAATCTGGGGTTCCTGCATATTGACTCATTACCATAGTGGTGTAAAGCTCCTGGGAAACCCCAGCCTATCTTGTCTAAAGAAAGCATTGTAAAGCAGCAAGATAAAGAACAGTTTTTGGACCATTTCTCTTCAAAAAGACTCTGGGAACAATATGGGTAGGAAAAATCCTGCATTCTTAGTTGTCAATATTTTCAAGATCACAAGTTGCCAGCTACACACTAGTATACAAAGGACAAAATAAATAAGGAAAAAAAAGTATTCTAAAAGGAATCAGGAATTCTCCAAATGAGATCTTTTACCGGGAAGAGGAGAATCTGTATCTTTTAAGATTTTGGTTTGGAGTATTCACAATTTACACATTTCCTGTAAATATTGACTTGTAGCACTGGAAGTGTAAACAAAAACGAAGCTACTTATAGAAATGATTTAAATGGAACACAGGCTTCAGAAATCCTGTTTAAATTCTGTTGTACCTTACTCCATCCAATAAATCATATTTGTCAAAAAGGAATATAAGATGTAAATTTTTTTTGTAAATTCTATTGTACTGTACTTTAGGCAATAGATCCCCACTTGGTCATTCCATGATGTAAATAAAAATGCTATATTCTATAAATCCTGATAAGGTTCTGATAAGGTTCTAAACTGTATACCATTGCTTGTGTGCATAGTTCAAAAGGATGTGAATAAATCAATGCATGTTCACATCAACCATGGAACAGGTAAGACAGATTTGGAAGCAGCACCATCTGGTTCACCAAAGCCAGGGATGATTCTTCCATTCAAACCATTAACGATGTCTATTAACAATATCCAGTATTTTGTTGACATGCCTCAGGTACAAATGATATATAGCATGTTAATGCACTCTCCCTTTATGCTGGCTTTAATTTGAGAGACACTTTGTATTTGATCCCAACTCAAACTTTTTTCCTTGAGATTTCTTCAGGAAATAACACAAGAAGGTGTTACTGATAGAAGACTTCAGCTGATGCAAGATGTGACTGGAGTGTTTAGGCCAGGAATTCTTACAGCATTGATGGGAGTTAGTGGGGCTGGAAAGACAACACTAATGGATGTATTGGCTGGAAGGAATACAACTGGACATATTGAAGGGGAAATCAGAATCTCTGGATTTCCCAAAAAGCAAGAAACATTTGCTCAACTTCCGGTTATTGTGAGCAGAATGATATACACTCTCCCCAATTAACAAAAAGAGAGTCCTTAATATTCTCTGCATTTATTCGTCTTCCTAAAGAGGTTGATAATAGCCCCAAATTTGTAAGTGCAAACTCTAATTTCCTTGTTCACTCTGCCCTGTCTCCTGGCAAAACTCCATGAATTTCCCTGACTTGGCTACTTATCAAACTACAGACTTTTATGGAGGAGATCATGCAACTGGTGGAGTTGGACAACTTAAGAGATGCATTAGTTGGGCTACCTGGTGTAACTGGTTTATCAACTGAACAGAGAAAATGATTAACAATTGTTGTTGATCTTGTTGCAAGTCCATCTATTATTTTCATTGATGAATTGACTTTGGGACTAGATGCCAGAGCAGCATCAATTGTGATGTGAATTGTGTGTAATATTGTTAATACAGGAAGAACCATTGTCTGTACAATACACCAACCTAGCATTGACATATTTGAATCATTTGATGAGGTAAACCATTGAATATCTGTATCCTTTGGTATTTTTCTCAACATTATAATTAAATCACTGATGTCATTAAGTTCTGGTGCAGCTTCTATTAATGAAAACAGGAGGGCATATTATTTATGCTGGGCCCCTAGGTCAGAACTCCAACAAGATAATTGAATATTTTGAGGTAATTTATCATGGACGGACAGAAAAGCTAATAATGCAGAGCAAGAATATGAATTGAATTGAATTGATAGGCCATAAGGGTCAATGTCGACAATAGTAGTAAATGGCAGTATATGAAGTGTAAACTGTAGAAAGTTACACCGTTTGACACTTCAATTTAATTTAATGATTTCTTCTAAATTTGCACTCAACAATATGCTACACAGTCTGTTCCAGGAGTACCCAAGATAAAAGATAAGTACAATCCAACTACATAGATGCTCGAAGTTAGCTCTGCTGCCTCCGAGCTTCACTTGGGAATAGACTTCACAAACAACTACAAAAAATCACATCTCTATGAGTTAGTTTCTGATGCAAATGATCTTTACTATCCATCACAATATTCATAATCATTTTGGAATCAATTTACATTCTGTTTATGGAAGCAGTGGAAGACATATTGGCGAAGTCCAGGCTACAATAGCATTAGACACTCGGTTACTCTGCTCACTGCTTTGGTATTTGGAACCATATTTTGGGACTATGAAGAAAATTGTAAGCTTATGAGCATACTCGTGCTAACCAAGAGCGGTTACATGTAGGGTATGCCTTGCCTGCAATGTGGTTGGAATAGTTTATTAATGTGTCCTTTATTTTGATGTGATTTCACAAGTCAATTTCACATTTCACAAGGAAAAATACTAACGAATGCCATGAATTCATATCAGGGATAATGGCACAGATCTCTTTGTTATCAGTAGGGTTATTTATAGGGTAGTGATGCTCTTAGGAGTGAATAATGCCTACACAGTGCAGCCTGTGGTTGCAGCTGAGAGAACAGTGTTCTATAGAGAACAGGTTGCAGGGATGCACTCTGCAATCCCATCCCCTATGCCTTGGCACAGGCAAGTTGATATTCCTAGGTTTTATTTGTTATACCAGCAACAATGGGGTCTAGCTAATGAGAAGTTTTTTTAGCTTACTAGTTTCTTTCCTGATTTTCTGTTCACACTTGCTGTACTTTTGGGTACCTATGATCTACTTTCATTATGTGTGGATATCTACATATTTTGTTTCGTTTTATGTTAGAGGTGTTAATCCTAACCAGTTACTGAGAGGGGGTGAATCAGTAAATTTAATTTCTTTTAATCTTTTTATGTTTCTTATCCGGTTTATACAAAAACCTTCAACAAGGTGCAATGGTTACGCCGATAGAAAGATATATCTGGATAATATTCAAGTGTGGGGAGGAAAATTTCAAGTAATTTTAATCTAATGTAAGAGGAAAATTACCTTAAATCTTATGAGACATGTTAATGATACTTCAGTGTTTCTTGAAGAGCAACTAGTTCATCTAAACTATGCGTATGAAAATGATGGTTGTGACTCCTATGACCTTTCTCTGAACCTTAATTACTTGGAGAGTGCAATCAGTTTTTGATATTGTTACAACCAGAATTTGAACCTAGACACCATTTTCCATATAAATTAACAACCAAACCTTGAAAAGCAACAGATTCAAAACTCATGTTAGATGAACATGTGGCCCTTGTAAGAGAAAATTTCTATTGTGGTAGAGAACAACCAAGAATCCACAATGGAAATAGTGAGTGTGAACTCTCTAAGACATAAGTTAAACATGAACCTTTCTATATTGGACATGTTAAAGATTCCTACCAGACTACACACTTTTACATATATGAAATCCGAAACAAACAATAATAAACTCTATTTATGCACCTAATACAATCTTATGAAACTTGTACTAAAAAGAGAAGCCAAATCAAGCTTCTCAATGTCAAACAATTATTGCATTTAGCAAAGTGTAGAACTATCACCTAGGGTTTAGAAATAGAACTCTTAAGAGAACAATGGGTGCGAAGATTAAATAAAAACCCATGCATATCATCTAATCATCACATTCCATGATCAATGGCATCTCATTTGTGGAATATGTCAAATGGCTCATGCACCTTATCATGCTTCTCTATTTTTCATTAATGTCTTTTAAGGTAGTTGCAATCCCAATATCTAGAAACAAAAATCAGATGGGTGAGTCCAAATCATCGTGTCAAATGGATTAAGCAAAGACCAAGAAGATTTCAATGCAATGGTAGTCAATGGTGCACTTTTTTACCTACCTAAGGATATATCCTCTCATGGAAGTGGTCACCCTGGTCAAAGTCTCCCTGCAATGAACTTCTTGGTTCGAATCCAAGAAACCCCCCATGACAACTATTTTAAGCATATCCTATAATCATTGCATTCCATGAGACAATATCTCTAAGGAATTTTGTCAAACAATACACATGCCTTGCATATGCATCTACATTTCCCATACGTGTCTATCAAGGTATTTATAACTAATGCATCTATACTAAAATCCACATTCAATATGCTCTTATAGATAGCCATAGTTTCTTTTTTAGGTACCCATTTTGGCATAGGATGGAAGGATGGTGGCATATGATTTTCTTTGCAGTTTCCACGCCTTTCCCAACAAATCTATTTTGCAAATATCTTGATATCATGGTATTTCACGAGTCATGTTTCTTTCAAGAACTTCGTTGAAAAGTTGTTAAGCCTCGCCAAGAAAACAATTTGTGTATATCATAGAATCATTGTAATCCAAGACACATCCCCATCTCCTCAAAACAATTTAAAGCCTGCCCAAGAACACCATTTTGTGCTTAGCCAACAACTATTGCATACCATAAGATCACATTTTCTTTAGGAATTTGAAATACACACTCTCTCTCTCTCTCTCTCTCTCTCTCTCTCTCTCACACACACACACACACACACACACACACACACACACATTCTATTGAATCCTCTCTCTAATGATATAAAGTTAACTACTATTAAAATATCAAAATTTTAAATATAATAATACTAGTTCAAAACCATAATGATTTGATGTTAATCTCTCAACTAATATTTTATTTTTTATATACAAATTAAGCACTATAGATTTAAAGTTTAGTTCTTTGTCCTTACACTTCTAATAACCTAAGAATGGTATATCTTATTGAGGACACATAGGTCCTATTAGAGTAACTACCATTGCATTGAAATCTTCTTGGTCTTTGCTTAATCCATTTGATAGGATGATAATATAAATCTAAATATATTAAATATATTCTCATATAATTTAAAATAAAAAATTATTTATAAATATTATGCTCTAAATTTCATTTCATTTCTTTTCTTCATATTGTTTGGGCTCTTGGTCCTTTTATCATCTCGCATGTTTGGGCTTCTCCATTTGATTGTTTAAATTTTTTATATATATACAAAGATTTATAGATATTTTTTAAAACTATTTTAATCGTATTTTTGTTATTATCATTTTTACTATTATTTTAACCAATTTCTTACTATTATTTTTTGGATATTTTTAACAAATTTTATTTATTTAATTATTTTCTTTCCACAATTTTATCATCAACCTCTTTTTTTAGTTGAAGTGTTTTTTTTTTTACATTTCCATCATTCTAAGAAAATTATAATCTTTTTGAAGAATTCTTTTATATTAACATTTTATCTATTTTTTTCTCATTTCACTTATAAAATTAAAAAATATAAATCAATAAACTTTAATTTAAAATTAGAACACATTAAAAATTTGAATCATATACTAATAAATATAAGAGTTAAAATATGATTAGATGAGAATAAATTCTCTTAATTTAAAAATTAAGAATATTTTATATAATGAAATTAAGAAAGATATAATTGTAAAATATGAGTAAATATTTAAAATATTTATTTTAAAAATAAAATTTAAATCATCATTAACATATAAATTATTAAGTTTAAACTTAAATTCTTAAAATGATTGCTTTTATTCTTTAAATATTACTATAAGTATTTTTTATTTTTAAAATATTTACTTAAATTTCCCACACTTAAATATATAAAACTATTTATTTTAAATTTTGGTGTTTATGTTGTATTGGTTTACCAAAGCTATTTAGGAAGGGAGTTATGTCCAAGTTTGAAAATTTATCTTTTTCTATGATAATTTCTTGTAAACTAATTAAAATATTATTATTTTGAAATAATGTTAAAGAAATTAATTACTTGATATTTTTTATATTTAATGAATATATTATGTTTGTAATCTTTATAAAAATGTTATAATATTAATTTTATATATAGTAAATCTAAAATTAATTATATATTATTTTTTACATATCTTATATTTTTATATTTTTATTTTGTGAAAAAAATAGAATATTTATATATTATACTTTTTAAATTATCGAATATAAAGATAATATTTTATATATAATATATATTACAATGCTAAAACATAGATTGTATTTTTTAAATTAGATATAATATATGATAATTATATTAATAAACTTAATTCTTATAACTCAAACAATTTAAGACATTTGTTAGAAAAATTAAAAATGATAATACCATTCATTATTTCTTTTTATTATCTCATAACAACTTCTTAAAAATTTATAAATATTTCCATTGTTATATAGTGAGATCGGTGTAAAAAAGGAAAGAGATTTAAAAAGTCCAAAGTAAAAATTAAAAACCCTAATAAAATAATGGGATGGATCCGTGCACCACACCCTCATCCCTTCAATTGCATATTTATCTGCAACAACAAAGCATTTATGTGAGACTGCATCATGAATTTTCTGTCAAAACCAAAAAGAAAAAGGATGGTTGTAAGTGATTGCGTGTGACATGAGGCTAGGGAGATGGCATGAAGGGTACAAAACTTGCTTGAAAATTGTTTATTGTTCTGTCTAAACAAGAGAGTCTAAGTGCTCATCATTGTCTGAGCGTCTAAACATGGTTGCATGCAAGGCCCAAAACCACATCCGTACGGGAAAATAGGGTGCTCGGTGGTTTTTGAGCGTGAGACAGGTTTTCCCGCGTATGGTCACAAGTGACCTCGCGGGGAAAGCCTATCGACTAAATATAAAGAATGCTTAAATAATCATAAAGAAAAATCACATGCACGAGTCAACACAAGATATATATGTGGAAACCCTCGGTTAGAAGGAAAAAACCACGGTGTGACAGAACCCATGAAACTCCACTATTGCAGTAATAAAGCTACTCGGTTAAAGACTTACAAAGCATTGGTTAGAATGTTACCTGGTAAAGGGATTTAATAGAGATCTGTTAAGCTATTGACCCTATAAGGAGTCGCCTTGTCAAAGGACTTAAAAACATCAACAAAGATGTCACCTGGTAAAGAGATTTATACAACAGAACATGTTAGGGTTCACCTTGATTAAAGGATTTATATGTGTTTCAGACAATAAATAAAATGATCTTCTTTGACACTTGATTTGTCGATCAGATCATGCCTATTCTCTCCTTTCTCTACTTGGTTCTTGAATCTTTCTCTCTTTCCCTCTTGGTGACTGTATCACTTCTCATAAACTTTTTCTCTTCTGCTCTGATCTCTCTCTGTGCTCTTGATTTTCAACAACAATGCCCCTAACGCATGAAGACCTGTACATATAACTATCTTCACTTTCCTACACCAAACGGTGGCACCAAGTTGTAACTCATCCAAAAAAAATTGTTGTTCTGGAAAATGATCCAAAAATATCGCATACAGAACTCTTGACCAAAAAGCTCACAAACTGATCTTCAGTCCACCTCAAAATGCTCATTGAAAAAACTAAATCTAGTTCTTCTCAAAATGCTCCACAAAATCTGGATAGGATTACTAAGCACTGACCAGTAAATCTACAAACTGGTGTGCTACCAATTGAGTCATCTGCTTCTTGTGGTGTTCTTCTAGACTGGTTGGACAAGACCGGACCAGTATTAATATGACCGGTGTAGGTACACTGTTTACCTAGTGTTCTACCAGTTCACCATTGTTGCTCTATCTTGAGGATCGGTGTGTTTGATGTTTGCCAATGATGACAACTAAGTTTTATGCCAACAATCTTCCCCTTTGGCATTGGTGGAAAAACACATCATAACACATATAATCCATGTTGAGCATACTTCCCCTGTTGAGTATCATGCTATCAAGTGATAGGGTATCATCCTATCAACTAATACTTCCCCTTTATCTGGCTAAATTGTGTCTGTCTTTGTTGTCCAGTCGTATCATGTTTCTTCTAGTATGTCCATATTGACCAATCTCTTCCAGTATCTTCCCCTTTCTCTTCCAATAGTAATCTTCCCCTTTTTGCCTCCAAGGGACAAAGGGTGTGCACAACTCATAACTGAAGCATGTTGAAGATATCCTTGTAGATCTTCTTGGTAGAAACTAGGAATGGTTTCCATGCAACTATGACTTGATCAAGGTTATACTTCATTGCGTGAAGAGAGACAATTAGGTTCTCTTCACGGAATCTGTTCTGGAATACGTTTTGGAATCTGTGGGGAGGGCTATAGGGGTTTTCCATACGGTTGACTTGGAATCCTCTAATGTTCTTCATCCGACGTATGCTTGTATTCTTGTGGATGTTGATGTTTCCAAGGGGCTCTCTGAGACGATTGGCTTCATCTTTGGGCTCTTGGACCCGGTCTCTTGATTATGAGGGAGTTTCATTTCAATGCAGATCTTGCCATAAGACTAGTCATCTTGCTACACGATGCTCTTCTCATAAAGTTAAATCTAAGAAAACTTCTACGTGGTGGCAGGGGGCTACTGTCGACCATTATACGGTTCATAAAGTCTCCAAGGATTTGGATGGGAATGCCTGCCACTCTTCATCAGAGTCAGGTTTGGATGACGCTTCTGCTACAGATCCTATTGATTTGGTTCAGCCCATTGACACTGTCCCTTCTAGTGTTGCTACTCTTCCTGACCAGATTACTGATGTTGTCTCTATTTTTTATGTTGTCTTGACTGTTGGTCCTGTGTGTTCTTCTGTCCATCTTTCTCTTGGGAAGGTTTTGGGGAATGGTAGTGGTGCTATTCCTGTACCTTCTGTGGATTATGATGTGACTGGCCCTTTAGTGGGCTTTGCTAGTTCCTCCTTGGCTTGGCAAAAGGCTGTTGCTGAGGTGGAGGATGGATGGACAAAAGTTAAGGGAAATAAATTTAAACCTTCTACTCCTTTTGATATGAATTTACACTCTCATAAGGATGGGAAAAAATGTAAATATTGATAGCCCTTTGTTGTGTCAAGCAGGGATGTTTTTATCCATTAGGTAGGAACTATGGTTAGTTCCTTTGGTTTGACTAGTGGGGAACCACAGTTGTATTTTGGTCTTTCAATGTCATATTTTTTTATGCTTTTTGTATAAGGTTTCGGGACCTTTCAAATCATGTTTTTACTTAATCAGGAAAATTAGGTTCTCCATATCATCAATTGTCTTATAGTCTAGCTCATTGAGAAGTATATCATTATCAGTTGTTGTTTTCTACATGAGATCAAAAGTTGGAGCTATGTATAACTGAAATCCAATGAGATATTGGATTCTCTTTGTATTCTCCTCAAATGTCTTTCTCAATGTGAGAGATAAACTGGTTAGCTCACGACTATACTTTGTTGTTGAAGAGGTCTTAGGATTGAACTTTGAAGTAGTCTCTTTTAGCTCTTGTGTTGTCCTTGCAGTTCTCTTTGTAATATCCTTCACAAAATCTTCAAAGTTTGAAGTTTTTGTTATAATCCTTCTAGGGTCTTGAACCTATTGCTTTAGTTCCCCGGTGCTGGTAGCCACAGTGGCTTTGACGTCTTCAATCTTGTCATGAAGAATATTTATTCTCTTTTGTTCATAGTGATCAATTTCTACAGTTTCTGGATCTGTTATATCTTCTCCAATCGTTTGTGCCATAATTTCTAGTTGATCAATTATGGGTTCTTCTTCATCAATATTTGCATCAGAAGAAAATTGTACAGAATATATTTAACACTGTTGAGAACCATGTCTTTCTTCCTTTTTGTGAGCTACTTCGATTGTCTTGTTGACATTTTGCTGATGTCAATCAAAGTGTCACCTATTGGTGAAGTGTCAATTTTTCCTTTCTTGGATTCAAGGTCTACTGCAAAAGATAGATTTATTATCAATGAAGATGAGGTTAGTACATCTACTGGTTGTTTCTATCTGATGACCTTTTCTAGCTCATCTTCAGGTAGCTTCTCTACTTCTACTATTACTTCTTGTTGAGGCTCTTCTTATTTTTCTTCTTATAATTGTTGTTCTTCTTCTGATTTATTTTCTTCTTCCTCTTCAACAACCTATTGGTCATCTTTGACCATCTCTACTTTATCAATGTCTTTTTCTTCATCGATCATGGTTGATGAATCCCCTATTTCTTGTTCCACTAGTTTGAGTGGTGTATCATGTACACTTGTTGGGGTATTCTCACCAGTTTTGTCATGTTCACTGGTTATGAACTATTCATCGGTTGTATCCTTGTCTCCAATTTTGTCCTTGTCATCAGTTGTATCCTTGTCTTCGGTTGTGTCTTGATCACCGGTTGTATCTTGTTCACTGATTGTGAACTATTCAGGTGGGAACATTTCCTTTGCATGTTCACCTTGAGATGTATCCTAAGGACTTGTTGACTGAGGTGTCTCTGTAGATACCTATTCCGATGCAAGTTTCTCTTGCCTCTTTGTTGAAGTGTTGAAGTCATAATTTTTCCATAGTTGAACTATTTCTTCATACACTTCTTTTTCTTGACCATTTATAATTTTGGCCACTCTATCTCTAGTATCCAAGTTCAGTACTTCTGCTTCCAAGAGAATCTTGATTGTTTCTTCATCAAGACCTAGTTCAACCTTTTCTAGAACTTCTCTTAAGATTTTATTATTCTTTGATAATCCTTCTATCCATTTTGTCAGTAGCCTTTTGTTGAGTTCATATGGGAAGAGGGGCCTATAGTCCTTTGGTCCTCAGTTGAAATCAAGAAATATCTCTAATAGGGCTAGTTCTATCTTATCTTTATCATCACTACCTAAGGCATTGAATCATTTAGCAACATTGCTAACTTTTCCAAAATCTAATATCTCATCAACTATGTCATCAGTATTAAGGGTTTTAGCTTTACCTTTATCTGGAGATGCTAGGATAGTTGGTGGAGTAAGATCACCACCGGTGTCTTCAGTGATGTCTACAATGATCAGTTATGTTGTTGGCTTTGGTTGGACCAGTGCATCAACACCCAGAATGTCTTTTCCTCTACCAGTGTTCTTTTCTAGTTTCACTGAGGTCTTCTGACTTTCAACTTCGACTTGGTGTTGCTACTCCAGAATGGTTGTCCAGATTGCAACCCCTTCATCATGAACTGCGTCAACTTCACCAATAAGAACTTGACCAATCCTCTTTCTAATCAAAACTTTGTTTATATAATTCTGCTTGATTGTTGCCTCTTGTAGGCTGAAGTGTCTTTCCACTTCCATAAGTGTCTTTACTCTCAATTCTTTCTCCTTTGCTATTGAAGATTTACATCTTCCTTTAATAATCTTGTGTAACACTTTAGGTACCGAGCCATGAATCTCAGTAAGCATTCTCTTGAACTTATGTAACTTGTATACTACAACATCTTCTATTTTTCTTCTATCTTCATCACTTTCCAGAGTGTATCTTCGGTCAACAGTTCTCATTCTACCTGTTGTTATTATGCCTTCAACCAATTCATTAGTGGTTTATTTTACATCCTTTGGTACCTCCTTTTGTACTAGTTTCCTAGTCTTCTTTCTTCTTATTTAGGTGGCGGTCTTCTCTGTGTCAGTATATTCTGAGTCCTCACCTTGTGATTGTTAGGTTGTAACCGACTGCGCCTTCTTCTTTTGAACTCTGGGTTCTTGCATGCTTGCCTTCCCTCTTCCTTGGTGTACGAGACCATTTGGAAGTTACCTTCTTTTCTTCCTTTGAAGGTGCATTCTTCTTCATATTTGCATTTATCTCATCATAAGTGTCAAACCAATTGGCTGAGAGATCTAGGTTACTCTCCTAAAGTGCCTCAACATAAGCTTTGGTAGTCTTTGATGAAATCTCATAGCCAAGTTCCAATGCAAACTTAGTTCTTGGCTCAACGGCCTAAATGATACAGTGATCGGTGCTAACAAGGAAGCAAACATCATCCTTGTTCTCATCTACAATAGCTGATGAAAGTCTTTCCCTTTGATGCATTCCAAGTTGAAAATATTCAAAGTAATCAATCATTACCTTATTAAACTAATTTCTTAGACTCTTAACCATTTCACCTATCTGGACCATAACTGATCTGTTTGTTACCCAAGTAACTTTTCCAACTCTTGGAAATAATTTCTAGTAGAAGAAGAAGAGACATACCATTAGTGTCCCATACTTCAAGAATTTCTTCTTGAGCATAACAAGCTTCTTTAGGTTTTCAAAGATCAGCATAGCGCATATGTTGTATTGAGTGTTGTCGTGCATAATTCTATGGGTTGCATGAATAGCTCCACCTGGTATGTTGTTAAGATTTATAGACTGATAAAACTTGTAATTGATTACAACAATAGAAAAACAAAGACCTTCATCTTCTATATCAATTACAGTCATCATACGACTGTCATACTTTGACTTAGTGAGTCGAGTGACTTCAATGTTGGTAATTATTCTTAGGGCTAGAGCTTCCCCTGTGGCGTTGAACCCAATTACTCTCCTTAGATCTTCCTTGGTAATTGGAGTAACATCTCCTTTAGCCAACCACATTCCTGGATCATGTACTCGACTGAGTACCAACAGAATCCAATCAAGATGAAACACCGTTGGGTATTTGACCCCATTGGTCAATCGAGCTACTTCCAGTCGCACATATTTTGCCTAGAGATTTTCTTCCTTGCAAAGCCCTAGAAATTCACTTTGTATGTATGTTTATTCCAACTCCTCATGTTTGTTGTGGATAAAGGAGGTTACATCTTCTATCAACAACATGCCGTTGGGAATTGATGATAGGGCTCCAGCCATATAATTCAACCTATTTTACACTGGCATGATATCATACTATGGTTGCTCATGTTGTTTGATGTCGATAATATTTGCAACAGATGATGATGATGCCATTTCATTAGATAGTTAATACACAGAAAGATTCTATCAAATTCATGAAATACGTAAAGCAAAGATCACGAATCAAAGAAAGAAAAGATTACTCAAGCTTTAAGAAAATTATCACAAAATATAAAGTAAAGTGAAATGAGTGATCATCTTTCCCTTTTATACCCTCGGGTCACAACGGTAATTAGAAAATGGTAACTTTTTGTTAACAGTTACCATATTAATTACCCTTACCTAACCTTACCTTTATCAACCAGTTCACCAATGCTTTTTCTTGTTTACCACAATATCCTTGGTTGAAACATCGACCGTGTAACATCATCTTATCCCTTTGATCGGTTCTTTGGTCTTAGACTGGTGTGTGCTTCCCGATACTAACCTCTACTGAGTGAGATTAAATCTCACTAGTTACTCCAGGGATAGTAGCATTTCTACCTATTCCCCCTTAAGCCCCATTGGCTTAATTTGCTGAAGAGATATCACCATCGGTGGATGATAACTTTGTCTCTAATTTCTCTCCTTCAGAGCTCTTTGTCCCCTTTTTGGACCATATCTTCTTTAA
This sequence comes from Chamaecyparis obtusa, assembly GCA_027943335.1. Lineage (NCBI taxonomy): Eukaryota > Viridiplantae > Streptophyta > Pinopsida > Cupressales > Cupressaceae > Chamaecyparis > Chamaecyparis obtusa. The sequence goes on along the minus strand of BSBK01006933.1, from coordinate 779,870 downwards.
TTCCTTGTTTGTCTCTTTAGTTATGTTTCCCTTTTGATTGGGAGTTGCATCCCTCTTCAATGGTTTAGTTGGGCCTTCTCCTTTGTTCATTAGCCGGTTCCTACAGTCTTTGGCCAGATGCCCAATCTTGTAACAATTGTAACAAGCCATTCTGGTTCCTCTCCATGGATTTACCCTTTTTCCTTTGTCCATGGGTGAGTGGAATTTAGTGTTCCTATGCCCTAATGGTCCACAGGTAGCACACATAGATGTGCTTTGGTTTGTATTCATATTATGGAATATCGGTCTTGGTGGATATTTGAATGTCATGATTGTAGATCTGCATTCTTCAACCGTGTGTCCAAATTTATTATAGGAATCACAATAACCTCTGAAGCTTCCCCTATTTCCACTAGACACACTGTTTGATTATAACCTACATTCAAAGGTCCTATGACCATACTTATAATAGTTACAACAGTAACTGTTAGCGGTGAAAGGTTTCACTGGTGCATTTCTGTAGTCATTAGATTTATGACCCGGTTTGCCACAATGTTTACAAGAAGGTTTGGAGACTCTTTTACCTTTGTCTCTGGTTGGTTTCTTTTTGTCTTCATTTATTCCCTTGACTTTAGAGGACTCACCGGTTTCCTTGTTGCCGTGACTGATGTACCCAAGTCATGTGGGACCCTTGTGCCTTCTCTGAGCTTTCAGTTGCTCATCCAGCTTCTTAGAACTCTCATTGTATTTTTTGAGTTTCTCATTCCTCTCCTCAAAATTTTTTAGTTGTTCTTTAAGTTTTTCAACTTCAACAACCATTTCTTTGCATGCCTCATCTTTATCATGCAAGTGTTCATGAATGATAGCATTCTCCTAAGTTATGCCTTGCATGTCTGCATGCAGTTGTAGTATAAGAGCATCACTCTCTCTTAGAGCATCTTTGACAAGATTTCTTGATCTCTCAACAGTCTGTAGTGCTTCTTTGGCACTATTTTTCTCATCCTTAGCATTTTTGCTAGCTTCGATGAGTTCAGTCATCCTCATAGCATGACCTTCCTGTTCTCTTTTCAAATTGGAGATTTGATCAGGTTTCTCTCCATGAGTTTAGAGACTGTTTCTTATGCTTCATCAAAACTACTTTGTCCAGATAATTCTTCAATTGTCTCCTAACTTTTACTAAGTTGTAAAGCCAGTTATTTTCTCTTAGCAAGAGATCTTCTCAGTCTATTTTCGAGAGAAGCAATCATCTCATTTGCTTCTTTCAGCTTCTTCTGATACCTGTAACCCTCCATGACCTTTTCTCAAGAGGTTAAGATTTCCTTACCTGAGAACTAGGGTCTGATACCAATTGTTAATCCTAACTGGTTACTGAGAGGGGGGGTCAATTAGTAAATTCAATTTTTTTAAATATTTTTTTGTTTCTTATTTGGTTTATACTAAAAATATAAAAAATGATTAAATAATCATAAAAATAAATCACATGCACAGGCCAACACAAGATATATATGTAGAAACCATCGGTTAGAAGGAAAAAACCACGGTGGGATAGAATCGATGAAACTCCACTACTGCAGTAATAAAGTTGTCTAGTTAAAGGCTTACAAAGCACTAATTAGAATACTACCTGGTAAAGGGATTTAATAGATATCGGTTAAGATCTTGACCCTATAAGGGTTCGTCTTGTTAAAGGACTTAAAAATATCAACAAAGATGTCATCTGGTAAAGGGAGTTATACAACAAAACCTATTAGGGTTCACCCTAATTAAGGGATTTATATGTGCTTCATACAATAAATGAAATGATCTTCTTTGACACTTGATTTGTCGATTAGATCATACATGTTCTCTCCTTACTCTGCTTGGTTGTTGAATCTTTCTCTCTTTCACTCTCGGTGACTGTATCACTTCTCAGAAGATTCTTCTCTTTTACTCTGATCTCTCTCTGTGCTCTTGATTTTCAACAACAATGCCTATAATGCATGAAGACCTATATATATAACTATCTTCACTTTACCACACCAAACGGTGGTGCCAAGCTATAACTCATCCAAAAAACATTGTTGTTTTGGAAAATGATTCAAAAATCTTGCATGTAGACTCTTGATCAAAAGTTCAAAAACTAATCTTCAGTCCACCTCGAAACACTTGCAAAAAAAAAAAACTCTAGTTCTTCTCGAAATGCTCCGTAAAATCTGTATCAGATTATAAAGCACTGACCGGTAAATCTGCAAACCGGTGTGCTAGCAGTTGAATCATCTACCTCTTGTGGTGTTCTTCTAGACCAGACCGGTATTAATGTGATTGATGTAGGTACAGTGTTTACCTAGTGTTCTACTAGTTCACCATTGTTGTTCTATCTTGAGGATCCGTGTGTTTGATGTTTGACAATGATGACAACTAATCTTTATGCCAACAAGAGGTTTGGAAGCAATCTCAAAAAATAAATTAGATGTACACAATGTTCAAACTAGAACATCTAGTGAATTAAATACTTTTTTCTTTTTGAATAGGTGGTCATAGAGATCCCCTACTTATTATCCCAAATGATTCTTTATGTTCTTATTGTCTACAGTATGATAGGTTTCCAATGGACAACCAACAAATTCACTTGGTTCTTGTTCATTTATTTCTCCATATTCCTCTATTTTACATATTATGGGATGATGGTAATTTCAATAACACCAAATGAGCAGATGGTTACAATTGTGGTAGGGTTCTTCTGTACCTTATTCGATCTCTTTTTAGGATTCTTCATTCCAAAACTGGTATGCAATTAATAATTTTTTAATTTCATTTGATGGGATCTTCTTAGAGGGGAAATGTGACTGAACTAAATGTTGATTTTTTTATAATCCAACAATGACAATTTGTTTGATATGAAATATGAAGGTAATTGTTAACTTCTTATGTTGTAAATTGTGATGCAAAAAATTCCAAAATGGTGGCTTTGGTACTACTGGATCTGTCCACTTGTTTGGAAAGTTTATGGCCTCATCATAACACGATATGGAGACCACACTAACCAATTATGGTAAATGGGAAACAAAGTGTGTCATTAAATTAATGTGGAGGAAAATTTTGTATATTACAAAGATTTTATGGGCACAGTTGTTGTAGTTATCATAGGTTTTGGAGTTTTCTTTGTATTTATGTTTAGTATATGCATCAAGGTATTGAATTTCCAGAAAAGGTGAGCCATTGGTTTTCAATTTTGTTTAAATCTTCACCTGGGAAGTGTTGTGAGGTTTTCATACCATTGCCCCACAATTTATGGGGACTGCTTCTTTTCAAACTTGCGTAGATCAAGGATTGAAGGTGAAATTTGAGGCGCTTTGGGTGAAATTTGGAGCAAATTTGAAAGGTCAAGAAATGAGATTTTTACATTCAAGAGGATGAATGGTGGATTTGAAAATGATAAAAATTGAGTTCTAACAAGTCTATAACTTGATTTCCTAAACATAATTATTTCTCTTACTAATCCAAATTGAAGACATGGATTAGATAATCCGATTTATAGGCAATCTTGGTTTGACATTTTGAGCAAATTTTGGATTTTGCGGACTTGGAAATTTTTTGGAAAATTTGGTGAAATTTTGCAAATTGTGGAAAATGGGTAGATAAATTTGGGTAATTTAATCGTGCAATTTTGATAAAATAAATTTTGAAAAATCTAAATTCTAAGTGTCAAAATTACAATTCTAATGTTCACTTTTCACAGTTTGGTAAGAGGGTTCCTGCATGTTGGTGGGTATGTTCCTGCGAGTTGGTAGGGGTTCTCTTGCATCATGGAAAAATTTCAATAAACTTGATGTAATTTCAAAATGGTAGGATTAAGGTGAGAAAATGATTTTCCTTTAGCTAAGTGGAATTATTACTATTGAGAAAATTATTTTGGCTTAGGAAAATTACAATTTGAGAGGAGACAAAATGGTTGCAAGTTTGCAAGCAAGTCATTGCAACTTGGCAAGTGGGCTTGTGCAAGTTGTTACGAATTGGGAGATGTGGTGTTGCAAATTGGTAGAGGTGATTGTACAAGATGGAGAGGTAGACTTGACAATTTGGCAATTTTAATGACAATCTCCCTGTGCTCGGTAAAATTTGATCCTTTTGGCCCAACGATTTTTATAATTATAATGCAAATGTGGTGAAATACATTTCTAAACCCCAATGCCCAAAATCAGTCCCATATGTTTGGCAATTTGCCCATTTTCCTTGACCCTTGAGAATTGTGTTTTCAATGCATAGGTGGCCCCATTTCAATCTGCCCCTTTTCCATTTTGCATGGCAAAAGCCTAGGTTATAATTTCAAGGCAAAATCGATGCTATTTGGGGGGCCATTTGATCACACAAAAAGGGCCCGACCTGGCCTTCTCTATGGAAATTTAGTGGAAGATTATGATTCAAATTTCAATGCATGGATTGGGACACATTAGTTGTTTAAACAGGCCCATAAAAGGATTTTATTTCAAAACTAAGGATGGCCAATTTTATATTTTAATTCCCCAAGGCAAATCGATGCCAAATTGAGAGGCCATTTTATATTTAAAAAATTGATGCCATTTTGTAAACTAAAATCGATGCCATTTTGTGAATTAAAATCGATGCAAATTTATGGAAATCTATTTAAAAAATCAAACAAGAGAGACCCCATTATTAATTAAATTTTTTATTTCAAACAAACTTGAAGGGGGTCGGCCTCTTACTTTGTCTTTATTGATTTATTTTCCTAAGCAAGTCGTACCTCTAATTGGTAGCGATTTTTTCCAACCTGGAGGCATATAAAAAAGATTTGTTGGTCATTTATTTGGCAACTTGTAGTGCGATTTTCCTTTGCTATAAGCAATGATTTTTCTTAGATTTTTGTAGAGCATTTTTCCTTGTCTTGGCAGCGATTTTGTCTTGCTGGTGTTGGGGTAAGCTATAATAGTGAGTTAAAACTTCTAATTGGAAGTGAATATATTATCTTGGGAGGTGTTGATTTTGTGTCTCATTGCATCTTCATGGGTCATCTCTACAAGTACAAATCAAATCATGTATATTGTGAATTGGGAAGTAATTCTTGATCAATTGGAAGCATCAACTTGGTAATTCGATTTGATCAAGTTGGCAACTTAAGAGTCTTCATAACCAACTTGGGAGGCAGTCTCTTGCGATTTGGACTATATAACTCTTTCATCTTGGCAAGCATAATTCAAACATTTAGAGATTTGGGGTAGTGTTAGTTGCATCATAAATGAAGTGCACTATGTGATTGTTATAACATGGCAGCTAATTCCTTCTTTCTACATGTTTACATCTTGATTGGATTAATAATTTGAAATGTGAAATCGTAGGTTAGATTTGAGAGCTTGGACTTGGATATTTGGAAGAGAGCCCTTACATTTGAGAACCCTACTTGGATCCACTTCCTTGATTACTTAGTCCTAGCTTATAATTTTCATTCTTTGATTTTAAAAGGTAAAGTGTGCCCATGCGAGAACCATTGTAATAGGATTAATGGACTTGGACTTTATTTTTCAAGAAGGATCCTCTTTGGTTTGAAGTTCACCCCAAGGTGGTGAACTTTGTGGTTGGTTCTTTTCTTTCTTAGATTACATTTTTTTTGTTTCTTTCAAGCTACAAACTAACAACAAACAACTATCTAATCTAATTAACAATTGCAACATCACTAGCTGGAAAGTTTAAAATGAACAAAAAATGAGAGACAATTGAACAATCAATAAAAATCAAAGGTTTAAAATAAACATTCATGCTAACTTATATAATTGAAACATTCAAATTCACAAACTCAGTTAGAATTAATGCAAAGGCTAAATTGACTAATTTAATTGAATAAACAACAATGACTATCAAACTCAATTAACTTAATATTATATATAATTTATATTCAAAAGGAGTAATTGGTGGATTGTGGTCTTTGTAGGGGGCATGGCTAATATGAACTCCTCCAAGGCACTAAGAGCATCTCAACTCAAGAAGGACTTAGAGGACATAATGCCCAAGTCCCTTTTCCCCTCCAAGTTGAAGAAGGTTGGTGACACCAACCTAGGGGCGATGAACGTGATACAAATGAGGGATCGATTGCTTGGAGGTTCTTCACAACTTCCAAAGAGGATTCTTAAGAATGGAACTATACAAGCGAAAACTTTCCCTCCTACCTTGTCTTGTCCTGAATTGATCATAGAGTGTTCCCTCCACTATGACTACCAATCCATAAGAAGGTTCTCACCAATCTAAGTGATCCCGTTATCAAAGAAGTATGACACATCCCACATCACAACAATAGCATCTTGGTGACTAGAGATCAAGCAACCAAGCATTACAATGATAATCCAGATTTGTATGTCTCCTTGTTGTGTAGAGAATGGTTGAAGGAGCCAAGGAAGTAATTTGTAAGGTTACCTAAGTTATCAAGATCAGACTTTAAACCAGAGTATGGTGACCTCATGGTGATGTTGAGTAGAGTCATGGGAATAGCTCAAAGTGGGAAATTCAAGACATGGATGTATTACTTCATCGAGGGAATTGGAAGTGGTAAGAAAATGTTTGATTGAGCCATGATCATAAGTGAAAACTTGGATCTACAATTGAGAAAAGTGCAATATCAGAAGGTATTCTACATGGGATCCTACCTTTTCTATATGATAGCAAGCTTGTACCAATAGCCAGGATTGAGAGCTTTGGGAAAAATTGGGAGGGAGGTTGGACAATACTTGGTACATGATTTCTATCCACAATTATATTTGCACAACACCAAGGACTTTAAGATATTTTATGATGCATTTTCCATGAAGATAGTGAGAACTTCGCAGGAGGCACCTCATAGGAGACTCTCTCCCAAAGTAGAAAAGTTGGTGAAAAAGTATGGGAGTTGGTACATTTGGTTTCCAAAGTTTACATATATCAGATTAGCATGAAATACTTATTTCCTAAAGAGACTTCCAAGATATCCACCTGAAAAACTAGTGTTGTTGGAAGTAGCTAGACAACTAGCACATTATGACAATATTCAAAAGCACAAAGGCAAGTTGGGAGTTACTTTCTCATTGATAATTGGAGCTAATAGTTTCCAAAACTCCATTACTTTGGTAGAAGCAGAGGAAGAATTGGATTACTACCACTTGGCATGGTATAATGCAAGGAAAAACTTTGATCCAAATGGGCTACTAAAAATAGCATGTGAAAATTCATACAGGAATGTTCATCATTTAGAGGACTATTAGGCCAATGCAACTAATGACTACGAAGTAAGGAAAAGAGTCTTTTCTAGACTTATAATAGACATGATGATAATTTATAGAGGGAGAGGACTTAGCATCCCAGATCAGCTGGAGGAAGATAAAAAGACATTAAGATCATATTATAAATCCATAAGGCAAAGTGAATTAGATCCAATTGATTCGAAAAGTGGTCGAGACCCTTCATTGGAAGAAATAATGAATCCCATTGATTTATACACAGAGGAATGGTACAACAACAAGATGGCTCAATTGGAGGAGTGAGGAGTTCACCTCACTTATGAAAAGATGAAGTTAGTGGAAGAGATTTTGGAGGAATCAACTAGGAAGCAAGGTGAAGTTGGCAGCCAACAAGTAGAAACAAGTAGCAAAAAGAGAAAGGATATGGAAAATGCAAAAGGAAAGTAAATGGAGTTCGAGGAACCACCAGGGAATAAGCGGGGTGTGAGTACAGTTCCCTCAAGGGAAAGTGCCACTGCAGCTCGGAACGTAGTTTCTAAAAATGTAGACAAAGGAACAACAATTGAAGTGAGTTCAAATTCATCCAAGGGATATAGCTACAACACAGATTATTCTTTGTAAAGAATAATAAAAAGATCAAGAAACAAAATAATAATCCAATAGAGAGAGAATGAAGAATGTATTACCATGAGATAACCAAGAACTAGGAGCAAGCACCCAAAAAGACAAAGAATGGAGACAAAAAGATTTTGAAAGGGGAAAAGCAAAGAAAAACCCCTTTGTGATATTATAAAAATGGAAAATCCTAAGAGAGAGAGAGAGAGGGAGAGATCATTTAAAATAACTTCATGGAGAGAAAATAAGAGAAGAGTGATACTCCTAAGAGTTATTTTTGTTTTAATTAGTTATGAGGAAGTCATAATGTTTGTCAAAGTCATTTGGTAATGAAGAAAAGACAATTTGGTAAAGAAGAGAAAGTCATTTGGTAAATGAAATTAGAAGACATGAAATTTCAGTAAAGAAGAAGCTAGTATAGGCACCAAGAAAGGCATAATCGAGCACCAAAAACCAAGTTGTACCAAGAACCAAACTAAGAAGAGAAGGTAGTTACTGAGTTAAGAAATATGTGTTACCAAGCATACATGCCGACACCAAAAGAATTTCTAAGTACATTGAACCTAGACACTGAACATAAAATAGTTTACTAATCTCGAGGAGATCGTATAATAGAACATTAGAGATTACAACATGATTACAAGGTGAGATTTGCCAATGATAATTAAGGATGGAATATGCATTGGAGGAGTACCCAATGCTAGCACCACTTGATGAGAACATTCTAGAACATCTAGCACCACTTCAAGAATTGTATATAAGTGGATCAGAGTATGAAGATCAGTATGGTGGTTGTGGTTTATATGAAAGAAATTGGAGATTGCATGTATGAAGAAGATTACTAAGGAGGTGATGAGTAGTGAAGCCACTGAGTAATAGAGCAGTGAAGAATAGTTAAAGATTGAGATCTATCGAGTACTAAATTGTTAGTGTGAAAGATACACAGTATGAGGTAATGAGTTAACGAGCACATAGAGTCTAAATAGAATATGTTGATGCAAGTTTGAAAGATATTTTTTGATGCAAGTTTAACCAAGCAGACCCTAGCAGATCTTATTTGTGAATCCTTTAACCATGTGTAATTCATAGATTAGAATTGTAAAATCCTTTTACAAGGTAGACTTAGAAATATTTAGACTATTAACCAAGTTAATACTCTTAACAGGGTAAGCTATCAAAAATAGATAATAATTATAGCTCTAACCGAGCAAACTTTATTTTGCAATAGTGAAGTCTTGTGGGTGTTATCCCCACCATAGTTTTTATCCTCTAACAAGGATTTTTGTGATACCAAATATTTGTGTTATATGTTGCTTATGGTATCTTTTATATATTTCATGTGATGAATGAAAATGTTAAGGAATCAGTAAATGATTTTGAAGAAAGTTCAAATAACTTTGAAAGTGTTTTAAGTATTGATTCACCCCTCCCCTCTCAGTACTTACTTTTCCACACCTGATCCAAAAATTGGTATCAGAGATCAGTCTCTTATTGAGGAGTTTAACTACTTGAGAGGAAAGATCTGGAAAGATGGAAAGCTATAAGTATAAAAGGGTAATTGAAAATATGGAAATGGAGCTTAAGATGGCCAATGATAAAATTGAGTAATTGAGTAGGAAATTGAAACATTCAATCAACAAAAGGAAAGAACTAGCACATCAATCGAAAGATACTCAAGATCAAGTTGAGGAACTTGAAGAACAATCAGAGGGAAGCATGTCTAATGAATCTAATGCAATCATATCAGAACTATATGAAAAGAACAAGAACCTAGTTGATCAGGTGAAAACACTGAAAAGAGAACAAGAAGCACAGTTGGTAAGAATGTGTGAAATTATGGAACAAAAAGGAAAAGTTGAGGATGATAAAAGAATTGTTGAAGAAGAGATAAGACAAATGAATACAAGACTAGATGAGAAAGAAAGGGAAATAATGAGGTCGACACAAACTCACTACAACTTGACAAATCAACTTGTTATTGCAAATCATGATGTTGCAAGGAAAGTTGGAGAAATTGCAAAACTGAGATCTGAGAATGAACATTTGAAGATCAATTTGAAATCTAAGAGAGATGCTAATGAAGTCCTGAAAAGAAATGAAGAAGCATTAAATATTCTGGATGAACAACTGAGAAATCAAACACAACCAAATGATAATTCTGGACTCGGTTACAATGCAAAAAATACTACCAAGAAGGGCGAGTCTTCCAAACAAGAAACTAACTAAGATAAAGATGTTACCCCCACCAAAGTCTAAGAATCCTACATGTTATCATTGTGGGAAACTAGGAGACACAACAAACATATACAAAAGTAAGAGAGGTAGTCCACCGAATACTCCTAAGTTTAAAGGTCACTGTTACAACTACAATAAGTATGGACATAAGGAATTTGAATGCAAAGAAAGAATTATTAACACTCCAAGGAAACCAAGATTTGAAGGTTATTGTAACAACTGCAAGAGATATGGTCATAAATCTGGAGAATGCAGGTCACAAAGGAAAAATAAAAAATGGGTCCCTAACAAATAGAATCCTGACAATAATTGACAAGGACCTACTATACCATGGGATTATAATTCAAGGATCACTTGTACTACATGTGGAAGATTTGGTCACATTTCTGCAAATTGCTTCAGTAAGCATGGAATGAACAACATAAAATTATGGAGAAACACTGGAATGGCTTGTTTTCATTGTCACAAAGTTGGTCACCTAGCCAAGGACTGCAGGTACTGAAATAAGGATTCAACCGAGGAACAACTAAGTAAAAAGAATCAAGTTAACATTGATGAAATCATAGAGCAGGTGAATAAGACCTAGAGAAAGAAGTCTCAAGATGATGGAACATAATTGGGAACTAGTGATGGAACCACATCCTTTGGATCAGGTGCACCTATCTTCACTTAATCGGTCAAAGGTATGTATAGGATATGATAACCTAAAGTTTATCTTAAATTGGTTCCTAGAATTAGTGCAAAGATCCATAACAACATACTAAGATGCATTTGGGTATAAATTGTAAAGTTATGATTTCATATGTTGATCGGTGAAGTGTTTGAGCTATTTTGTTACATTCGATGAAGCAAAGTCTAGTTCAGTTAATGGTAAAATAAAGTTAGGTAAGAAGCATTAAATGCATATTATAGTTGTTGCATGCCCTAACATGAAGGAAAAACTATAAATAAAGGGCGTGATACTTCATTTTTACTATACACTTTTGCGAGCACCTTTGAGCATTGACAAAAATGAGACCAAATAGCAATTCTAAGCATTTAGCTGAGCATTCTGAACATCCACAAGATCATTTGAGGTATTTCAAGTGTTTACCGAGATGAGTTCACAGATTCTATTTACTATTGATTTGGAACCCTAGTACCTCTTGAAGTATTTTGAGATCACAATGGAACCCAAGTTGCAGAAACCAATTGAAAAGATTGATCTAGTAAATTCAAAGTATAAGCTTCCTCTCGTCGTTGTTGTGAAAGTGGACAAAACTGGAGCCCTATCCTCAATCCTTCCAAGAGTCATATTGATTGAAGACATTCGTACCTTTATCCACTAAAAAATTGAAGACATTTGTCAAGGAGAGATTGAATCATCATACAAGAACTTGTGTGCAAATGTAAATTTGAAGAGTGATCATACACATTTTCAAATCAAGGGTTTGGTCCATGCAATGCATGTTCTAACAATTTTTAAGCATGAATGGATGAGAATTGTGTTAGGAAGAGTACATGATTGGTTTATGTGGCTTGATGGGTCAGTGAAAATTACAAAGGACATTTTGCATATAGCAATAGGATTTTTGGTCAATGATAGACCAAGGGTTTACAAGAAAACATATAAGAACAAGTTATGTGAGCTTACCAAAGCTAAATGGGATGGAAGAGGCTTAAAGATATCTACAGTTGAGGATCTTGAATTGAAGTTTGCATCAAATATTATATCCTACAGGATTTTTGAATCATCTCGGGTAGATAGTGTACCCTGTGGAGCTGTAGACATAGCCTACAAGATTGTCAAAAAGGACATGAAGATTGACTTGTGTGAGATACTATTGAAACAACTAGATGACAACATGAACACCATTTAGAAAGAAAAGATAAATACATTAAAGTTTGGACCACTATTGGTATGCATATTCTTTTCCTTCAAAAACTCATTTCCTACAGTCGATGAAGTTACATGGAAAGTAGATAAACCCATTGTTTATCAGATTAGTGAATTTATTCAAGTCATGGGTGATAATTTTAATGTAATTATGGATGACTACTTTAGAAAATTTTAATCTAGAATACACAAGAGATACATAATTCCACCTCAGTTAGTGGAAGAATACAAGGATGAATTGTATTTTGAAGTTGATACTGATGTTTGTATCATAAGGGTTGTAGAACCTAGAACTGAGTGTTTACCACCTATGGGTTATGAGATGAACATAGATGTAGTCAAAATAAAAATTAAAGGATTATTAGAGAAATTGGTTGATAGAAGTTCAACTCGGTATGGAACATATGAAGAGGTTAAGAAGAAAATAAGGGATACCTAAAGCAATTAGGAAAACAAGTAAAATGATAAGTGCATTATCTGAGAGTCTAGGTATTGTTGATGATGAAGTTGAAGAATTTTTTCAACCTTCAGAGATCAAGGGGAAGAAAATAAAAGTTAAGAAAGAAACCCCTAGCCCAACTAATGTAGGACAATCTACAACGTCTACCTCTACACCGAGAGGGAAGAAGAAAGTAGTAGAAGAACCTGTGAAAACAAAAACCTATGTTAGAGAAAACAAGGCTACTTGAAGGCAAAGAAGAAAATTGAATTTTCTAAAAGAGATTGATACTGAGTCGGATGACTTATCACAATTTAAGGTTGCACCAAGTAAAAAGATAAAACATCTTGAAGACTTTCTCAAAACACTTGAAAGGTATGGTGGACTTAAAGTCATGCGACAATTAATGTTAGATAACTAAGAGGGGGGGTGAATCAGTTATGTCCAGTTATCCTATAGTCCCAAATACTCCCATACATATATATCAAAATTTTAAAATCAATTAATCAACTCGGTAAAATATCAATTGTTCCTTTCTCTTCATATACTGATTACCAATAGTCTATCCAATTATAGTAATGTGTAAATTAAAATAACAATTCAACACATCCATAAACATATAACACAGCTTTTAACGTGGAAACCCTGTTAGGGGAAAAAGCACCCGGGATCGGGAACCCAAAATAATTTACTCTTCTGAAGTGAGCTCGGTTAGGAGCCAACCCTGTAAAAAGTTACAAAACACATTGTGAGGTGCGACCTGGTTAGAGGATTTATCACTAACAATTCTCCCTTGACCAAGCATTCACTATGGGGTCAACAAGAAAACAATCAACATTCATTGAATGTAATATTAAAATATAAAGACTCTTAAGTCCCAATCAATTAAGGTATTTATTTGTAGCAATGGTTAAACTGATACAGTAATGATTTGATTCAAATACAACTTGATTTATAGATTTTCAGATCTATGCTAAGCTCAAAAATACCTCTAATCAATAATTAATTCAATATCTTTGTTTCCTCCAACTATTTTATGCTCGGTAATTACTTTCTCTATCGCTCGGTGTTGTCTGTATTTTTTCTCGGTTCTATCTTCAACCAGTTTGTTCAGTGTTGCATGAAATCATTTTTTTCATGTGAATTCTCATGTAGCATCTAGACTCAATAATGAATCTCATGTCTCCTTATATAGACATCATAAACTATTTTATTTCCATCCATATATTTTGCCTCTTAATCTTCATCATTGATTTTGCTTCTTTAACCTTCCTCGATATTTGTGTCAATAACATGTTTTGTTCTCCTTCATTTGATCATCCTTGAATTTTATCAATCATTTGATCATCATAACAAACTTTATCTTTTACCTCTGAATCATAAACAATTGTCCAGCTCATCCTTTTTAGTCAAAAATCATAAGTTTCATTTATTTCTTTCACTCGGTCAATACCATAATGTGTCGATGATAACTGGCTTGGTTAATACTATACTCAGTATACACTACACTTTCTCAGTGTACACATAATTCTTCATTTACCAACCACATAAACTTGTTCAGTCTTGATCTTTAATACATAATAGATTCATGTAATACCATCAAATAACTAACATATTGTCATAGACTTATCAATAAGTTATCCAATGTATACCATATCCATATCCTTCTTATCCATCTCATCTTCATGTAGATATCTCTTTCCTTTACCATTTTTCCTTCTTAAGATGTTTGTAACCATCATGATAAGTACAGTCAAAACTAGTTGACATCAATGATAATACATGAATTGATTTAATTGTCTTACATGCACTTTAGTAGGTCGGTGATCATCAATCACTTGACTTTCAAATATTCATTCCATTCTCAAACTTTCCTCAAGATATTCAATCAGTTGTAGATTATCAATCTCTCCCTTTGGCATTGATGGTAACACAATATGAAATATGTCATAGAATACCAAACATATGTTCTACAACTCTGTAAGAAAATTTTGTAGCTTATCAAGCTCTCCCTAGCTTGTACATTTAATATGTTTAATCACTACACAACACTAATATTCTCCATCCAGTCTCTCCCTGTAGATTTGATCTTCTCTCCCTGTATATGTATTCTCTTCTTCAAATAAATATTCTTCTCTCCCATTGTCTTCTCTTCCTTTAGATAGATATTTCATTGATTCTTCTCTCTTTTTGATAGCAATGCCAAAAGAAAAATTATAGGTTGATGCAACCTCATAATCACCTTAGTGACTGATAGATAGGGGATGGACCCCTAGTCTAGTCCTCAAGTACTCAAATGTATCCTTAGGTAAGGGTTTAGTAAATAAATCAGCAAGTTGTTCTTGTGATTTCACATACTCCAATTTCACTTGTGTTTCTTTTACTTGTTCTCTCAAGTAGTGATACTTTATAGATATATGATTTTTCTTCGCATGCATCACCGAATTCTTAAAAATGTTTATAGAACTAGTGTTATCACAATATACTATCACTGGTTCAGTGATCTCTTCTTTCATACCGTCCAAAAGTTGTTTTATCCATGCAATGTTTGAACAATTAGTTGCGGTAGCAACATATTCCTCTTCTATAGTGGATTGAGAAATGCATCCTTGTTTCTTTCTTATCCAAGTAACTAATCCTTCTCTGAAAAAGAATGCTCCTCCAATAGTGCTCTTTCTATCTTCAATATTTTCAACCCAATCCGCATCTATGTAAACTTTCAGTTTGAAATTATCTTATTTCTTGTACCACAAGCCATGGTTTTCAGTGTTCTTTAAGTATCTCAAAGTTCTTTTCACAATAGTCATATGTGATTCTTTAGGATTAGCAGAAAATATTGCTACAATTTTAATGGCATGTGCAATATCTGGTCTACTATGCACAACATAAATCAACTTACCAATCATTGATCTGTATAGTTTCTTATTTACCTTGGTTGACTAATCATCCTTTTTCAATTTGCATCCAGTGACCATAGGTGTACCAACTGGTTTTGAATCCTCCATACAAAATGTTTTCAATACTTATTTTACGTACTTTGATTGAGTAATGTATATGCCTTCATCTTGTTGTAAAATTTGCAAGACAAGAAAGAATTTAATCTCTCCAAACATTAAAATTTAAAATTCTTTTCTCATTTCATCAGCAAATGATTTTCATAGATTATCATGTCCTCCAAATATGATATCAACAACAAAATTTTTAGCAATAAGAATCTTATCATCAGCTTCACCTTTCAAATGCAAATTGTTGTTCTCACTTGTTCTAATAAATCCAATACTGATAAGGTAGGAATGTAGTCTTTCATACCATGCTCTCAGTACTTGTTTCAATCTATATAGTGCTTTGTGCAACTTACATACCATATTCTTTTGATTTGGATCAATAAACCCTTCAAGTTGTTCAATGTATACCTATTCTTCAAGTATTCCATTTAGAAATGCAGATTTAACATCCACCTAATAAACTTTAAATCCTTTGTAAGAAGCATAAGCAAGAAATATTATAACTCCTTCAAGTCTAGCAACTAGTGCAAAAGTCTCACCATATTCAATTCTTTCTTCTTGTGCATACCCTTCACATACAAGTCTTGCCTTATTCCTAGTGACATCTCCATTTTTATTCAACTTATTTCTGAATATCCATTTGGTTCCAATTACATTCTTGTCTTTCGGTCTCGGTACCAATGTCCATGTTTTTTTTTTTCTGTATCTGCTCAATTTCTTCATTCATAGCCTTAACCCATTCATCATTTTCAAGTGCATCACTAACAGTTTTAGGTTCAAATTCACAAACTAAGCATGTGTTGTTTCTCAACTTACTTTGTTTCATCATGTCATCTTTCTTGTCTCCAATAATTGGATTCTATGGATGATGTTTCCTTACATATCTTGCAAGTACCTATTTAGTTCTTTGTTCTTCATTGTATTCTCCACTCGGTGTAGGATCATGATCTTCATCGGTAACTATTTGCTGATTCTCGGTCTGTAAAGACTCATGCTCGGTAGCATTACCGTGTTGTTCGGTAACGTCAGACTGTTGCTCAGGTAGAGTGTCAGGTTGCTCAATGTAAGTAAATCTACCATAATCTTCCAGTTCCTTTTTACTTTCTTCATCATTTTTCTTAGAAAATTCATCAACTCTCACATTTGCACTTTCAATCATCATGTTAGTAGCCTTATTCAAGCATTTGTAAGATTTTCTTTTAGTATAATATCCTAAGAATATTCCTTCACCACCTTTTGAATCAAATTTCTAATTTTTATCATCTTTCAAAATGTAACATCTACTTCCACATATTATGAAATAACTTACATTTGGTGTGTAACCATACCATAATTCATAAGGTGTCTTGTTTGAATCTTTCTTCAATTGAACTTGGTTCAATGTGTATACAGCAATACTAACAACTTCTCTCCAGTATATATGTGCAACATCCTTTTCAATCATTAGTGTTCTAGCACAATCAACAATAGATCTATTCCTTCTTTCAACAATTTCATTCTGTTGTGGTGTCCTCGGTGAAGAAACCTGTCTCTTAATTCCATGCTCATTACAAAAACTAGTGAACTCGGCAGAAATAAATTCACCACCTCTATCTAATCTCAAGCATTTTAATTCTTTACCATTTTGTTTTTCCACTTTAGCTTTAAACCATTTAAACATCTTAAAAACTTTATATTTTTCTTTCAAGAACATGACAGTCATCATTCTAGAGTAGTCATCAACAAACAAGATAAAATATTTGTCTCCATAATAACTCTTAGTTCTCTTAGGACCACACAAGTCAATATGAACTAACTCCAAAATAGCATTAGATGAATAGTTTTTTCTCTTAAAACTAGATTTTGACATTTTCCCATTTGACATTGTTTGCACATGACACATTCAGATTTAGATATGTCCGGTAAGCCTCTAACTCTCCTTTTCTTACTGATCTTAACCATGTTGTTAAAATCCACATGACATAACCTTTTGTACCATAATGACACATTTTCAGTTCTAACCAATAAATAAGAAGTTTCAACATTGTCAAGATAAAATAGATTATTTTTAGATTGTTCACTAGTACCGACCAACTTTTCGGTTTCATCATAAATTTTCACTTTCTTGTTCTCAAATGCAACTCGGTGACCTGTGTTATTCAATTGTGCTACACTAAAAATTTTATAGTTAAGTCCCTTGACCCAATATGCATTCTCACTTTTGATCTTATTGTTCAACAATATTGACCATTTTCCTTTTGCTAGACAAGGTGTACCATTTCCCATTTTAATAGATCCACCATTATAATATTCAAGCTATTCAAATTTGTCTTCATCACCAGTCATATGATGTGTACAACCACTATCAATAATCCAAGTATCATTCTTGCTAACCTTAGAAATAAGTGTTGTTTCAACATACCTTTCTTCTTCTTCTGAATCTTATTTCAAAGCTACAAATACCACCTCAATGTCTTCATCAACGTCAGTGTCGATGTCATCATCATCTTCTTCAACACGGTAACATGTCTTCTTGCCTTTGTCTTTGTAATCTCGATTACTTCTTATGTCATATTGTCAATTGTGTTTGTGTTCTCGGTTGTCTCTTCTGGTAGATTTCCTTTCACTAGATCTTTCATTATCTTTCTCATCATCTTTCCTATTAGAACATCTAGTTGCAATATGACCAATCTCTTTACAATTAAAGCATACCAAAGGTAGTTTTCCTCTATAGCTTCCTTTACCTTTCTATAGTCTTCTAGCCATTAATGATTCAAGCTCATCAAGTTCATCCTCGTCACTTTCACTATCACTTTCATTTCTTATCATGTGTTTACCGCTTGATTTACCAATTTTCAGAGATGACATAAATGTAGACTCAACAGTAGGAACAACACTATTATCAAAGCTATTCAACTCAAAAGCAGTTAATCTACCAATTAGACTATCAAGTGTAATATGATTAATGTGAGTTGATCTCATCTCATGTATTGCAAAGACTCTTCTGGCATAAGTAGGCAGCAAGGTTCTGAGAATTTTACTTACAATAGTGTCTTCTTCAATAATACCTCATGCTCCTCGGATAACATTGACAATCTCCTTGACTCGGTTACTGTACTTTGATATGTTCTCCCCTTCTTTCATTTTCATGTCATCAAACTTTCCTCTAAGACTTCATATTTATCCCTTAGTACATTCACATCTCCTCCGTGAACTAGTGTATGCTTGTCCCACATCTGTTTAGCAAAAGTACATGTCTTAACATCTTAACATTCGGCATCTGATAAGGAAGCAGCATGCTCTATCATTGTAGTATTATGTTCATGTCTTTTTCTCATCTGATCAATAGTCAAAGGTTCAGTAGGTAAGATAAACTTATTATCCAAGTAGTATATTGAAAACTCTCCAATCCCTGATAGATACAATCTCATTCTGCTTTTCCATGTCAAGAAGTTGTCTTTGTTTAGCTTTCACACCTCTCTCTTATACATCTTGTAATCTTTACCTTAAGTCCTTTAAACTTTTCCTTCCAATTACTCGATGCTCTAATACCAATTGTTAGATAACTAAGAGGGGGGGTGAATCATTTAAGTCCAGTTATCCTACAGTCCCAAATACTCCCATATGTATATATCAAAACTTTCAAATCAATTAATCAACTCAGTAAAATATCAATTGTGCCTTTCTCTTCATATACCGATTACCAATAAATTAAGTACCATGTTTACCGATCTATCCAGTTATAGTAATGTGTAAAGTAAAATAACAATTCAACACATCCATACTCATATAACATAGATTTTTAACTTAGAAATCTTGCTAGGGGAAAAACCACTTGGGACCGGTAATCCAAAATAATTCACTCTTTTGAAGTGATCTGAGTTAGGAGACAACCCTGTTAAAGGTTACAAAACACACTGTGAGGTGTGACCTGGTTAGAGGATTTATCACTAACAGTTCTCCCTTGACCAAGCATTCACTATGGGGTCAACAAGAAAACAATCAACATTCATTGAATGTCATAATGAAATATAAAGACTGTTAAGCTCCACTCAGTTAAGAGATTTATCTGTAGCAATGGTTAAACTGATACAATAATGATCTGATTCAAATACAACTTGATTTTCAGATTTTCAAATCTATGCTAAGCTCAAAAATACCTTTGATCAATAATTAATTCAATATCTTTGTTTCCTCCAATTATGTTCTACTCGATAATTGCTTTCTATGTTGCTCGATGTTGTCTACAATTTTGCTCGGTTCTGTCTTCAACTAGTTTGATCAGTGTTGCATGAAATCAATCTTTTCACGCAAATTCTCCTACAACATCCAGACTCAATAATGAATCTCATGTCTCCTTATATAGACATCATAAACCATTTTATTTCCATCCATATATTTTGCCTCTTAATCTTCCCCATTGATTTTTCCGCTTTAACCTTCGTCGGTACTTGTGTCAATAACATGTTTCATTCTCCTTCATTCAATCATCCTTGAATTTTGTCATCCATTTGATCATCATAACAAACATTATCTTTTACCTCATAATCTTAAATAATTTTCCATCTCATCATTTTTAGTCATCAGTCATAAGTTCCATTTATTTATTTCACTCGGTCAATACCGTAATGCGTCGGTGATAACTAGCTCAGTTAATACTATACTTGGTATACACTACACTTGCTCGGTGTATATAGAATTTTTCACTACTAATCACATAAACTTGTTCAGTCTTGATCTTCAATACATAATAGATTCATGTAATACCATCAAATAACTAACATAATGTCATAGACTCATCAATAAGTTATCCAATGTATACCATATCCATATCCATATCCTTGTTATCCATCTCATCTTCATGTAGATATCTCTTTCTTTTACCATTTTTCCTTCTTAAGATGTTTGTAACCATCATGATAAGTACAGGCAAAACTAGTTGACATCAATGACAATACATAAACTGATTTAATTATCTTACACACACTTTAGTAGCTCAGTGATCATCAATCACTTGTCTTTCAAATATTCATTCCATTGTCAAACTTTCCTTAAGATATTCAATCAGTTGTAGGTTATCAGTTAAAGTATGACACAAGCACTGATGAGAAGAAGGATAAGATTGAAGAGACAGTCATTACCACATTGCATAAGTTTAGAATGATACCAGTTGAAGTGGCACATTATCTTGAAGGAGAGTTATATCAGAAAATAGATGCCATATGCCAATATGCTCTTACTGCTAAAAAATAAATAGGAGAAAGCTCACTTGCAATCACTATACTAGACCTAACAAAAGGAGGAATAAAAGATACACTAAAATAATATTCGACAAGATTTCTATTAAAGAGAAGAGCTATGAGCATTAAGGTCTTTCAACTAGAAGAAGTACAAAAAGACACTAATGATCTTTGGAGAAAGATATTTTCTATGGATCAACCAACAATTGAAGGAGTTAAAATACAAGAGGATACATCTAACCCAGTTGGATTAATAAAAAATCAAGAAGAAGTCATCATAGAAGATATCACTGAACAAGATCCATATGACACAGTCAAAGATGATGAAAATGTCATAGAAATCGAGGCCATAGAGATAGAAGCTATGGATGTAGATGATTTTGCCAAGGCTAGATAGTTGGTAGAAGAACCTATTATTGTTCAAGAATTGAATTTTTCTGAGATAGACGTGACAAGTGATGCACCTACTGAAGCTGAGACTCCCAATGAGCCAGCTTAAAGATATTGATAATAAGGAGACCTAGAAAACTACAATAACCGAATCTACTCAAGGTTAGAATGAAGAGTCAATGACCCCCACCGAGACTACTGGACAACATCAAGAATAAGGAAAAGAGAAAGAAAAGGTAGAAGAGAGGAAAGAGGAAACACAAGAGAAGAATGAAGAGAAGAAACAAGAATAAAAGAAAGAAAAAGAAGATAAAATCGAAGAGACATCTACTCGATCATATGCAAAGAAGGCATCTACCTCTAAGGGAAAGTCAAAGAAGAGAAAATCAGAGAAAGAAGTTGACATAAGTGAAGTAAATGTTATACCGAAGGTTGATTACTTAAAAATGAACCCTAAGGGACTCTCTAAGTTTGGAAACTTGTTAAAAAGGAAAGCTTCTCAAGATAAGCTTATAGCTAAGAAGCAAAAAAAAGATATTTTAGAGAAAATTAAAATTATTTTGAATGAAATTGTACTTGGGGGAACAATAAATGAGAAAGTAGATATATACAGTCAGTTGAGAGAACTTGTCAATTAGATTAATCAACAAGGAACTGACACTACCAAATTTATGCTGAAAGTTCACAAGAAAGACATGGAGACAAAGGTGATTGAAGAAGTTCTTCAATCAGTTTCTTTATACAAGGTAACTCTTTCGGAGTTAATCAATGAATTGGAACATGAACTGTAATCCATTCTTTCATTATTTCAATAGATTTGTTTAATGTCTAATTTTACAAAGGAGATAAAAGAAAAAGACAATAATGTGGAAAAAGAGCTCACCAAGTAATTATCTAAGATTTCCACCAAGCCTAAGTCCATTACAAAATACTATGATAAGCTAAAGCACTTGATGGGAGTGCAATTTGAGTCGAGAAAGGAGGAGAATCAGACCAGGATGGATCTACTATAACTCCAAACAATGTTGATCCCAAACATATAATCATTATAGAAACAAATTCAAAAGGCTAAAGATTTAGTTAGCACACCATATATAAGTGCTATGGATAGTATGGTAAGTCTTACAGTAGATATAAGCGAGTAGATAATAGTGTTGCAAACATTGAAGGACACTTGGAAGGTATCACTCAACGATGCACAAGATAAGTACAAAATTATTTTTTATAAGCTCCCCACACCAGATAAGCAGTAGGTAAATATTTGACATTTTTGTTAAAAAAGAGGGAATATATATATATATATATAAGGGGGTATATATAAGTTTTTGCCAAAAGGGGGAAATGAATAAGTATGCAAAAAATAGGAATATTATGAATGTAATTGTGAGGCCTCACTTTGACCCGTCATAGCATCTTTCTTTTTCTGCATTTTGATACAGTGATACACTTGTTGATCTATTTTGGATTGAGACTCGAGATACGATATTTTGATGGTGATTATTATATTATGTATGTGTGGATGTGAATCTAGAGTACATCATGATTTTTATTATGCATCGTTGATTAAGTGAATTATTCATGATTAGATTTGATTACTGCACATGATGATTATGTACTTATGATGTTCGAATATTATTGAATGGAAAATTGTGATTTGAATTGAGCTATACATATTGAGTTATGATACTAAATAGGAAATTGAATATGTATATTCCATGTAATGTTATCATCTTGAACTACTGATGCTCGATGTGAAGTGTGCAGGTACGAGAACCATGGGAATTATCAGAGAACCAAGGTTAAACACATGTGAACTGAGTAAACCGAGGCTTAGTCCAATGTGGGACTACAAAGCCTCATTGTAATGTGAACTTGTCGTAAAAGTGAATTTTCATGTGCATTAGTAGTTAGCTTCGTGTTGTCTTTCTTGGCATTTGTATGTAATGTGCAATTGTTAGTGTCACTTGACACTTGTAATGTACTCATTTAAACTTATTTTATTCCAGCCACTTCTAGAGGCCAATAAGAAGTTCTAGGGGTCATTTTTGGCATAATTTATGTATCTTGATGTTAGGGGTATGGGTTAGGAAGGTTTTGAGCATATCCTAAACCCCCTAGAGACTTTGGCAACCCTTTTTTGGACCCATTTACCCTTACCTACGAGATTGGATGGATCTTGACCCTTACCCAACTTTACCTTTCCTTCCAATCAAGCATTAATCATGGGGGGACAAGGGAAATCAAGGAGACCTTAGAGTCAAATCTGCAATTATGATTGGTGGGTGGGTAGGATCTGGATCCCTTTTTAGAGGCCTTGGATAGAATTAGAGGGTGTTCACCCACTCTCTAATTTTAGAGACTTTAGGGTTTTGGAGGAGGAAGAAAAGTGGATAAGCTCTTCTCAAATTTCCATTTCCATCACACTTGTGGAGGTTGGTTACTCTTCTCATGGAAGTCTTTCTACTTGTGCATAAGATTAGCTTGTATCTTTCCCTCTCATGTATATGAATCTTGATCCTTGTTGTGGCAATGTGTTGTAAGGGAGGGATTTTGGGTTTGATTTCATGGTTTGATCTTGTTCTTTTTGCTTGATTGAGGGAGTTCTTGTTTATGGGTGTGAGGCATTACTCACCCTTTGGGAAGGGAAGAAGTGGCCTATGGGTGGAGGGGTTAGTTGGGCTCTCCATGAGGTGAGAGTCTCTTCTCTTGGAGAAGAGGGATAAGTCCATGGTGTATGGGCACCATGGAAGCCATTGCATTCTTGTATTTTGAAGAAAATGTCAAGCAAAGTATTTGTATGAAGAGGCATTTGGATATGCATGGATATGTAGCCTTGAAGAGGCATTTGGATATGTCTTGAAGAGGCATTTGAATACTCATGGTGAGAAAATTTGTATGTAATGGCATTCTCCCCTTGGAAAAGCCCACCTCCACCCTCTCAATGAGCTTGTAAGACTCATTTGTGTAACCTTGGAAGGGAGTAATTTGTTGTATGTGCATTGTGTAAATTGTTTGTGAGCATCTTGTTGATCTTGTTGCATACCCATTTAGCCTTGGTTCTCCAAGCTTGGGGGTGGTCTCATAAGAGGCCTTGGTTGGGTGGTGAGCACCCATGGTTCTCTCCTTTGTTGCAGGTTTTGAGGTCAACACCCAAGTGGAAAAGCTTGAAGAAGTTTCTCTTGTTGAGCTTGTATCAACTCTCCTAAGTTGTTGTATTATTGACCTTGAAGGAGATCTTTCTCTCTTGTATATTGTAAATAATTTCCATTATTGAGTTCATTATAAAATAGTAGATGTATATGAAAGGGTATATGTAATATGATGAAGTGAAGTAGCTCTTTTATGTTGATCTCTCATTGAGTATTCCATCAAAGTGTAATATATAATTGTAATGTAAATGCTTCTTCACCATAGAGATTATGTAATGAAATTGATAGGATGTCTATAATGAAAATGCAATGTATTTCTATCTTGTCTAATTGATTTTTGCTTCTTAAGATAGTGGAGTTATTTTCTTTTAAAAAAAAAAGTTATTCAAAGTTGGCAAGAAAGGTCATGAAAATCATTCAATAGTATGTAAAATTTCATTAATATGGATAGCCATGAAACTCTTAATATTTGGATTCATAGTTGTAAGCTCATTGCAATCTATCTAATTTTAGACCAAACTCATACTTAAGAAGACTATACTTGGATGAAGAAACTTGATCATTCCTTATTCTCTTTCAAAAGAATTATCCATGGAATAACTGATAAGATGAAATGTCAATAAGAGACATATATACATTCTAGACTTACTCATTACCTTCTTGAGAAACTCTTAAATTGAACCACTAAGTGCTTTCTAAACACCTCACCTATGACTAGTAAATAAAATAAAGAAATCAAGCTAATGAAGTATTAGCCATATTGTAAAAAATGACATTCCAGAATTTTGTTTGAGCATTTAGCTCTCTGGATTTTGTATGGAGAAGGAAAATATTCCCTTACCACAGAGAATATTCTCCTTCTCCTCTTAACATCAACATCTAATGGAATTTATTAGACTAATCTACACTTTAACCCATGCTTAAGTCAATACTATGTTGTTGAATGAGTCTAAATAAACTTTACTATAAAAAAATTGCTATAAAGTTCTCCCCACTTGCTAGTGGACCCCACCAAATCCCTCTTCCTAGGCGCAGGTGATGGGCATGGGAAAGCATTATGTTTAATGCTCAGTCAAACACCTCCCTACGTGGGTAAACAGGGGCCTTGAGAAGTGACCCTTAACAAAAAAGGAGATTTAATGCATTGTTCTTTTACTTTAGTACCTTGTTTCTCTTGGGCTGACATGGCTTTAATAAACTCTCTAATCCTTCAAGTACCTCCTTGCAAACGCACCCAACTCTGACTTAAAGATCTGACACCTTCTCTTTTGTCATAAAAAGAGTCCTTCCTCCTTGCTAGGCGCACCACCCACTTGGTCATCTTCTTGGGGAATGCAGCACACTTGTCTTGTTTGCTGCATTGACTTTAAACATTTCCTTAACTTCTCTAGCCTTGGTTTGTGCAAAAATCCCATCCATGAGATTGGTGGGGCCCTCAAACCTTGTCTTCCCTTTTGTCCTCTTAAA
Source organism: Chamaecyparis obtusa (assembly GCA_027943335.1). Taxonomy (NCBI): domain Eukaryota; kingdom Viridiplantae; phylum Streptophyta; class Pinopsida; order Cupressales; family Cupressaceae; genus Chamaecyparis; species Chamaecyparis obtusa. The sequence continues at coordinate 754,297 of BSBK01006933.1, read as the reverse complement.
AGTGCGCTCCCCTTGGCTTTATGATTGGCTAGTGGGTGATGTAGGTTAGCATAGGGGGTAGACTAGCCTTTTTAGAATTTGAATTTTTCCCCCTTGCTAATTTTAATTATTTGTTATTCCTTTCCTTGTAATTATTAGTAAATGGGGTAATTAAGTTATAGGTTAGATGAGTTGTGTATAGAGTGGATTATGCACTAACTTTCCTTATTAAGGATAAATTATTCTAGGGATAGTTTATAATGTTAGGATATGGTTAGGAGATGATACCTTTATTTAACTTTTAATGTGTTAAAATATTAAGTAATGTTTAAGTTTAATTAATTTGGTGACCTGTCTATATTAGACCAGCTATGTTAAACCTCAGAGACTTATTGACACTTAAGACGATTGTCTAATTACTTACTAAATGTTTTAGTAGGTCATGGGTTCAATAAATAAATCAATTAGTTAATTAGGGGATGAGTACAAGATGTTTAGGAAATAATTACTTGTTGTTATGTTAGATTCTTTTAGGGGAGAGAACATAGTATTAGGAAGTGATAGGTATGGTGAATCTTTAGGTGAGGGTTTATTGGAGCAGGACATTAGTTATTTAGATGCCAATTATAATCCTTTAGCCATTAAATTCTAATTTTGGTAATTAATGAATTAGACTTTTAGTTAGCAGTATTATGTTCCAACCTAACTAAGAATGAATTGAATGATTAATCTAGTATTTTTGTCGGGTTTATATTCATACACATCTAGCAGTGGAACTTCTTAACAAGATAATAGTCAATTCAATTAAAGTTCATCCTGATAACAGGACCTTCAACGTTTTCTTGATGAGGGCTTAGTTGAGATAGATTCCCCTTGACAGATCCACTTTTTGTTACTGTCATTGCAAGCATATCCCTAACCGTTTTCAGCATAGGCGTATCCGTGTTGATCTTTGGCTAAGTAGATCGAAGTACGAGACAATGACATATGTTATTACATTTCACCCTTTTAAAAAATAAATAAATTTTGTTACGTTTTTGGTTGTTTATTTTTGGGCATGACAGTAATATGTGTATGAGTATATGATATGTACTAGGGATATTACGTCAGGGGGAGTAATATGTTTACCGAGGAAGAAGAATGGACAAGGACAAATTTTGAGTTTTGTTGATGGCTTTGAAGTTTTTGAGTTTTTAACAAACATACCAAACTAATGTCAAAGGGGAAGATTGATACTCCTAAGAGTTGATTTTATTGTCATTAGTTATGAGGAAGTCATAATGTTTGTCAAAGTAATTCGGTAATGAAGAAAAGACAAGTCGGTAAAGTAAAGAAAGTCATTTCGTAAAGGAAATTAGAAAATGGGGAATTTTGGTAAAGAAGAATCTAGTATAGGCACTAAGAAAGGTAGAACTGAGCATCAATAACCAAGTTGTACCAAACACTGAACTGAGAAGAGAAGGTAGTTACCGAGTTAACAAAAATGTGTTACTGAGCATGCAGGCTGACACCAGAAGAATTTCTAAGTACATTGAACTTGGACACCAAACAAAAAATGGTTTACTAATCTCAAGGAGATCATATAATAGAACATTAGAGATTACAAATGATTATAAGGTGAGATTCTCCAATGATAATTAAGGATGTAATATGCATTAGAGGAGTACCCAATGTTAGCACCGCTTGATGAGAAGATTTTAGAACATCTAGCACCGCTTCAAGAATTGTATATAAGTGGATCAGAGTATGAAGATCAGTATGGTGGTTGTGGTTTATATGAAAGAAATTAGAGATTGCATGTATGATGCAGATTATTGAGAAGGTGATGAGTAGTGAAGCTACCGAGTAACAGAGAAGTTAAGAATAGTTAAAGATTGAGATCCACCGAGTACTAAATTGTTAGTGTGAAAGGTACATAGTATGAGGTAATGAGTTAATAAACACATAGAGTCTGAATAGCATATGTTGATGCAAGTTTGAAAAACATTTTAGTATTATTGATTAAAGAGTAATCAGAGTTTGTAAAGTCTCTTAACTGAGAAAATCCTAGTAGATCTTATTTGTAAATCCTTTAACCAAGTTCAATTCTTAGATTAGAATTGTAAAATCTTTTTATGTAAGGTAGACTTAGTAGTCTTTAGACTCTTAACCGGGTTAATACTCTTAATAGGGTAAGCTATCAGAAATAGATAAGCATTGTATCTCTAATTGAGAAAACTTTATTCTACAGTAGTGAAGTCTTGTGAGTGTCATCCCCTCCGCAGTTTTTATCCTCTGATAAGGATTTCTGTGATACTAAATATTTGTGTTATATGTTGCTTATGATATATTTTATATATTTCATGTGATGAATGTAAATGTTAAGGAATCATTAAATGATTGTGAAGAATGTTCAAATAAGTTTAAAAGTATTTTAAGTACTGGTCCACCCCTCCCCTATCAATACTTACCTTTCCACACCTAATCCAACAAGGCGAGCATCTCTTTTATAGAGATGAGGATAGGAGTTACTAAGTAACTCACCTATCTAAGAATGCCATCATCCATAATAGGTGTGTGTAAAGTGTCAAGATCCTCATAAGGAGGATAATCTAATTTTCTTATTAAATAAATTACAAAATGTGACATGTCCTCCCACTTGGACTAGAGGACAAAATATAAGTAGGGATTCCATAGGAATCTCCTAAATTAAAATAAAACAAGATACCTTGGTTTATCCTCAAATAAATAATTAATACAACCAAAGAAATATTAATAATTCTAACACCCCCCCTTAATCTTTATTTGGGGAGTTTACAAGAATGGTAATTAAACTCAAATTTTTATAGAAATATGCAACTTGATCTTCAATACAAGAAAGAGATTTGATTGTCTTCAATATGAGCTTGATCCAAGTCTTCATGTAGTCTTCTTGAAGTTCTAGGACATGTAAAGATGAATTGATTCCTTAAGTGGGTCTTGAAGATTCACCTGAAACAAAGAAACATAGAAACACAAAGCAAAAAAACTATCCACAAGAATAATATCATCTAACATTCAAGTTAGTGAAACTATGAAACTTTTGCATGAGATTTCAACAAAAAGTAAAGGAGCTAACATGAAAAAAAGATAAACCAAATGGTCAAAGGATTATAAACATAATCCACTCTCCCATCTCAAAATAAATATATTAATGTATAAATGACCATAAACAAGGCCAACTAATGAAATTTACGGAAACACTACATTGATCACATGGATATAAGTCTATTAATGAGTCATCATCGCAAGTGAATGGGTGACCATTCCACCACCTGCATGACTCATGATCTAAGCAATGAAGAATGAAAAATCATCATCACATTAATAATTTACAAAGAGAAATGAGAGAGAAAAAATTATAATCCAAGGAGGACATCAAGAACCATAATCAAGGAGTCATTAAGGATATAATAATCTAAAGCAACATTAACAAATCAAATATTGACATATCCTAAATAATCATCTGAACTAAGGATTATGAGTGAGAAAAATATATTGCCTTCCAAAAAGTATGAGAAATCCAACAAATGCCAAGAAGGATTTCAAGAACGTCATCCTCACTATGAGGAAAAACAACCAATGGAACAAGTTGATAAATATTAACTAAAGTAAGTGCATCCCAAATATAGTATAGAGGGAAACTCCATGAGTCCCTTCGTAGAACAAGACAATAGGTTAACCTTGAAAATTGGGCTCTCAATGCAACTTACAAAAAGAATGCAATAAAGTGCATATCAAACAATGGTATAAAACCATTAAATGCTATCACGAGCATAAAGAGATGCTATAAAAGCATAAAATTGCAACTAAGTGCAAATAAGAAGATCATATGGAACCCATAACAAATGTAACAAAGTGTATAACAATAGATCATAAAAATTGATAGCAATTAATGCTAAATAATGAGATAAAAAACCATCCACAAGAAGACAATGGTGTTAGATAACTCACAATACTAGAACAAATTAAAATTGAGCAATGCATGGAAATAAACATAAGACACATATCAAAAGGGGTTAGGGACATCATAACGAACTGTAAAAGCATGACGATATTGATTACTATTAATTTTCTGAGAGTTATGATCATTTTGATTATTTTGGTTCATGGGTTTCTTATCTTTTTATTTTTTAAAGCCATTGTTGGTCACATGACCATCTTTCCCACAATAGGTGCAATGGGGTCTTTTATGAGGACCATTGTTTTGATGGTTATTATTATGATTATTGTTATAGTTATGATTATTATTTATATTATTATTATTATTGTTATGATTATTAGATTTAAAGTTAGGATTTTGATTTTTAGAAACAAAAGCATGTTCATTATATTTAAGAGTTCCAAATTGGATCAACTTGGCTTCCTCTTGTCGCAATAAGTTTTGTAAGATAATATAAGTTAATTAAGTTACTAAACTAGGAATAGCAAATTGAGAATGAACATTAGTAATAAATTATTGAAATTGCCTAGGAAGACATTTCTTTAAAATAATATGAATCAATCTAATATCATCAACAGTAATTCTTAAACCATTCAATTAACTTTTAATTGAATCAAACTTTAGTAAAAACTCATCCATCATTTTAAAATCAATATACATGAGATCCTACAACTGATCTTGGAGATGAATCTTTCTAGATTCATTCCGACTATCATAAGTGTTTTTCAAAATGTCCCACGATGCATGGGAGGTAGTGTTGTTTGCAATAAGAACATATAAATCTAGATTAAGAGAGATGCCAATGAGGCCAAGTGCCTTCTCATTTTTAGTATTCCAAGCATCTATATCGGCTTGAGTTGTAGAGGTGGCTGGAGCAGGAGTCGCACTAGTGGCAATATCTAACATGTGTTTAAAATGAAATATAAAGGAAATATGTGTTTTCCACGCATGATAATTAGTGCTATTTAACTTTATTTCAGGTATAATTGTAGACATGATGAAATAAACAATGACGGAATTAAAGTATTAAAATAATTAAGTGCACAAAAGGAGGTCAGAAATAGTAATAATAGAGGCCTAATGAATGTAAAAACATGATTTAACTCAATGTTAATAATGATATGAATAGCATAAATGTAAAATTAATTTTTTGTTAAATTTTTTATTAATGTTGAGTTAAAAGTTATAAAATTTGAATGAAAGGATAAAGTGATAAACACTAATCTAATTTAAACGTAAACAAATGATTAAATGAAAGAAACTTTTAATTTTAAGTTTTAATGAAATTAAAACGATATAAACTTGATTTAAATGAACTAATAACCACAAAGTAAACGTTTTCTTATCTTTTTAAATGAAAACAATGGTGAAAAAAGAATTAATAAATTAATTGATAAAAAAATGATAAGGATTGATTACAATAATAAACGAATTGAATAAAACAATTTGAATTAAAATTAAAATCAAAGTAGCTTTTATATTAAACAAATGAATTTAAAATCACTCAAACTGATTTAAACAGTCAAGTAAAAAAAATTAAATGCACACTAAACTAAGCTAGCCCAATGATTCTAAACATAAAATATCAGACCAAAGGACAGAGAAGTTGCACATGCAAAGGAGTAATCACAAACTGGCAGAAGATAAAATAGAATTATAAATGACAGACGAGAAGAGTTGTCACAAAGGACAGAATTAATCGAATGGTTGAACAAAAGGAAACACATGGCAGAGAATAAATAGGTTAAACCTTGCGCACAGGATTAGGTGGTTGAGAACGTACTAGGTAGGGAGGTGAAGACCAAAGAATACAACAAGGAAGAGCAAAGAATACAACAAGGATGAGCAAGGAAGTAGATAAAACGCAGTAGGAAAAAAATGTACGTGAGGAAGGAGTTATACGCAAGGGAGAAGTGGGAACGGTGGAAGGTAGTCAACAAGGAAGGTTGCAAAACAAAGAAAATAACTCATGTAAGGCAGCCAGAAGTAAGGGTAGATAAGAAAGAGAGCTAGGTGTTTGGTTAGCTCACCCAAGGATAAAATAGGGTAAAGACAACTAAAATGGTTGGAAGGCTCACACAAAGACTTGAGAATAGAGGTTAAACAACTTAGCAGATAAAGAATAGATCAAACAACTAAATAAGGGATAGAAGCATAAACAAAATAAAACCAAATCAAAGGATGAATGAATGACTGTCATGGAAAATACAGTCCTAGTGTGGGAGGCATATCTCAAAATTCAATTGTTGGATTCGTCTGAATTTCAGATATGTTGTTAAGGATGAAGTTTTCAAGGTTCTGACTGGTTCTTAATATATCTAGAATCAAAAGTCATAAGTGACTAAGTGCAGTACTGTCATAAAAAATATTTATAAAAGCAATATTATGAAACTTGCATGCACAATATTATAAAACCAAAGATATGTGAAAGAATAACAAAGGTGTAACTTAGAACAAAGATATGTCTGCAAAACAAATAAAATAAACCTGCATGCACAAAAATATTGTAAAAAAGATGTAAGATATTAGTTTTTTTTTTAATCATGTCAGAAATAATGATTAATACAGAGTAAAAACAATTAGTATATAACATGGAGGAAACATGAGAATAAAGAAGATAAACCTTGTGGTTTTTCGATAGAGATTATCAAAAATAAATAAAAATTGAAATGGGTTTGGCGGTAAACCAGCCAAACCAAAAAAATTCAAATGCAACTCTCTGGCAACAAGTCGACCAAAGAGGGTTAGATAATCAAGAAAAAAAAATTACTACATTAAAACCTGCAACACAAAGAAGTTAGCAAAATGAAGCTAAGCTACTCTCTAAAAAAAAAGCCTCCAAGAGGTATGCTCCCAAGAATGGTAACCTTCAATCAAGACTCAAAACAAGGATTAGCAACCTATGCTCTGATACCATGTAAAGAATAATAAAAAGAGCAAGGAATGAAATAATAATCCAAGAGAGAGAGAATGAAGAATGTATTACCATGAGCTAACCAAGAACTAGGAGCAAGCACCCAAAAAGCCAAAGAATGGAGACAACAAGATTTTGAAAGGGGAAAAGAAAATAAAAACCCCTTTGTGATATTATGAAAATGGAAAAGCCTAAGAGAGAGACAAAGAGAGAGAGAGAGAGAGAGAGAGAAAGAGCTCATTTACAATAACTTCATAGAGAGAAAATAAGAGAGGAGAGACTCTTTTATAGAGATAAGGATAGGAGTTACTAAGTAACTCACCAATCTAAGAATTTCATCATCCATGATGGGTGTGTGCAAAGTGTCAAGATCCTCATAAGCAGAATAATCTAATTTCCTTATTAAAGGAATTACAAAATGTGACATGTCCTCCCACTTGGACTAGAGGACAAAATACAAGTAGGGATTCCATAAGAATCTCTTAAATTAAAATAAAAGAGGATACCTTGGTTTATCCTCAAATAAATAAATAATACAACCAAGGAAAGATTAATAATTCTAACATTCTCCTCTCACTCAGAATTAGCCTAAGCGAAGTTCTTCTCCCACAAGTAACGAGAATGTTAGATTAATTGATGTGGAGGCCCTATTAGTTGAAGAAGAAAGTCAAGCACCAAAAGGAGCTAATGCAGTTGTGCCTGTGGAAGAGGAACCAAACTTTAAAATGGGAAGTTGTATAGTGCCACTGTGGTTGAGGGATCTTCTCATGCCTAAAGGGAAGATTGCACATGTTCGACCTATCAAGAACATTGAAGAGTTGATAGAAAGAGAAGTGAGAAAGAGAGCCAATTTGCAGGAACAATGTGTTAGGATTTGGTAACACTGAGAGGGGGAGTGAATCAGTTTTATAGTACTTTATTTAATTCTTGAACTTCTTTATCTTCTTCAAACAGCATATAAAGATATAGCATAAGATAAACAACCATGCAACATAAACAAGCATAGAAGAACTCATAACACCATATTTGTTTTTGAGGAAAACTATGTTAAGGGAAAAACCCCGGTGGGGATGGTACCCACAAATATCTGCACTATAAGTATAATAACCTTGTTAAGAGTTTTGACCCTGTTAGGAGCCGAGTATTACAATAGGCAGGTCCTGGTTAAAGGACAAACCCTGTTAGGAGTCTTTTACAATGTGATCTCAATTAAGGAATCGACCCTGTTAGGAGTCCACCCTATTAAAGGAAATCAAACCCTATTAGGGGTGTACAATGCATTAACCTGATCAAGAGATTTGAGAGTTAAAGCCACCCTCAAGTTCTCCAAATCTTTCAACTTCAAGTCTGAGATAATTTTGTTCTGAAACTACTTCCAGCCTTCAATCACTACCAAGAAAGCTTCACCTTGTGCCAAAATACACAACTATTGTTCTTCACATAGTATCCAATGCAACCTCAAGCTCGCATTCCCTTCTGCATCTTACATATGTAGTGCCACTACTATTTTCGAAGGAATTCAATCCTTAAATACAAGTTACAACAATTATATCCAAGTAGGCCTTAATAGGATAAATCCTATTTACAAAATAAAAATGGACCCATGCGAAGATGCACACGACATCTCGTACAATGTTACAACGTAGTAGTTACATCAATTAATCATTTAGATCTATTGATTAAGCTCGCATATCATATTACTTGAAACATGTTTCAAGTTAGCCTTCAAATAGGTCTTTGCCAATGCATACGCCATAGCTGACATCATATGATCGCAATAAGCTCTCGAGCCAGTGTCCAACATGAACCTATGTTCACACATCATAACTCAAACAACCATGAGTGATATCCACAAAGTTATGCAATCAACTTTGTGAAAACACAGTTACTATTTCTTGAAAACCAGTCATCAATAATTTAGTCATAACTCTATCAAATCAAATCATAAGTATTTGTAATCACGGATGGTGATCCAAGACATCATTAAAAGTCTCTATGTGAGTGCACACTTGTTGATGCTCTTTATTGTGTCCGTACAATTCTCTGCAACCTCTCCTGCAGGCTCCTGAACACTCCTTTCAATAGCATATGTTGTCATCAATGACAAAATTTGTCATGAATACAACACATAACCAATGTAGCATGCCTCTATCATTACTATGATACTCCCCCATAGGAATACCATTAGCATTTATGCTAACAATCTCCCCCTTTGGCATTGATGGCAACATTGATGAAAAACATCTAAGTTCCATAAATACCAAAACATGTATGTATTGTATCTGCATCAGCATCTTTTCAAATCCTCTTCATCAATTATCAAATCCTCCAAAGGATGATCCTTTCATATTTTTTTTCATGTGTCATTCTCTCCCCCATTGACATCAATGACAATGGTGTCTCCAATAGTTCTTAGTAACTCAGCTTAATACATATACTCTGCCATAGGAGAAGCATCAAGCATATAGTCTGGAGAATGAAATAGTGCTCTGATATTTTTGGACTAATCTAAATCCATCATCAATTACTCAAGGGTAGGCTGGGGCATGACCCCTAGCATACCTCTTAGATACTCAAATGTATCCTTAGGCAGAGGTTTTGTGAAAATGTATTCTATTTGCTCCTTTGTACTCACATATTCTAACTTTACTTCCTTCTCTGCTACTTTGTCTCTCAAGAAATGATACTTTATTGATATATGTTTTGTGTTTGAATGCATAATAGGGTTCTTTGACATATTTACCATGCTAGTATTGTCACAATGGATAGTGACTGAATCTTCTAGACATACTCCAATGTCCTTCAACATTTTCTTCATCCATATGATCTATGTACAATTGATTGTTGTTGCAACATGTTCTAATTCTGCAGTAGACTAAGCAATGCAGTCCTGCTTTTTGCCAAGCTAAGAAACCAATCTTTTACCAAGGAAGAATGCTCCTCCACTAGTATTCTTTCTATCATATAAATTCCCTTCCCAATCAGCATTAGTGAAGGCATGAAATGTAAAGTCTTGTGATCTATCATACCATAGACCAAACTCAATTGTGCCCTTAAGATAAATGAATATCCTTTTTACTTCCAAAAGGTGAGATTCTTTAGGATCTGTTTGAAATCTTGCAGCAATTCCAACAACATTGGCTATATCAGGTCTAGTATGTGTCAGATACTAAAGACCTCCAATCATTGATCTATACCTTATCTTAGGTACATTCTTTGCTTCATCTTCCAAAGACAACTTTTTTCCAATTACCATAGGACTTTCGACAAGTTTACTGTCATCCATGCCAAACTTTTTTAATAGTTCTTTGAGATATTTGGTCTGAGATATGAATATCCCTTCTTGACTCTAACTGATTTGTAATCCAAGGAAGAATTTCATCTCCCCAATCATAGACATTTCAAATTCACTTTTCATCTCTTCTGCAAACTTGTGTTGCTCATATCATCATTTCCTCCAAATATAACATCAACAAAAACTTCAACAATCAAGATACCTTCTTCAGTGATTCTTAAGTACAAATTACTATCAACATTGCCCTTCTTGAATGCCAATTGAATCAGATACTTATCCAATCTTTCATACCAAGCCCTTGGTGCTTGTTTCAATCCATACAAAGCCTTCTTCAATCTGCAAACTAGATCTTCATTCCCTAATAAAGGAAATCCATCAGGTTTCTCAATGTATACTTCCTCTTCCAAGTCTCCATTAAACAAAGTTAATTTCACATCTATTTGATATACTTTGAAAAAATTTTATGAGCAGCATAAGCTATGAATAATCTAACTGCCTCAATTCTAGCAACAGGTGCGAAGGTTTCTTCAAAATCAATTCCTTCTTATTGTGAATATCCTTTACATACCAATCTTGCTTTGTTTCTAACAACAATGCCTTCTTCATTCATCTTGTTCCTGTATACCCACTTGGTGCCAATCACATTTTTATCTTTAGGCCTTGGAACCAATTCCCAAGTGTTATTTTTTTGAATCTACTCCAGTTCTTCCTTCATGGCAATGATCCATGATTCATCTCTTCATGCATCCTCTGTGGAATGTGGTTCTACTTGAGAAATCAAGGAGATGACATTTGTAGATTGTGATCTTTCTTCTTTGTTTTGCAATCTTGTTCTAGTTCATTTGTTGTTGTCACCAATGATCTGATCCTTAGGATGATTTCTTAGAACATATTTGGGTGTGGTTTGTTCCCTTAATTTTCATTGTCAATTTCCAAAACATCCTGTGATGCTTCATTCTCACTTTATATTGTCTACATATTGTTCTAATTTGTACTTGTATTTTCAAAAGAAATCTCATAGGGGTTAGGGCCACAATATTTTTCTCTAACTTGAAACTTTTCATCTACTCTCACATTATCACTTTCAATCAACTTCCTAGTTCTTAGATTGTAACATCTATAAGCTTTACTTTTAGTAGAGTATCCAAGGAATAATCCTTCATTACTTCTAGCATCAAATTTTCCTATACATTCATCTCTCTTAATGTAGCGTTTACTTCCAAAAATTTTGAAATAACTAATAGTAGGTGTCTTACCATACCATAGCTCAAATGGTGTCTTGCATGTACCTTCTCCGATTTGTACTCTATTCATTGTATATACAGCTATATTGATTGCTTCTCTCCAATGCTCTCTGATCTCAGTGTAAATGGTAAGTAGTTCGACCACATTACTATCCTTATAGACAATTTGGCACAAGTCCCAAAAAATGCCCATAAAGCTCCAACAAACCAGTGTTGGCTCAAACTGGTACATCTTCTCATGGATATCTCTAGACCATATGCGATCTTGTCCAAGTTCCCATAACATAGTAACTAAGTTGTTTTCAAGTTCACACAGCTTCACTCATCCATATAAGGGCTTTGTATCTGACTGTTGTTAATCTGTCATCCTCTCCCTAAGGCATACATTGCCCATCAAAAAGATGGTGAGGCAATGCACCCTAGTATTGATTCCACAAGACTCTTATTGAATGCTCGCACTCTGCTCTTCATCCTTTTTGACTTCAGATTCAACAGGTTCATTCTGTTTGGTCTATTTCTCCTTGAATTCTGCTTTTAGTTCTGCTAGTTCTTTTTCTTCTTCATCTAGTTCTTTTTCTTTTGTGAATGGTCTAAATGACTTCTTTACTAGTCCTTTAAATCTGCAATACTTCGCAACATGTCTATCATTGTTACAGTAAAGGGGGGGTGAATCTGTGTTACAGTACTTTATTGAATTCTTGAACTTCTTTATCTTCTTCAAACAACATATAAAGATATAGCATAAGATAAATAACCATGCAACATAAACAATCATAGAAGAACTCATAACACCATATTTATTTTCGAAGAAAACCATGTTAAGGGAAAAACCCCGGTGGGGATGGTACCCACAAATATCTGCACTATAAGTATAATAACTTTGTTAAGAGTCTGGCCCTGTTAGGAGCTGAGTATTACAATAGGCAGGTCCTGGTTAAATGACAGGCCTTGTTAGGAGTCTTTTACAATGTGATCCCAATTAAGAAATCTACCCTATTAGGAGTCCATCCATGTTAAAGGAAATCAAACCCTATTAGGGGTGTACAATACATCAACCTCATCAAGAGATTTGAGAGTTAAAGTCTCTCTCAAGTTGTCCAAACCTTTCAACTTCAAGTCTGAGATAATTATGTGCTGAAACTGCTTCCAGCCTTCAATCACTGCCAAGCAAGCTCCACCTTGTGCCAAAATGGACAACTATTGTTCTTCAAACAATATTCAATGCAGCCTCAAGATCGCATTCCCTTCTACATCTTACATATACAGTGCCACTACTATTTTCCAAGGAATTCAATCCTTAAATACAAGTTACAACAATTATATCCAAGTAGGCCTTAATAGGATAAATCCTATTTACAAAATACAAATGGACCCATGCGAAGATGCACACGACATGTCTTACAATATTACAACATAGTAGTTACATCAATTAATCATTTAGATACATTGATTAAGCTCACATATCATATTACTTGAAACGTGTTCCAAGTCGGCCTTCAAATAGGTATTTGCCAATGCATACGTCATAGTTGACATCACCTGTACGATCATGATGTCATATGATCGCAATAAGCTCTCAAGCCAATGTCCAACACGAATCTATGTTTGCACATCATAACTCAAACAACCATGAGTGTTATCCACAAAGTTCTGCAATCAACTCTGTGAAAACACAGTTATTGTCTCCTAAAACCAGTCATCAGTAATTCAGTCATAACTCTATCAGATCAAATCATAATTATTTGCAATCATGGATGGTGATCCAAGACATCATTAAAAGTCTCTTTATAAGTGTGCACGTGTTGATTCTCTTTACTGTGTTCGTATAATTCTCTGCAACCTCTTATGTAGGCTACTTAACAATCTAGTCAATAGCATATGTTGCCATCAATGACAAACTTTCTCATGAATGCAACACATAACCAATGTAGCATGCCTCTATCATTACTATGATACTCCCCCATAGGAATACCATTAGCATTCATGCGAACACAGTGGAAAGAGTTATCAGAGGGGAGTCGGGTACTCGTAGGGTTCAAGTTGCAATTCCAAAGGTGAACAAGACAATAGGTGATATTCAAGCCCATGAGTATAACATAGCTGAGGATGAGCTGGGAACTACAACAAAGGAAATTGACTATGAGGAACTCCATGATGGCATCAATTCTCTCAAGGAGAAATTATATCAAGCAACAAATGAGAATGAGAGGTTAAGGGTAGAAATCTAGAGTTTGAAGGATTGCTATAAGGGGGCATGCAGGCCAATCCAACTGTTAGATCATACAACCATGCCACCACTTGCATTAGCACAAGGAAGCACTAATGATACAAAGGATGCAAGGGTCACTCTACAGGAGACTTGATCTTGGGCTGACAAAATTATTTAGGATGGGTCAGTTTTCTTGCCATATTTTGTGGAACAATTCCAAGCATTTGTAGCTCTTAGAGTGAGGTTTCATGCCTTTGATGGTATTTGGAGGGACTTCCTCCCAGTCAAGGACATGACTAATCCCCAGTTGCAGATAGTGATTAACACTTCAGATGAGTTATTAGAAAAAGCCAAACTAATTAAGGCGGATGAAATGAGTATTATTGAGAATTGGTATTTTGCTTTACTTCATAGATTGGAAGTGTTGGAAGGAGTTTGGAAAGAGATTGCTCATCTTGGATCAATAGTCTATGACAAGATATCACACACCTTGGGTGCAACAGGAGTCGCCTTTGGCAATGAAAAAATCGGAGATGAGGATATCAGCATGGATACTATAGCAGAGAGGTTGGGATCTTTTGGAGGAGTCATCATCAGGGCAGAAGATTTGGAGGCTCTCTCATCCCTCAAGGTTCTCATTGACTTTACTAGAGAGGTTTAGATGAGTAGGAGAAGACACTTGAGATGACAAAGAAGATGATGGATGAGGCTGAGAGGAATATTTGATGCACCCCTTGCCCTTCCTTAGATGAGATCAACATCATGCTAGCCAAGTTCATCGATTTGGCAAAGAAGATGAAGGGCAAAGGAAAGACTATCTTAGAAGATCATTTGATGTAAGCCCAAGTGGCAGATTTTCCTTTCTTGTTGGGTTGGGTAGGTGTCTGATTTTGATTGGCTAACCATTTGGTGTCATTTCATTGGTTGCCATCTTTGTATTTTTCATTGGTCCATTGAATGAGGTGTCATCTTCTCATTGGTCGATGGGGTGGTAACCCTAATTAGGGTTTATGGTATGTAATCTGGGTCCTTGATTTCAAATTTTTGCCTCTATTTCTTGGCCACTCATTGTACTTGAGCCTCTATATAAGGCCATTTGCTCTCATTTGTAAAGGGGGTTGAAGAAAATTGTTGCTTAAGTAATGCCAAAATTGCTCTTTTTATCATTGTTGTGCTTTGCATGGTGATTGAGTTGGAACACTTGGTGTTATTGCATGGTTTCTACTTCCACAACTAAAATAGGATTTTATTTCAAAGTTGTAAAAGTAAGAGTAAAAGTAGATAGATTGTGTGGTGATATTGGTGGATGTTGATTAGTTGACTCTATAAAACTAGGCAACTAGCTCCTTGTAGATGCAAGGGTGCCTTGTGTGGTAATCTAGTAGTTGTGCTCAAGTTCAATTGGCATTAGATTCTTGATTTGTACTCTAAGTTGGATTGAGGGGAAGGTGTTGGTATGAAAACTATTTGAGATCCTTTAAAGCTTTGCACTAGGTGGAGTTGAAGTTGCAGGCAAGCCTCCATTTGGTAGGAGTCCTAGTCCATCCATTAGTCTTCCCATCCATAGTGAGAAGTAGTACTCTAGATAGGAGTTGAAGAGCAAAGTTGGAAGTGATATATATCACGGTTATATTTTTATCGCACATTGTGAAGCTAAATCTTTAGAAGTGCAAGTAAGTTGGCATCTTTGAATGAATTACGTAAGCCCGCCTAAGTGATTAACCAACAAATCACATCATTTCAACTAAGTTAGATATCCACAAGTGTAAGGAACCTTGGAGTCATTCCATGATCGTCATTGCAAAGCTTAGCATGGGAGATGAATTTATTCAAGAGAGGGTTTGATGCTCTATGTTTCTCGAAGCATTGAGTATTTAGTCCTACATGTTGCGTAAGTAGAACTTTCTTCTTAGCACTTTCTCTATCCTAATGATGGATCATAGAGTGTGATCCAAAACGTTGATGCTAAAAATACACGCACAATCGAATCCAGAAATTCATAAATGTATTACTAATGGATTGTGGATATCTAATGCTGTTAATAGAACAAAACTCGCATCAACAGGATGTAATTGTAATGGTTAAGCTAGAAAATAGTTCTTCCTCTTGTTGATAAAACAATGACCTATCAAAGTCATTTCAAGGAGTAATACAATTTTTTATCTTTAAATCAAGACAGGCTATATCATTATGTAGTAGCTGTATATATTTTCTGGCCATTACAGTAAAGGTTAAATATATCCAATTGCTTTGATCCTGCAAACAGTTTTTTATACTAATAATTGTGATTATGATTTTCAAGTTAATTCGTTATAATCATGAATCTGATTCACATGCTATGGAAGATATGATCATCAAGAACATATGAAAGTGGTTTACACTTTTTTATTTACCTCAAAAAAAGTGAATTCTATATTTTCTACATAAGGTTGTTAGGGTTTTGTAAATTAAGGAATATTATGTATTTTTAGTTATCCCAACCCTTTATTCAATTTTTAACACTGTTGCTGTGATGGATTATGGCATCCGAGTACGTATAAAAAATTCAAATTTGAACCAGCTCCTTATTTATCCTGAAAATTGAATGCATTGATACATAAGAACATAAATGCAGAGAACAAAGTAAAGATCACAAGCACTACAACAATGGGACCTGTGAAATCCATGTAAAATGCATAACTTTCTTAAACAAACTGATTTAGTGGCAGCCCTGATTTCTACCCATCTACTCCTCTCAGATCAGTTATGCCTCCATACTGAGAAATAATGAGTACATATACTGACCACATTTTGTTAGGTTTATCCACTACCAAGTCTGCCATTTTGGATTTTTTACATCAATAAAAAGACAATTAATCGCTTTCCCTTGGCTGCACAGTAATGTTGTACATGTACAACCTGCAGAGGCGCAGCCAGGAGAGGAAGCTCTACAGCAATAAAATTCCTGTCACACACAAGTGACAGTACAATTGCCCGAAAATTGTTTACCATTCGCCTGTTTTGGACATTTGCATCAGCAAACCAGGTGTACACCGTTTTAACTTTTCTGGCATGAGACAAAAAAGCCAGCGGTCCGTGTGCAAGCGAGCTCACAGGGGAAGTCTATCTGCCAATTATAAGATAGAGCTAATGTAGAGTTGTTTGACTATACAACTAATATAATTATGAGATAGAGCTAATGCAGAGTTATTCGACTATACAACTAATATAATTATGAGATAGAGCTAATGGTCACATTTTAAACGATCAAGCACGGCTACTAAATCAGCAAAGGAAACATTCGTAGAGGATTTTAACACCACAAATTCAAAACTGTCAACAATGAGGATTCACAACTTATAATATAGCCTACAAAACATTTGGGATATGCCTGAAGTCGGTATTTCAAGTACTTGAGCAGGTAGAATTAGAAAACATCTTCTGAATCAAAGAGAGCTTAAAATTCCAAAAGTTGTTTATGGCATAACAAGTATTGACTAGGGCAATTCAATTGATGATGCAATTAAAGCAATCAGTGAAAAGAATGTTTCTGTATCAGGAATTATCTTCTGATTCTGAACATTCATTATTCTTTGATATTCAAGGTTGTAGCTGATGGGTTCAAATTAAAAACATAATGGAGAACTTCTAACCAAAAGTGATTTAAAATTTTTGTCTATCATTTTTGGAATCTTGAAGAGTAAGAGTGTTGAATAACCAACATCCCCAAAACAAATACATACTGCAATACGATAGCAGTTTTATACCTTGAGTACTGCAACAATGTCAGAGAGGAACATAATGACTAATTTTTTAAAAACAACAGTTCTAACATCTTGGAACAATGCTCACATCATTCTTCTTGTCTTGATTCCTAGATCTAACCACACACTATCCATTAAATACAACCTTGGATAAGCTCTTACCATCAGAAGGGTGCTAGAGATCAGAATTTCATTTACATGGCTATTCAAACACAATAGAAGAGCCAATGCACAACCTTCCAAGAGAATAATTTTTTTTTTGTTGAAAAAAGAAATTCTTTGTGGATGTACTCAACGTTTTGAGTACTGTGGAGCTTTGCGAGCTTTGTGTAAACCAACTTTCTTTCTTTCAACCACTCTCGAATCTCTTGTCAAAAGCCCCTGCTTCCTAAGAGGGTCCCTGTTGTCTGCATTTGCTGCACATAAAGCTCGGGCAATTCCTAGTAAAATGGCCTGAGCCTGGCCAGACAACCCGCCTCCACTTGCCCTGACAAATACATCATATTTTTTTTCATAGCCTAGCAATGCAAGTGGATGTTTAAGATACTGGAGCCAGAGTGGATTTCCTTGCAGATAGTCCTGCACATCATAAACCAACAAACCAGACAATGTTTAGGTTTTATGTAATGTCTAAAACATTAACAATTTTATATTGAAAACAATAATATTTCTATGCATTCTTAGACAATAAGAGAACTGCCACATTTGCCACACATAAATCTCTAATTAATTGATGCAAATAAATGTCGCATGAAAATGGCACAGCTGCCCTACTCCAGTTATGACCTCCATTTTACCAAATGCCTTTGTTTGTCCCAGTATCTCAAGGTAAATTGACAGCAAGACCAATGAGCCTACTATTGTAAGTACAGGTAATGGAGGATAAGCCTCAGACAACCAGTAGAGTTGAGTTACAAATGACAAGGCAAGGAACAAAGAAATGCATTTAAAGTGATTAAAGATCAAAAACATCGTATTTGGAAAAGGGAGTTCCATTAGTGGGGATGCAGTTATAGCTCAGAACACTCTAGCTTTTAACTGAAAACTGACTCTGATGAGTTTGGTTTAACACGTCTGGGTGGCTATGCATGCATATGCAATGAAAATATTTATGTAACTAAATTCTCGTCTGTCCTTTAACATGTCTGAAACAAAAAATTGAAAAAAATGGAAGCCAGATATCTCATTCTCAAAGGAGTAGCTACGATGATGGAGGTGATCAATGTCTACCTAAAATACTGGGTGCCAAATTTTGATCCCATGAATTGTGCCCTTGGAAAAACCCCAGTTTGGTGCTGACTGTATAATTTGCTTTTGCAATATTGGGAGGAATATCTTACAAAAAAATACAAACTAGTCTAGGGGATTTTCTTGGATTTTGATGAAAATGCCAAGTTGAGTCACTTTGGTTCCTATGTTTGCGTATGTGTCAAGATTGATCTACACCATTCCAAACTTATACCAACTTGCAATCTCCCTCTTGCCTCCATTTACAAAAGATTGAAATTAAAGATACCCAGCTAAAATGCATTGTGTCAATAGTCTAGTCGCATCAAGGCCTTTTGCCAAAAAGAAACAGCAAACATTACCACAAATGGATCCACAAAGCCCAAGGAACATCTCCTAAAATTGCACTCTAGAGGATCAACCAATATGACAAGTTCAAGCCAGGTGACATTGACCCTAAGGACTCCAATGGTCACAGAGGCATAGGAAGAAGGTTAATTGTTTGATTCTCATTGTCAATTACAGGGCAAGGCACTCCCCACCACCAAGGTGACCACCTCTTCCATTTCTCCACATTTGGTTTCTTTTAATATGGGTTGTCTACAATCGTCTTTAGTAGACACATGTGCCATGTGAGGAAGTAGGAATATGAGTTTGGTAATTCAATTTGAATTGCAGGATCTCAATATGCAGTTGAGGCAAGGGGAATAAGAAGATATTGAAGAGAAAATGGACCTCTTTATCCCTAAAGCATTAACTATCTCCCAATCAGAATGCCAAAAAATAAAACCTAGTTACAACTCTAAAGGAAAGCAAGGGAGAAAATCAGGGAATTTCAAGCTTCAGCAAAAAAAAGCGGAAGTTTGTCACAACATACTTTTGGGTGGTAAAACCTCCAGCCATGCATCTCCTATCTTAGAATCTCAAGGGCCTTAATGTTTTTCACTCTAACAAAAGACACTTTTTTGCATCATCTAACGTTGCTAAAGACAGATGTTATCTTATGGCCAGAGATGAAAATGAAGGATCAAGCCAAGGACTTAACAGTTCTGTCTTGGATTCAATGGAGGGGCATCTTTATAAAAGTAACTAGAGCCTCTAGTGGGCTCAGGATCCTTTGGATGGCCCCATCAATGAATGTGTCCTTAGCGGGTTTCGGTAACAATAGGATGCTTCCCAAGTCAACAGCTTTTCAATTGACTTGTCTTTCTTTATCATTAATATTTATCATCCAATGGGAAATATGCTCAAGAAAAGGCTCCAAGAGGAAAGATGAAGGGGCATCTTTGTAAGAGCAACTAGAGCCTCTAGCAAGCTCAAGATCATTCGGATGGCCCCGTCAATGGATGTGTCCTTAATGGGTTTCAGTAACAACTGGATGTTCCCTCAAGTTAAAAGCTTTTCATTTGACTTGTCTTTCTTTATCTTCAAAATTTATCACCAAATGAGCCTTGTGTTAAAAAAAAGGCTACAAGAGGAATTGTTCTCCATCTTTGAACCTCTTCAAAGATAGAGAGGCATCTTTGTAAGAGCAACTAGAGCCTCTAGCAGGTTCAAGATCCTTTGGATGGCCCCAATTAATGGATGAGTCCTTAGATGGTTTTGGTAATAATTGGATGTTTGCTCAAATAAAAAGCTTTTCAATTGATTTGTCTTTCTTTACTTTCAATATTTATCACCCAATGGGACATATGCTCAAGAAAAGGTTCCAAGAGGAATTCCTCTCTATCTTTGAACCTCTTTAAGGAGAACTTGTTCTATTAGGGAGGAACTTGAATGCCATTCTTTTGAACGGTGATAAGAAAGGAGGAATTGTTTGGGCAACATCATCTCAAAAAGACTTCGTAAAATGTGTCAAATTTTTTTTAGTTGTAGACATAGCACCAAAAAATGGGAATTTCACTTGGGAAAATAGGTGTATTATTTTTCCACATTCCAAAAAGACTTTCCCACTTTCTAACATCCTGTAGCAAGTGGATTTTGGAATCCAAAATTCTTCCAATTTTTTGTTTTGATCACTTTCAATTATCCAAGATGCTCACATTTATTAAAGGTTGTGTGAAGGACTCGAACATTCACTCCAATAATACATTAGCTAAAAAGGCTAGAGTAGAGTCAGATTTATCTATTAACAGACTTGTTGGAAAGGTTGGGATGGACCCCAAAGAACTATCACAGAGTAAAAGCACTTTTGGTTAAATTATAGGAACTACAACAGAGAGAGTGGATATTCTGGAAACAAAAGTGAAGGGAGGCAAGGCTTGAGGTGGGAAAAGACAACAAATTCTTTCACAACTTGAATTAAGGCCAGACATAGCATGAACAGAATTTCCTCAATCTCAACCAGTAACAGAAGAATATTGGATCAGATCTCAATAAAAATAAAATTGGAAGTGTTAGCTTTTCCAAAATTTTGCTTGGCTGCAAAGATCCATCCAATTTGATTGACCGAAACAGACATTTTACTTTCATTTTTCAACTAGTATCAGGGATTTGATGACTCCCTTTACAGGGGATGAAGTCAAGTCTGCCCTCTTCCACATGCAAAAGGACAGAACTTCAGGACTTGACGGCTTCCTAGCCACTTTCTTTCAAAATTTCTGGCCAGAAGTTCAGAGAAGATTCTAAAGGACTTCGATGTGCTCTTATTGCTCTCATTCCTAAATTACAAGCTTCTAACTCCTTCGCAGATTTTCTCCCATTGCCCATTCCAATACAGTCTACAAAATCATCTCCAAAGCAGTTCTCCCCAACCTGATCTCTCTCGAGCAAAGCATGTCTGTTATTGCCAGACATAACAGAAGGCATCATCATCTCCCATGAAGTTAATAATTCTGTCACACAGAATAATATAAAAAGTATGTTGATCAAGCTTGATATCAGCAAGGCATATGACAAGGTCAATTGGAAATTTCTAACTAAAAATCTACAAAAAAAATAATTTCAGCGAGGAATGGTTTGTATGAAATTACAGTTGCATTTCAAGTCTTCATTTTTCTATCTTGCTCAATGGTAGTCACTCGAAATCCTTTTTAATCAACTAGAGGACTGAGGTAAAGTGATCCACTATGCCCACTTTTTTAATCATAGTACCTGAGGCACTGAGAAGAAATAAAGGGGACTAAGCTCAATGGTTGCATAAGAGGACTCGGAGACGTATGAATTGGAACCTTTCCCCAACCAACAGTTTGTAGATTACACCTTGTTGTTCAGCAATGACTATACAACAGAAATTGCTTCCTTCAAATAATTTTTTTCTTCTTATTCAGTGGCATCTAGACAAGTAATCAATGAAAACAAATCTGACAAAAAGAAAAAAAAACTTTAACATTTCTTGATGGTTGAAAGTCAGAATAGCAAATCTTCTAAATTTCAAACTAGGCAACCTTCCAAGTAAATACTTAAGGGTCCATCCTAGATGATGGTGCCAACGGTTGACAGAACTTGGTGATGCCTTCCAGGCCTCACTTAGCTCTTGAAAGGGGCAGTGTCTATATTAAGCAGGCAGAATCCGATGATAATCCAATCTACCCTATGGACTATCTTAAGTCTTCTAATCGCATTATACGATGTTTTGAGAAGATTATGAGATAATTTCTTTAGCAAAGGATTAAGAAGCAATGGAGATTTTAGAATCCCTTTGATAGCATGGGATCGAGTTTGCCCTCCAAAGAGTGAAGGGGTAGCTGGGATCAAATGCTTGGAAAATATAATTTGGCCTTGCGGGGCAGTTCCTGTTCACAGTCTTCCACAAAGTGATGCCAACTTCTGCAAAAGAAATACCTCGACAATTGAAACCCCAAGAGGATTTTCTCAGTGACCAATCAAGATTGTTGAGTCAACAATCTTGATTTCGACTAAGTGGTCAATCTCAATGAGAATCTTATTCCCAAGGAGGTATTAATACCACTTAGCCACTGCATGTCAGTGTGGTCATGCACTCTTCTGTATCATTCAAATTCCTACTTTCAAATGCAATGAGTTGATTACATTGTGACAATACTACAAGCAGCTCAAAACCCAAAAGCATCCCATTCAAGTACACAAGGTTGGGGAAAATCTATGGTGGTCAAAACAAGGCCCTTATTAGTTAATCAAATGATACCCATGCCCTTTCTAACCAAAAAAAAGAGTATCCTTTAGGTAAGGTCACTTAAGTGCCAAGCTATTGATGATAAGTTTCTCACAAACTTTTTATAGAAACTTGCTAATCCTAAGAATCCTTGAAGATGAGAATCTTAGGTGAAGGCCAATCACATATGACTTTGATCTTCATAGGGTCAATGTACACCCCTTTGCTAAACTATAGGAGTTGGATTGTTAACTCCCCACATCCCAAGATCCCCTGCAAAATAAAAATGAACTTCTACAAGAGAGTATATGGCAAGAATAGTTTGCTTGATTATGGATGTTTGAAATTTGAATGATGATAGTGTGCATAGGGAGCCTTACTTATATAGGCAAGGTGGATGGATAAGATTAGACAAGATTGTGGCATGTGTTTCAATTCTATGCGATGAGACAACTAACTTGACAATTATTAAATGACCTAGGAAACAAATATTAAATGCCACAAGATAAGATAAGACCTTATGACAACTAAAACCTTCTAGAAAGATTCCCTAGGACCTAAGTTAAGCATGTGAATAGGTCCCCACTAAGGCACTAGTTAGGTACAAGACCTCATTCACGCCAACATTAACCACCATGGGCAAGTTATTCTGGATATGACTTGCAAAAATCACACTTTGAATCCTTAGCATATATTTTTCCCTTCCTCAAGTTGAAATAGCACTCAAATGCTCAATATGCTCTTCTAGTGTTTTGTCACAAACGAGAATATCATCAGAAGACACAAGGACAAATTTGCAAAGACCTGAATACCACCTTCATTGATGTGTGGAATGTAGTGGGAGCATTGCAAAGACCGAAAGGTGCCACTTCAAATTGGAGGTTCCTTTGGTAAGTCTGAAATGCAACCTTTTCCTAATCCAGATTGGGATCTAATAAATAGCTAAATCAAAGGTCAATCTCTGAGAAATGCCTGGCTGCATGCAACTCATCTTGTAAATCATCAATCCTAGGCATTGGAAATATGTTCTTTATGGTCATCTCATTGAGTGCTCTATGATCTATGCACAACTGGTGTCACGAGCTTTGCTAGGTATATTGATTCTAAATTCTAGCAAATACTGCACAAGCCTCTCAACTTGAGATTTTTGGAAATGACCATGCCTAAAGGAAGGACAACTATAGGTCCACTTAATGGGTTAATCTCAATGACATGCTCAATTCCCCTCTGTAGAAGCTCTTTTGAAAGGTCCTAGAAAATAACTTGATTCATATGAAGCCCAAATTTGTTCTTTTTGGATAGAAGGGTCAATATCCATGCAATCCAAGTCGGCCATGAAGCCAAAATACCCATTCTTAAAGATATTTTCCATCTGAATGGAATTTACTACCTTTAACTCTTTCAAAGGTAGGGACTTGACGGTGTACTAACACTCCATTGCTTGAGCAAAGGAATTTATTGTAAGAATTTTTGGAATGTCCCAGGTGAATACAATGCCCCCAACAGCTGCCCCATAAAATTTGACTTTGAGAGTGTAAACACCCATTGTGAACTCCGAGTTATTCACCACACCTAAGTATCATATATTTTAGTAACAGGGGACTCTAATGGAAAGGGTTTCATTGAAATAAACCAAACAAAATTCTTGCAAATCTAACAATAAATTTAGTTGTACAATAACTTCAATGATCATATTTCATAAACAACTTCAATTATACACAATCTACCAACACAGGTTTTAATAAAAGAAAATGACACAATAGTCCTCAACTATAATTTGAAAAGTCTAACTTGTTCAGATTCAAGTCAAAATAACCAGACATTGTTTTAAGTTTTAACATGACCATCGAGAGTTTACCTTGTTGTCCAACCAGCTAGAAGGCCCGATTGAAGTCTGCACCTTGGAAGTGGCGCATTCATAGCTACCAGCCACTCCTCTTGATTTCGTCACTCCTCTTGAAGCATGATTTCACTGTGTTTCACATAGATTCCCATTGTGATGGTAAGCTCAAACAATATGCCTTCCTCCTTATGAACTCTGATGTAGCTCAGACACCTTATATTATTTTCTGCTGATGGGAGCTCAGAAACAAGCAAAATAATGACAAAAGAAGACAAAGCCAGGGTGGATGTCCTACCTGGGTGTTTCCTTTTAAGGGTTTTGTCACAAAAGACCTGGTATTCGTGAAATGCACTTGCAAAGAATAACACTTTGATGATTTCCTTCACCCAACTGCTTGTATTAATATCAATCTACCTCAAGTCGGCCTGGGAAGGAAAAGGGCCCTCTACACGCTATGCAAGTCGGCCACTGAAACCAAAACAAAAACTATTTAATGATTTCCACACGTTATCAAAGTCTGCCTCCCAAAGTCGACCTCAAACAAATTATTTAATAGCTTCATTTATTAATAATTTTATTTATTATTTATTTAATATTTTATTTATTTGATTAAAATACTCGAATGGCTGACCCAGTCATAAATCAGGGACATCAAAGTACTTTCGTCCCAAAATTGTTTGTCCTCAGTTGTTCGCTCTTGTATACCAAACCAACTGCCTTTTGCACTTGCTTGCGCAAAAAAAAATACTAGGATCCCATATCAATCTCAAAATCACTACTCCACCACTCCATTGTGCTACTCTAGTATAACTGTCGTTAGCATCACTGCCCTTTTGCAGCATCCTATGAAGAACTCTATCATCATTCAAATCCCAATGTCATCATATTCTTCCAATATGTTCCATTGAAGAATATTGCAATGCATCCTTGATACAAGATAAAAATCTCTCATCCTGTCTCAATCAATGATCTTATCAATCTTGGAACAAAAAAAGTTTGAATGTTTCTTTTCCCACCTCCACATAATTGGTGTGTATTATCACAGGGTTTTCTAGATAAACCAGCAATTTATCTTCATAGCACTCAACCTCAAATAAACCAATCTTCACAACATCACAACTAATATTTTGCATGGTATCTCATGGTCCAATTATTCTCATACACAATGAATCATCATTAAATGATGCAATTATGTCTATTCCAACAATTTGAGTTGATGTTAACTGGACATTACTATCTTCTGACATTGAGGAGTCCTCTTGTTTGACAACTTGAGACTGATCTTTCTTTCAGCTCTACTATCACCACTTCCTTCTTAATCTCCTCGTGTGCTTTTGTACTTTTTACCATTTCAGGTTCCACTTTTGTTGCCTTTGAATATTTCTCTTCTTTTCTCATTCATCTTATGTAGTCATAAAGTCTCCTTTCACTTGGATTAATCCAATCCAGATATGTCAAATGATCATCAAAATGAAATACAGATTTGATTGGATCAGACATCCCTAAATATTCATCAAAGATTTTGGTGGTTTCAAATGTGTACCTTTCCTAATCCCATTGTTCCATTTTCAAATTATCCTTGCAGGACTGCTCCCAATATCTTCTTCTCCTTCATCCCTTCATTTGAATCTCAAAATACTCAATAAAGGTCATATCTCAACAGATGACTGGACTTTAGTTCATATATTCAGCGTGATATCTTGTCACTTCTTCAACATTCTTCTGGTTGTTATTCTTCCTTTAAGGGATTTTGTATCCTGTCTTCCTAGCAATTTTGCTTTTAACAGCATACATAATTATAATGGCATTGAACTCATAGCCTCCCTTTGTAATAACTCAAGTTGCCTATTTTCATGAACCAAAAACTTACAGGCTAGCAGGAAAAGTGGGCTCTGATACCACTGAAATAAACCAAAAAAATTTCTTGCAGATCTAACAATAAATTTAGTTGTACAGTAACTCCAACACTCAGATTTCATAAACAGAAATCAACTTCAATCATACACAATCTGCCCGCAGAGGCTTTAATAAAAGAAATGACAAAATAGTTCTCAGATATGATTTGAAAAGTCTATCTTGTTCGGATTCAAGTCAAAATAACCAAACATACTCTTTAACATATGACCATCAGGAGTTTATACTGTTGTGCATCCAGCTAGAAGACCCGCTGGCTCTGGTTATGTAGATGGCCCAATTGAAATCTGTGTGCCTCAGAAGTGTCGCAGTCACCGCTACCAGCAAAACACACAGATTGCTGAAACAACTTGCTGCTCCTCCTGAAGCATGATTTCACTGCAATTCACATAGATTCCCTTTAAGATGGTAAACTCAGACAATATGCCTTCCTCCTTATGAACTCCAGTGTAGCTCAGATGCCTTATATTATTTGCTGCTGATGGGAGCTCAGAAGCAAGCAAAATAATGGCAAAAGAAGACACAAGTAGGGTGGACGTCCTACCCGGGTGTTGCCTTTCAGGGGTTTTGTCGCAAAAAACCTTACATTCATGAAATCCACTTGCAAATAATAATAGTCTAATGATTTCCTTCACCCCACTACCTGTAAAAATAACAATCTCCCTCAAGTCAGCCTAGGAAGGAAAAGGGCCTTCCACACGCTATGCAAGTTGGCCCTTGAAACTATAATAAGAATTATTTAATGATATGCATTTCCACACATTATCGAAGTCAGCCTCCCAAAGTCGGACTCAAACAAATAATTTAATAGTTTCATTTATTAATAGTTATATTTAATATTTATTTAATGAGTTATTTATTTAATTGAAGTACTGGGCTGGCCAGCTCAGCCTTAAATCGGGGCATCACATTCATAGGCATCCATATGCAGCCCTACCCTGTAGATTTGTTTCTTCTCTAGGAAGCTGAGGGTGCTTCCTAGATCTGCAATGACCAAAAAGCAAATTATTTTAAAATGGACAAAAACTAGAATGTATCAAGGCAATCTAAACCAATCGTTGCTGCTAATGATACCAATGGTTCCCCTCTCTCTACAATAGGTGCAGACTGATGCTCAGGTTCATGCCCAATGAAAGTTTGCACTGGGATTTCTTTGATATAGGAGTCACAGACTCAGCTTTACAAGTGCAAATATCTTCAGCCGTGTAAAGATCTTTTGGATTGCATCAATGATACCACTCCAAGGTTTAAAGTATTTACAAGGGAATTTTGAAGCATAAGTACTAAGAGTTGGGTTTGACTGGCAACTAAGGGTTACCAAAAAAAGACTCAATTCTTCTTTCTTCCCTGCCCTTCCTTTCAAATGAAAACAATTTCATAGCACATCCTACAACTCTCTTTCTAAGGTTTAAACATGTTTTTCAGCTCTTCTAGCTACAATAAATGACTCAAATAGTCTTACCTCTGTTCAAACATCTGTTTGGATATTGGAAACATATATTTTCAATGCCAAATTCAATTGATAACTTAAACTTTGACTATAAAAATTTGAAATTTTACATGTATTCTTCCACGGGCATGACTTTCTGAAATAGGTACATTAATTGAGTACCATACAGCTCATCCCAGTTAGAATCTCCTTTCTTAGTTATAGCATCAACAAAATCAGAAAAGTCACCTTCGGGACTTATTAAATGCTAAAACCCATCTCTCTCCCCATGTGTAGGCAGCACCATCCAAATGTTGTAGAGAAACATTTAACTTATTATCATACCTTTTTATTGTTTGTACACTAAAAGGCCAGCCTAAATTTACTCAGCCATGTATGGACCTTCCCTACAACTCAAAAGTCATACTATGGAATCTTCATTTGCAGGTTTAAGGAGGGTCATTGCAAGCTCTCTCCTTCTTCCTCTTCGCCGTCTGGAGGAACAGGATCAATATCACCCCAAGGATCGACATTATCCTCTTTTAAATGGTGCTTTTTTGGCTTGGATGCTCTGGATCTGGTTCACTTGGTTGTTTCTCTAAGGATTGAATCTCTATTTGAAACTCTTCAACAAATTCAGTCAATAAACACTTCAGCTCATCATTGATAATGAACTTCAAGTTATTTCTTAGGTATGCACCCCTGTCA
Source organism: Chamaecyparis obtusa (assembly GCA_027943335.1). Classification (NCBI taxonomy): domain Eukaryota; kingdom Viridiplantae; phylum Streptophyta; class Pinopsida; order Cupressales; family Cupressaceae; genus Chamaecyparis; species Chamaecyparis obtusa. The sequence goes on along the minus strand of BSBK01006933.1, from coordinate 725,759 downwards.
TGTTGGTAACAACAGCAGAAAACATCAACAGAAGCTCTGATACCAATTGCTGCTTCCCTAAAGAAATCATAGAAAAAGGAATGCAGAAATATATTGAACAGCAAACAATATGCAAAGATAGGAAGCACCTGCAAATCCCACAGTAAAAAGTCAAGGCACTCACACAACCAGCAGCTCTTTGTATTTGTTTGATTAACAGATATGTGTGATAGAGATAAGCTATACATCATTTAGGTCTTTCCCTTACCATATACTCAATTGGAAAGAAAACCCTAACTAAGCCAAGTCTAGCCCATGAACTAATTATTCACACAACTCAGGTGGACAAGATGTTACTTGAATAGTAACTAACCTAAGGGCTAGGATACATGCTAAAACATAAGTACATGTTAATTAGATACACAACAAACGTTGAGCATTTCTAGAAGCTATTTTTAATTTTTTCATCAAAAAAATCCTATGCTGACAGGTCTGGGTTGTACGCACTTTAATGATATACGGAAGAATAAAGGCACTGACAACCTGTCAAAAGCTGAGGTAAGAGGTATTTCTTAGAGTTTAAGAAGGCATTAAACTAAAATGTCAATAAAGTTACTGCGCAAATTAGGTTATATTAACAATAGAAATGAAAAGTGTTTAGATGGACAATTACAATGGATCCATGACTGTTTATCTCTCTATATTGAAAGCAGTAGCCTATAGTCTGCCTTTATAAGAATAACATTCAGAAAGTCTCTTTTATACATGTTTCTAACCAAATTTATACATGTTTTGAACCAGTTGTTTTCAGATGTTCGATGGCTAGTGCTGGTGGCCTACTAGATATATTATCTAGCTTCCAATCATGGATTTTTGGATTTGATTCCCATCAGGAGAGCAAGTGCAATCAAGCTTTATATGCATTGCCTCCCTTCACATTTCCTACGTTAAACTTTCCTTAACATTTATACCTCTTGGCATAAATGGACTAGCAAGTCCTAGAGTACTCTTGAACCTGATCTGAGTTTGAATATAAGAGGTATAAAATTTGAACATTATATATAAAACCTGCATTAACATGTGTACCTCTTGGTTTAGGTGGATTGGCAAAGCCTGTTGTACTGCCAAGCTTGGCTTGAGTATGATACCTAAGAGGCATAAAATTTGAACAGTTTATATAAGATATTGTGAAAATAATTCCCTAGGTGGATTGGCTACGGTTACAAAATCAAACAACATTTACAAGGTAGACTTAAAAACAACCGTAGGGTCTAATATGTCAACATCTTGCCAAGGTTGTGACCTAATACAATTACTTAAATCTGCTATGCAATAAGAACAACATAATCTAATTCATTCTTAAGTCAGGGTGATTGTTATGAAAACGACCAAGCTAAATGGTATTCTAAGTTGCATAGCACATTCCAACATGGTAAAAGTTAGAATATACCAATTAAACAAAAGACATTAAGGTTGTTCTTTGGTTACAGTGAAGCCAAATACCGATTTGGCATATAAGACCCCCTTCTGAAAGCCCACTAAGGTTATCTCTTTCAATCTACCTCAAATGTTGTTCCAATTGTGCTCCCCTGGACTTAGATCTCATGACGTAGCTCAAGTTTCAGTTCTAACCATTCACCTAGACCTTGAGTAAATGTTCAGCAGATATAATAAATCTAAGTAAATTTTATCTTAAAAAGTGGCTATTACTTAAGAATTGTAAAATAATCGTATTGGTTGTGAAGTAATGGTTGTGCAGGACAATCGTGAGAGTATGACCCATATTGATAGTGGTGCAAGAGTACCCAGGCTAAGTGTCCTACCCTAGTTTTTGGCTTGTACTGATCCTAGCCAGATCAGGAGGTTAATAAAGACTCCATGAGGATCTAAGAGGTGTGAGGAAGTTAGTTTGATAGGTTAGTTTAGTTGGAGTTAGTAAAGCTTGGTATGAGAGCCCAAATGACCCTAGGAGCTAGTGTAGTCCTAGTAGAGGGAAAAGTGTCTAAAGTTGGAGAAGACCTCAAAATGTGAGGAAATGGCTCAAATGAGCCTAAGTTAGCTTTAGAAGTGTTTGTACACCATCTTAGGTGATTAGGAGCAATTTAGGAGTGTGGAAGAACACTTAGGACAAATTGCTAAAAAGTTGCTCAAAAGTTGTCATGACAACTTTTGCAACTTTGCAAAGTTGCATGACAACTTTTTGTCCTAAAGGGACTGACCAAGGAATTAGGTCTAATGGAGGTCCTAACCACCCAAAATTGGTGGCAAGAAGCTATTTAAGCCCTAAATGGCTCAAATATCGAGGTTGGTTCATTTTATAATTACTAGCATTAAGCAATCAGACACTGTTACAGACAGTCAGGACACAGTCCTTTGTTTCATTGCATCAGTAGGAGATAATGGTTTAGATTTTTTTGATTGTATTGAGGGAATCAGTAAAGAACCTTCATTTTGTTTCAATTCTGTATTGATTTGTACTTCTGTATATAGTTTTAGTAGTGTTAGTGTAATCTTTTTGTTTTAGCCAGTTGACTGGCCTGTAATTATTAGTGTGTGGAAACATGGCTCCCCCATAAAATCCCACCGTGTGTTCATCACAGCCTGTTGGGACATGGAAGTGGAGCCCATGTACAATGTACATAGCCAAGTAGGAGGTCTGATAATGAGTTTGGCAATTTTTGTAACCTTGCCCTAGGCGAGCACAGTCATTGCCCGGCTAGGAACAAGGAGGTGAAATGTAAGTTTGCTTGCAGGGGTGACTATGAAGATGGAATCCAAGTCTTTGGAGATGAGAATGGAGATGAAACAGAGCCCTGATGAAAAGCTAGAGGCTTGACCAATCCATTTGGCAAGCATAACCTTACAGTGAACAGTGAGCTCCTAGAAGCCACTAAAACCCTCACTAAACCCTCCTAGTTGAGTTAGGGTACTGTATGGATGCTTAGGAACCCAAGACCCACAAAATCTCTTGGGGTTTCCTAATTGACCAAAGAATCCATGATTTGTTTGGGAGGTCCTTCAGGAGCAATTTGCAGAAAAGCCTAAAAAACTGGATTAGGGGACCTAATTGGGGGCTCAAGGGCTACAAGACCAAAACAAAGACTTTGAAGAGATCAGTAAGTTAGTGTTGAGAAGATCTTGATAAAACATGTCAAGAATTGATTAAAGACAAGAATTTGATTACCTCCACACCCTTGCAAGACTCACCACTTGCTTAGGAGGTAGAGTACACTTGGGAGGATGGAAGAGAGCATGAGAGGAGAAGGTACACTTAACATTGATAGGTCACCTAGGAGTTTGGGAGAAGTTTACTCTGTTTGAGGACATTGAGGAAGTCCTTAGGGGACAAGAAGGCACCTTGTTGAAGCCCTAGTCAAAGAATTGGGGAGTTGGAGAGTTAGGAAACTAAGTGGTCCTAACAAGAGAGCTTGGAAACCTAGTGTGATCCTATCAGATAGCCCCCACTGTAATAAGCTAACCCATAGGTCTAGCGCATATGAGGTGAACTTGTAGTGTAAGCACTACGGGATGCCAAGCAAAATGTTTAATTTTCACCAAAAACTAGTTAAAAATACCAACTGCAAAAATCAACTTTTATGGCAAGCGTAAGCAACTTAAGACCCAATCAAACACTAATGTTCTCTCTCGGTTCTGCTTCACCGTAGCATTTAGTGTCAAATGGGATGAATTCAAGTAGTAAAAGTATAGGTACTTAATAACGGAGCCATAAGTTCAAATCTGCCTAGCATTTAAAGCCAAATGCAATGAGAACCCGAGAAGAAAAAGTATGGGGACTTTAATAAACAAAAGCCTTGCTCAAATCCCCGGCAACATAATAGAGTGTTGAAATGGGATAATATATTATATCCATCTCGATGGGTTGACAGGGGCACGTGCAAGAACAAGGTGCGCACAACAAAATGAGATACAGCTCCCTCTTAAATTCTACGGATAAGGCCAAGTGCAGCCCGTGTTCTCAGACAAGAGATGCATCAAATGGAATTTACCAAAATACTAATAAAATAAGCAAGTTTAATACAAGAATTGGGCTAATGCGCAATCTTAATTGACCGGAATTTGCTTTAAACTACTAATTAACAGAAGTTAGCTCATTGGATTTAAATTTGGAAAAAAAATACTCATAGCAGGAGAATTGAACTACAGTGACCTTGGCAGTGCGGTTATTGATGATGATCTGACCAGTGCCATGGAGCAAAACAACGCGTGCAACAGCAGCCTTTCTTCGGCCTGTCCCCATTATTCTCTGCGCTGCGAACCCTCCCAGCAGCTTCGACTTCACATATTTTGTGAGGTCCTCTTCCTCAGCTGAACACACTGTCACTGGAACTGCTTTCCATGTCAATCCCCTTGATTTCTTTTTCTCGTTACAGAGCTTCAGTTTTTGGACGTTGAGGGGCGTTCCCAGCAGTGATTTACGATGGAGGGTTTGTGATAATGATATAGAGGCGAAGCTTGCTGTTAGAGAACCCAGTGCTATGGCCATTTTTGCCCCCCTCCACGGAACTTCTGGATAGACTCTGTCTACATGCGGTGATAATAATTGCGGTTTCTTTTGCCCAAATTTTTATTTCCTAAGATATTTTATTATTGTTTACGAAAATCTTGTGCATATTTAGGGGAGAGAAGGGAAGAAAGGAATAATTTTTAATGTTAAGAAGCTAAAGATAGTCTCCAGGATCCTTATGCATCTTGGCCTTTTTTTTTCTATTTGATAATGAGTGCTTTTAATTATTCTATTTCGTTGAATAAATTAACTTAAAAGTTAGTTGTCAAGATTATATGTTATTTTTGAAGGCATCATGGTCATTCTAAAATGATCTTTTTATTTTCACTTTTTTAGAAATGCAAAAAATACACACTTTCTTCCCAAGTTTTTTTTGGGTCTTTTCAATGCTAGATTTCACAACAAAGTTGATGAGAGTTGGTCCTTAACTAGGCAATAAGAATTTCAAATCACTAAAGCAACCTATTTTTGCTTCTCAAAATCTTATGTATCTTACGTGAAATTTTCAAATCACTAAAGCAACCTAATTATGCTTCTCAAAATCTTATGTATCTTATGTGAAAATTTCAAATCACTCCTTATTTTCTACGTCACGTTACTTGGTAAGTCCTCTATGTATAAGTAAGGTTTCAAGGTCACATCACCAACTATTATGCCACATATGCATTCTTTTTGCCAAGGTATCCAAAAAGGCCAAAAATAAGTGAGACTAATACTTGTGCAATAAGTTGTTTTATTGGTGTGTTGATGTGGCATCACATGATTTGTTGATTTTTACATATAACAACCATATTTCATTCAATTATGGGTAGTCATTATCAATAGTAACAACTTTAAAGTCACAACTATTGGTGCAATATTGACAAAAATATTGAATATTAAATCAACAAGTGTTATCACAACTATTAGATTACGCTCAACTATGGACATTAAATCAACAAGTGTTATCATGACTATTGAGATGTGCTCAATTACTCAATCCTCTCACTAATCATGGGAGGAAATACTCCTCTACATAAAAGTGGAGGATAAGAATAGGTGTTATTTAATGGCAAGTATTTATTTGTAGTATTATAATTTAAAAGTATTTATTCTTCATAAATAATTTATGATATATTGATTTAGAAGTAAATTATAGTAATAATAGGGTTAATGAAGATTATAATTGTTAGGGTTAAAATTGATTTCAAGTTCTATCATAAAATCTTCAATTAATTAGTTGATAGCTTATATAGTGTGGGCATTACTCATCGATGTTTAATAATTGTTCACATTAGAGAAATATTTTTGAGCTATATTGTTAAATGAGCACTTACATGATGTGTTTATTATATGTTGTATTATCGTGTGATTGTATCATCAGTTGAAGGACTTGTTTGAAGAGCATTGCATCACCACCATTATCAATCCTTAAGGTATAGTCTTGTTAATTTAGCATTTGTCCTCCCTAAGGACAAGCTTTCTTTTTAATCAATAACATCTATTATGGAGGTGGGAACACCACCACGAGGTTTGATTCAAGGAAGCCCCTATACAATACTACCATTGTTTCCCCCTTTTTGTGTTACAAATTCAAATCCAACCATAGAGAGGGATACACATGTATAGAGTAGACTGTGATAGACGATCCCAAATTTTGAACAAGTAGAAACACCTAAACTAGGGCACCCTCCTACCATGTCTAGCATGTTTTAGCTCATTTTTAGAGAGATAGAGCTATGGGACATCTTGATCTGGAATATGGAACTTTCAATTGGCACAAACACCTTCAAATTGGGGTGCCCCTCCAACCCTATCCCATATTTTCTACTCCATATTGTAGCTATAGGTTCTTCTTGGCCTTCTCTTTCCAAATCTTTTCTATTGTGTTGATTTCCAGGTATATATTTCACTATTTATGTTGAAAGTTGTTAGAATTGTTAATCTTTCCTTGGTTGTATTTATTATTTATTAAGGATAAACCAAGGTATCCTTGTTTATTTTATTTAGGAGATTCCTATGGAATCCCTACTTGTATTTTGTCCTCTAGTCCAAGTGGGAGGACATGTCACTTTTTGTAATTCCTTTAATAAGGAAATAGCCTATCCTCTTTAAGAGGATCTTGACACTCTGCACACACTCATTATGGATGATGGCATTCATAGATTGGTGAGTTACTTAGTAACTCATATCCTCATCTTTATAAAAGAGATGCTCTCCTCTCTTTTTTTTCTCTATGAAGTTATTGTAAATGAGATCTTTCTCTCTCTCTCTCTAAGCTTTTCCATATTCATAATATCACAAAGGGGTTTTCTTTGCTTTTCCCCTTCCAAAAATATTCTTGTCTCCTTGGTTGGATTTTGGATGCTTGCTCCTAGTTCTTGGTTTTTCTCATGGTAACATCTCTTTCATTTACTATCTCTCGGGGATTAGTTTCTATTCATTTCTTTCATTATTTTTACATGGCATCAAAGCATAGGTTGTTAATCCTTGTTTGAGTGTAGTTTTGAAAGTTACCATTCTTGGGAGCACGTCTCTTTGGAGACTCTTGTTTGAGAGAGAAGCTTGAGCTCCATTTTGCTAATTTGTTTGTGTTGCAGATTTTATTTTGGTTTATCTAGTTTCTCTAACCCTTTTTGGTCAGCTTGCCACCATAGAGTTGGATTTGAAATTTTTTGGGGTTTGGTTGGTTTAGCACTAAACCCATTTCTTTCTTTTTGCTTGTGTTTGATAGCCTCATTCAAGCAACTACAAGGCTTATCATTTGATCTCTCTAACTTTTTTTTGTAGGGTATTTTCTAATCAATTTTGTTTAAAAACTAATCTTTATTGTTGGATTCAATCAATCTGTATTTCAGTTTTTCTAAACCCTTTACATGTAAGCTATTTTTTTTGTTGCAGGTGTAGACACCTAAATTCATCCTTTTAACATTAATTAAATTTAATTTAATTAATGATCTCAAATAACATTATAGTTAATTTTTTAATTAATTATATTTGTTAAATTCATCTATTTATTTAATTAAATAAATTCACTAATTAATAGTATTTGAATTAAATTTAAATACTACCTTTCATAATGTATTAAATTTAATTTAATACATGTTCCTCCATAGTCCCATTTTAAATAAATTTTTAATTTATTTAATCTCCTCACATTCTTTATTTATACTAAACCATGATTAAATTTAATTTAATTTAATTTAATCCTAAATCCAACCTAGATGTTATCCTACACACATCACTTTCTTTCTAATAAGCCTACTCACTAATTAACTAAGGTTAATTAAGCTAATTTTTAGATTCCTACATTCATTAGTCCTAATTATTTGCTCACACATATGTGAGCAAATTTTCAAAAATGACCCTTTTCAAAAATTGCTAAAATTTGCACAAACAAAGCTTCTTACATTTTATGACACTTCTTACACATTCTAAAATGGTGAAAATGGACTTTTTCACTTACACATCTCTTACACACACTTACACTTATACTTGAAGTACACATTGACCTTTCACATCCCAAGTTGCTCACACATGTGTGAGCAAGTCTTGGACTTTGCATGGCTTATGTGTCTCCTTGGTGGCACCTATGTGGATTCCACATAGATGTCACCTCACCCCAGCCCTCCAAAATCCTATAAATAGGACCCTTGTCTCAAGGAAAATTCATTCCTTTTTGCATTAGAGTTACTATGCTAGTATATGCTTAGATTTTTAGAGTTTTTGCTAACCATTTGGTAGTTGTTAGATTTTCATTGTAGATTTAGCTTCATTAGTTCTTGTTACTTGCATGTCATTGAGCTTGAGGATTGCTTTCATAGCTCCTCCTTGAGCTTCTTTGGCCTCTTGCATTTGAGTGCTTGAGAGTTGTTTCTATAGATTCTTCTTGAGTATCTCAAATCCTCATCATACTTGCATTTTAGTGGGATCTATACTTGTGTTGGGAGCGCACACCCACAAATATCTCTAAGAGCTAAAATCAAGCAAGTCTTGGGTGCACTTACTTATTGCTCATCAGAGGTTGTGGTGAAAACTAGTATTTTTTTTATAAGTTTATGAACATGCTAAAATAGATTTGAATATGCTCTTCATCATTAACATTTGCATGTTTTAACTTATTCTTTAACAGGTGGATTTTCATCATATACATTTTGGCACGCCCGGTGGGACCCACAATCCCATTTACTAACTATTTCTCTTGATTTTGTGAAGGTTTCTTGTGAATTTTTCAAACAAACATCTCCGCACGACTAGAGGTGTCTCCGCCTGTAAACAGGCATATCTGCACACAAGTGTCTCTGCCTATCAACAAGCGTCTCTGCACACAGACGTCTCCGCCTATACACAGGCGTCTCCACCTCCAGACAAGCGTCTCTGCCAGAAAGAGTTGTTCTCTCATTTTAATTTATTTTAATCAGCAAAACTTGTATTTCATAATCACATTAAGGCTAATGATAAGTATTAAAACACCTAACTGTATTTGCAAATGAAGAAAAATACATGAAGCTAATGAAATCTTTGTTTTTGTGCAGATAGGTGTCTCTGCTAGAAGAGGGAGTTTTCCTTTGTGTTGTTTTTTTTAAGCTGATTAAGTAAAATTTCTTGACATATTAAGGTTAAAAATTGTTGTATTTTTTCTATAAGAAACCTTTTTATGCATTCAAAACTTAATGAGAAGATAAAAACTTTCAAACATTGGTGTTTAACTTCTATTTTTGTGCAAATAAGCGTCTTTGCCTATACACAAGCATCTCTACCTATAAACAGGAGTCTTTGACAAACAAGTGTCTCTACTTGTAAATAGGTGTCTTTGACAGACAGACGTCTCTGCCTGTCAACAGGCGTCTCTATCTGATTTTTTCATGTTTTCATAATATCTTGCACTTTGAGTTTTCTGATCTGATTTTTTTGGAAGATACTGACATTTTGTGACTTCTAATAATGATTTTTGATAATGTTGACCAAGATTTGACCACTATAAGACTACTAACTTGTTTATTTTGCAGGACGTTGTTAGAAGACCAAACACACTAAACTACTTATCAAAGTTATTTTGTAGGTTGCCAAGGAGATTCAATCAAACATTTTGTTTTCTTAATGATTTCTTAGGCACCTAGAATTAAATAGGAAGCCTTTTTCTAAAGATAATGATTCATTAGCTAGGGTATTATGCTCTTTTCTCCAAGTGAGAAAACCAGAAACCCAGAACCTTTTGAATTATGGTCTTGAAGAAAAGACTTGGAATTAATCATTTGTTTGGTGTGTTTGGGAGAAAACCTCGTTGGATAGGAGCTTATGCTCTTTTCCCCTTGAGGGAAAACTAGAAATCCAAACTCCTTCTTGGGGCCAATCCATGCATTTACTTTCAATCCTTTAGATGGGCCTGTCGATGAGGTAAAAAGCTCCCGGGAATGACCCACATGAGAACAAGGTGTAAGCCCACCACTCCAACTCACATTAATGAAATTTTCTTTTTGGGGTTAAAGCCTCAAAAGTCAGATGACATTTGAGCTTATACACGGCTCTCACCTAACATTTAGTAGGGTCTCGCAGTCTTAATCACATTTATGTGACTACTTGTGTCAAGGTGCTTTGTGGGGCTATATGTCCTAGTCGCGCTTGCGCAAACACAAAGAGTGTTCAAACGAAGATCCTTACTAAAAGCCCTTAGTTAGAAGCCACCCAGTTCACCTCTGAAAGGTTGATAATCTATGTGCGAGGAGAATAGTAATCTCCCCAAGACACTCATCATATCGAGCCCCCTTCAATGTTAACACTTTGATAATATGGCATCATGGAGCCATTGTGTGCGTGGTGATGGCCGTATTCTAAGGAGTTGTTGGGTGTGTTCCTAAGTCAATGAGAAAAGGTTTTCAATCTCATCCAACTTCCTTTTAGGGATAAAGAGTGTGCTTGTTACTTTCATTGCAAAAACAAGTCCGTACACTTGAATCCTACAAGGTTGCTTTGTCCCTTGCAAGACTGTTTTCGACAAATGTGCTTGTAACCCAAACATTTGATGTATGTATGAAATCACTTCTTGCCAAGATCATCCTTTGATCTATCAAGATATCATCCTCAAGTCATGATAGATAGTGTTAAACATAAGAAAGAAAAACTCCCAGTTACACGAGCCCATAGAGAGAAGAAAATCGTCAATCAAAGGATTAAAGCCAACCAATCTTATTGGAAACTCATTCGAGAATTTCTAGAAGTTGTTAAGAAATCAGATAAAATCATTTACAACAATTGGGTTGCTAATTTTGTTGCCAAGAACAAAGTGAACATGGCCTTTGTCACTTAGAAATCCTACGATTAAGTACCTTTGACCTTCATTCCTCATCTTCTTCAAGTCATTCATCCCTTTCTCATTTTTTAACATCCCTTCTGTCATCCACATCCCAAAACATTAGGAGCATTAATCAGAATCTTGGACTTAAAATCAGAATCAGATCAATCCATCTTTCACACCATAGGGTGAAAGAATCATTCCAATAGTGTCTCATAGACCTTAATTCCAAAGCAAACATTAATCCCTTACTACTTTGAGAACTAAGTCTTTCTCTAGTAGTCCCAATCCAGTCCTATTTTGTTTGGGGATCATCAGTTTATCACCCAAACACAAGAAGACTTCAAATCAAAACCAGTCCTATGTTTGCATAATCACAAGGTCTTGTTTCACCTAGGTTTGTTCCAAACCTTTAAATCCAATCAATCCTTGAGGCTTAGTTCCTCTCATCAATCAATTTAATCCTAAATCAAATCAATCAATCCAATCAATCATCAAGACTTAATCATTAGTCCAAGTTTCTCCTAGATCACCAAATCCTTTTCTTTCCATACCACATCAACTATTCTCCCTTCTTCAATTCAACCATCCTAAGGTTACTCATGCATGGTACTTACCCGATCACAAGCAAAGCTAAGACAAGAATCTCTCATCATGGATAACGATCAAGAAATTGTCTATCAAGAAGACTTTAATGATGAAGAAGAACCTCACACAGAATCCGACATAGTAATACCTAAAAGTGTCAGTGCTAATCCATGAGCTAAAGAATTTTTTGAGGATCCTAACAACTTAAGCTTAGTGGAAGACCTAATATAGGCCAACAATGTCAATATCTTCATGAATCTTGTCCAAAGAGGTGTTACCCTCCCTGATAATTTTGATGAAACTTTGCTTGAGAACAACTTGATTCGAACCAACAAAAGCAAAGTAGCACCATCAACATCTGATAACACAACTCAACCTCCCCCTGATATGCTTGAGTTAATCCGACAACTCCTAAACAAGCCTAACTCAAACAATAGAGTGAGTAATGATGGTTCAAATGCGGGCTGTGTACCTGAACCACAACCAGGGTCCTCAGGACGATGCTCTACTTCTATTTTCTTGAAGCCTAGTGGAGTCCTAAAAAATCAAAATTTTGCACAAGCAAATAACACCAACCAAAAACATAGTACCAATCTTCCCGCTCCAAGGGGACATAATCCATCATTAGGAGGAGGAACACATCAATCCCATACGATAACCACTAATCCTCCTGAATTAGTCCAACAAATTAATGAGCTCAAAGGCATGATGTTGGCTATGTAGAAAGGCGGGAAGAAGGAATTTTCTTTTGTAGAAATATGTCCTTATCCTTTTGACAAATCAATCACTCTCCAGCCATTCCCCGCCAATTTTGAAATGCCAAAGTTTGACAAATACAAGGGAGACTCATGCCCTGCACAACATATCAAGGAATTATATGTAGCAGCACAAGAAGTTTCCCACAATGATCATCTTCTCCTAAGAATTTTTACTAGAAGTCTTGGAGGACCAGCTTTAGAGTGGCTATTGAACCTTTCTTTGGGTTCCATCTCCACATTCCATGATCTCGCAGAAAAATTTGTTACACAATATTCTTATAACATGGAACATCAAGCATCCCTCAGTGATTTGTGTAACATGAAACAAAGATATGGAGAAACCTTTGCCAATTTTCTCCAAAGATGGTGACATCTCGCAAACCGCATGCCTTGGAAAATCCCAGATTCACATCTTGTTGACATCTTTACTAAGAATATGGTTACGAAAATGTCATTTCAAATGAAGATGGTTGCCCCAAATTCCTTCAAGGCACTCATTAAAAAGGGGAAGTCTATTGAAGATGGACTTTTGATGAAAGGAGCAATTAAACATTACACCCCTAATTCATCTAACAATATTGGTGATAAACCCAAGTTCTAGTCTAATAACAAGGGTGTTGTTAATGATGGAGTGACCGATGCTAAACATGTCCAAAATTTTCAAGCATCTAACAATAGTAACTAAGGAAATCACAATAACAATGATCAGAACAATCGCAACAATAATCAAACCAATTTGAATAACCAAAACAATCAGAACAGTTCAAATAACCAAAATCAAAATCAAGGATCTGGTTATCGTGGCTCTCTATTCTCATGATATAATGGCAATAACAACAACAACAATTGACAACAACCACGATGACAATTTACACAACTGGAAGATTCCCTTGATGTGATCTTCTGTCGTCTAGTTGACCAAGGGATGATGGTTTATCCTAACACTAGGCCTTTCGACGAAAATCAACCTAAACCCAACTAGTATAAGGATAATGAATACTATGATTATCATCGCATAAAAGGGTATAAGATCAAAAAATGCATGAAGTTTCATCATTTTGTGCAAGATTTGATCGATGATGGTAAAATTGAAGTAGAAGGACAAAATGCATCTACTTCTAACGCCCAATTAAAAATGTATTCTAAACCTTTTCCAAAACATAATCAAAACAATGCATCCACATCCAAGGGTTTTTCTTATGATTATTCAACAAACAAAATCTTAGGGGATGAACACACTTGTGGAAAATTAGCCAAAAATGATGTCTATGGTTTTGACTCACTATGTGGCCATATTGAACAATCTGACACTCATATAAATACGTTGACTTTAAAGAGTGCAGATTGCAATGTTACTACCCACCGCCCTTGCATAACTGTACAAGTTGCTATCAATCCACCTGTTGCACCATCTACCTCGACACGACCTGCGTCATGTTATGACTTGCTTTCCCAACTAAAGAAGACCCCTGCGCAGATATTCATACTAGAGATTTTGCATACATCCCCCATTCACAAAGAGGTCCTTGAGAATTCCCTAACTGAGTCTCACGTCCCAAAAAAATCAATGCCTCTCAATTCCAAGAAATGATCATAAATTTGGCTGCCCAACAACACCTGGTGTTCACTGAAAAAGATGTTCGAGGTCCTGACCCTCATCATATCCAAGTCACCATCCATAACACCCAAATTAAAAGAGTCCTTATAGACAATGGATCTAGTCTGAATCTTTGTACTTTAAGCATGATTTGCAATATCGATCTTTTTGAGGACCTCATTGATGTAACTAAGAGAATAAAAATAAAAACATATGATGACAGAGAAAGGGTGAGTAAAGGTCTCATTGCACTCTCCTTACAAGTGGGCCCAGCTCTTATTGAAACTACTTGTCAAGTGCTTGACTTGGATCTACCCTACAATATCCTTTTGGGTAGGTCATGGATACACGCTATCTCAGGTGTCCCATCCACATTTCACCAATGTTTGAAATTTCCACATCACGGAGCTGAAATAACCATTCCTAGCGATCATGAACCCTTCCAATATTGCAAAAGGTTGGAAGGAAAACAATCAAACTATTGCTCATTGAATGAAAGTGTTCGCCCACTTTCACAAGAGATTCTCGTTCAGCACACTTCCTCTGAAGAATAGTTGTCTAAGCAAGCCAAGGGGAAAGAAAAGGTTGCCCAAGAAAAGAGTACTGAGTCCGAAAAGAAAGTTAGGTTCACCGATCAAGGCCCAAGGGAATACAAGTTTGAAAATGCCCTATGCATTGGTCAGCTCCCTCTCTCTCCCAGGTCTTATGGAAAACCTTCACAACTTTTTCCTAAGGAAAATAAAGAAATTATGAAATGTAAACAGACTACATTTGAACATTGGGGGTCTCTCTCAGACGAGCATATAGAACATAATGTTCTTTCCTGGATTTTTGATGAAGAAGAAGACAAACCTATAGACATTCCCAAAGGGAAGTATATAAAGGCCACACCTATTGTTGAAAGTATGGCATATCACGGCATTGGCCTTGGAGGAAATGAAACAAGAAGAAAAACTCTCATAAAAGCAACTGGATACCCCCGAGGATGAGGATTGGGTTCCATAGAAACTAAGAAAACCTTTGCCAATGACTATTGTTTGATTGAATTCGATTCAAACACCAAGGAAGAGTTCTTTGAAGTCCCTTTCCAATATATTGAAAATGACCTTGATACCCATGTCCTCCATATCACCCAATCTAAACTTTCCTCACCCAAACTTCCCATTACCAATCCTAAACTGATCGATTGGGACCAACAAGATTCACCACTTTCCTTAGACATATGTGATTCGGATGAGGTAGTTCTAGCACTTTTTGGACTAAGAAATCTCCAAGACAATGAACATCAAATTCACTACAGTAGGCAAGCCTACTTCGATAGCCAAGTCAACTCCCTTAGTCGCAAAAATGAAGAAAAAGAAAATCAAAAAATTGATAAAAACATGCTTTAGTGAAAACCTTTCGGAGGCACCTTTGGATGGAGAAAAAGACAAAATAAAGGATGTATCCTCTAGTGAAAACCTCTCTGAGGCACTAGAGGAGGGGGAAGTTGACTTTCCCTTCATGTCATTACCATCATAAAAATCTTCTATCCTCGTAGAAGAAATAATTGCAGTTAACCTGGGCACAAAAGCAGATCCTAAGATCACCTGCATTGCAACCTCTCTAGATGAGACAGAACAAGAGTCCATGACTGCATTCCTTAAGAAAGCCTAAGTTAACTTTGCATGGACATATAAGGATATGCCTGGACTTGACACTGACTTGGTTGTACATCATCTTTTTGTGGATCCTAAAATCAAACATGTCAAGCAAAAATTACACAAGATGCATCCACAAGTAGCACTCCTGGTTAAAGTTGAATTGCAAAAAATGCTAGATGCAGAATTCAACAGACCAATAGACTATTTGAAATGGGTCTCAAACATTGTACTAGTAGGTAAACCCTCTAGGGGCATTCGGATTTGTATTGATTTCAGAGATCTTAATCTTGCTTGCCCTAAGGATGATTTTCCACTTCCAAACATTGACATCATAGTGGATTTGACTGCTGGGCATGAGATGTTGTCCCTCATGGATGGTTTTTCTGGATATAATCAAATTCACATAGTAGTGGAAGACCAGCATAAAACTACCTTCATTACCCCGTGGGGTACATTTTGTTATTAGGTCATGCCCTTTGGTCTCAAGAATGCAGGCGCCACATACCAGAGAGCCATGACGACCATATTTCATGACCTCCTTCATGTGATCATGGAAGATTATGTGGATGATATCTTAGGAAAATTCAAGACACAAGAATCACACATTGATATTCTCACTACAATCTTTGATAGACTGGAAAAGTATAAGGTTCGATTGAATCCCAAAAAATGTGTCTTTGGTGTACAATCAGGTAAGCTCTTAGGCTACATTGTGTCTCACAAAGGAATAGAAGTGGATCCTAAGAAGGTGCCATTTTGGAGATGCCACCTCCTAAAACTTTGAAACAATTAAGGAGCTTGCAAGGAAGACTTCAA
Source organism: Chamaecyparis obtusa (assembly GCA_027943335.1). NCBI lineage: Eukaryota > Viridiplantae > Streptophyta > Pinopsida > Cupressales > Cupressaceae > Chamaecyparis > Chamaecyparis obtusa. The sequence goes on along the minus strand of BSBK01006933.1, from coordinate 709,582 downwards.
TCCATCCGAAGATTCGTGTCACAACTAGAAAACAAGGTGCATCCTTTCTCTCACCTACTAAGAAAGGATATTAAATTCATTTGGGACTGCTTGTGTCAAAAGGCTTTTGAACAGCTCAAGGTATATCTAGCTAATGCACCAGTGTTGGTCCCACCTATTCCAGGAAGACCATTGATTCTCTACATCTCTGCAACTATAGTAGCACTAGGTGCTCTCCTAGCAGAGTTAGATGACAATGGAAAAGAATGTGTCATATATTATCTTAGCAGGACTTTAGTGGGTTATGAGCTCAACTATATCGTTATTGAAAGAGCTTGCCTGGCTATGGTCTTTTGTACGCATAAACTATGCCATTATATGCTTAATCAAAAAGTACAGTTGATATCAAAGATTAACCCACTTAAGTACTTGTTATCTAAAGCTACCCAGACAGGTCGCATGATATAATGGGTCATGATCCTTAGTGAATATGATATTGTGTACATAGAACGCAAATCCATCAAAGGGCAAGAAATAGCAGATCAACTTGTAGAGGCTCCCATTCCTGGAGATCATCCTATTTTCACAGACTTTCCTAATGAAACTATCATGACTGTCACTCCTAGCATTCAATGGAAGCTTTATTTTGATGGATCTTTTACCCAGAAAGGATCGAGGGTACGAATTCTATTTGTGACACCGCAAGGGGTTCTTATCCCTAAATCCTATAAAATTACATTTTCTTGCACGAACAACATAGTCGAATACAAGGCCTTGGTCACAGGGCTTCGCCAAGCTGTCAGATGGAAGATCACAAGTTTGCTTATTTTTGGTGACTCCCAAGTAGTTATCAAACAAGTCAATGATGAATTTCACACCAAGGATGAAAAGTTTCTCCCTTACCGACACATGGTTGAAGATCTCAAACAACATTTTACAAGCCTCATTTTCCAGCAAATCCCAAGAGCAAACAATAAAGCAGCAAATGCAATGGTTACCATTGCTTCACTAATATCTATGCCAGAAACAAGCACATGGTGTGAATTTCTTGTCGAGAATCTTATGGTCCCTGCCTATGACCAACTGGATTCTGAGATGCTATGTGAAATTGTTGGTCTTGAATCACCTTGGTATCAGGAAATCCTCTCCTATCTTCATGATAAAACCATTCCCCTCATGTTTACGCCTAACCAACAAAAAACCTTTGTTTGCTGCACTTCTTGTTACACAATCCTTGGAGACACTCTTTTTTGTAAACTCTTTGATGGAACTCTTCTTCGATGTCTGAATTTGGAGGAAGCACACACAACCTTGGAAGAGGTGCATCAAGGAATCTGTGGAGCCCATTCTAGTGGTCTCACTTTAGCAAAGAAGTTGCTTCGCACTGGATACTATTGGCCGACAATGGAATAGGATGCCTATCATTATGTGAAGAAATGTGTTCCTTGCCAGTAGCATGGCAATTTGATACACGCTCCCGCTCAATCCCTCCAACCCACCATCACACCTTAGCCTTTCTCCAACTATGGTTTTGACCTTGTGGGCCAAATATTTCCAGACTCTGTAGATGGTCACAAGTATATCCTAGCTGCCACTAAATACTTTACCAAATGGGTCGAAGCAATCCCCCTCACCTATACAACTGGTAAGAAAATTTCCAATTTTATCCTGAATTATATCATTTTTCGTTATGGCATCCCTAAAGATCTCCATATTGATAATGGAAGACCCTTCAAAAATTAGGATGTCTCTGACCTTTGCAAGAAATTTGGCATTACCCAACATGGTTCCTCCAAGTATTTCCTGTAGGGCAACGGTCAAGCTGAGGCTACAAATAAAACCATCTTAAAAATCCTCAAAAAGACTGTCAATGACATTGGCCATGATTGGCACCTGCAACTCAATCCCGCCCTCTTGGCTTACCGCACCTCCATTCATACTCCTACTGGCACGACTCCATTTTCCCTTGTCTATGGTTCTGAGGCTATCTTACCCATTGAAATTGAGCTCCCTTCCCTTAGGATTTCTCTCAAGAACTTGATGTCTGAAGAAGAATATAGGGTTGCCCGCTTGCAAGAGCTGCAACTCCTCGATGAGAGATGCCTCAATGCCCTTAACCACCTCCATGTGTATCAAAACCACCCACACTTACATTTCAACAAGAAGATCAAACCCCATGAGTTTGATGTAGGTGATTTGGTCCTGCAACATAACATGAAGAATCTCCAAAACCAAGAAAAGAAAGGGAAGTTTGAACCCAATTGGTTGGGCCCATTTGTTATTACTGCTAAATTCAGTTCTAGGGCATATCAAATTGCAACACCTGAGGGGGATCCACTCCCTGATCCTATAAATATCCTACATTTGAACCATTTTTATGCATAACTCAGCATTCAGTTCCTGTACAGTGTTATTCATCAAAAAATCCTAAAAATAAAAAAAGATCTTGAAAAAATCTTAAAAATCAGAAAAAGTCCTAAAAAAATCCTAAACATCAGAAAAGTAGAAAATCCTAAAAAGAAGATAATGTTCTTGAAAAAATCATTGTTTGGTACACACCTGGTAAACAGGCACCCTACAAAAACAAAAAAGCATTCGTCCAAAAGTGAAAACTTGGCAAACAAGCACTCTGGACAAGTATTATGGTGAAAACCTGTCTCAAGCACCATGATAACAGATTTGGATCCATTGTCTCCCTATCCACTGTACATATCCATTCTCATCCTAGTCCTAGTTTTTGGTCATCGCTTCCCACATAGCCATAAGGATCTACCCCCAAATTCCCAACACGATGAGCTTAACCCCATCACACTAAGCTTTTCCTAGACATAGTGATCACAAAAGTGCTTATCAAAATTAACATCAAAATCAAATCTCTGATTTATTGTTCCTTTCACATCTATTTCCAGCAAATATCCATTTCAAAAAATGAATCTTTGCCCTGTAGGATGAGTCCTTCCTTAGTTGGCTCGAATCAATCTCATTAATATTATCCCATTCATGGCAAGAACTGTGGACTGAATGACCACTTGGTCAAGAGGCCTTCTTTGTTGATTTTATCTTTTTGTATCAGTAGAACCTACTCATGATTACCTCGATCTTCCATATCTTGGTGCATTGTGACCGGTGAAATATAATGCAAGTGTCGATTGTGGTATGATCTGTTTGTAGATACTTTAGGAACATTTTGTTAGTTTCTTAGTTATGATTATGCATATCTTAATGGGAGCAACAGGTTAGCATACTTATGTCCCTTAAAAGACCTAAGTGTGCCCAAACCTATCCATTAAGTATATGTCATAGGTCCTATCATAGTTTGGAAAATCTGCATCTTTGTTTCTACATCTATCTGAGAGTCTAGTTCACACAATGGAACAATGTCATCTATGTTTTTATGGCACATGATGCATACCTCCTATTGCAATATCAAACTAGGGTGTGCTCTCCAAAATGAACACAACTAATCTCACTAAATCATGTAGTCAGGTTGCATTTCAATTTGTTTCTTTTCTGCATTTTTTTTAAAGACAAGGGTCTTGTTTATTTGTCTTCTCATTCCTCTTCTCTAGTGGTTCAGTTGATCCTATTGGTTATATTAGATACATAAACAAAAACATCATAATCATAAAGTGACACTAGATCATTCCATTGCATTCTACTCCATATAGTTAAGATCATTTAGCTACACATTATATGTCAAATATATCTCATTATTCATTAATCATTTAGTTACACATTACATGTCAACTATATCTCATTATTCATTAATCATTAAATAAACATTGCATGTCAAATATATCTATTTAACCATTAATCATTATCTAAGCATTGCACATTTATAAACATCACATATGCATAATAAAACATCCATTCATATAAACTTTGCACATCATACAGTACACATTTCACACACAACCTACATCACACACATCTATATCATAATATAGTACTATGCATCATCTCATAATCCATCAAATAAACTCATGAAATAACACCACAAAAATATTTGTATATATATGTATATATCATAACATCCTGGTACATCAAAAAATGATACATCAGGCACCTCAGTGCTGCTATGCATATGCATCTCATCTAAAATCCCCCAAAAAATGTATCTTGTATAATCAACTGGAGCTCATAACCACTAGAAGATGTCCCTGTCATCCTGAATCCCCCTATCCACCCCATGGAGTAGATCTCTCTGCTCATCTCCCACTATCACCACCTATCATCCTCTCTCTCGGTGGCTTGACTACTGATCCTGATGACACCCCTCGAGTCCTCACTGATATCCCTCACTCTGAATAAAGTGATTGTCTCTACTCTAGAGGTACTATTTGTTGATAAAGGGCCATGTAAAAGGCTTCCTCTCTCCCCATCCTCCCTGCCTCTCATTGTGCATCCATCATGTCTGTCACTAACTTCCCTATGCCTATCGTTGTCACTCCCTATCTCAATAACTCTCGCTTCCCTCTGTAAGTCTCTGCCACATGTCCCTTTCCTTTGTCGAGCACTGGGTGCGAATGTTTGCCTATCTCTACATCTCCTCCATCTAGCCCAACAATCGAGCTACCTCCCCCATCATCCCCTCTATCCTGGTGTCAGATCCTATCCTGGTAACCTGCCCTGTACCCACTCAACTCTACAATATGCTCAACTCTCATTGCATAGCCTCCATCTGAGCCCCTTCTCTCTCTCTCTGCCACCCTGGCAGCCTCTACCTTGGCAGCTCTATCCCTCTCCGCTACCACAAAAGCCTCTAACTATCTCACCTCTGCTTGTAAGGTGTCTCCCTACTCCTAATCGCCCTGCCTCTCATCTCCTCCCGATCCTCCTAGCCCCATCTCCTCATCCTCCAGCAATGGCTCCTAGGCCGCCTCCTCTCGCTCCCTTTGCACCGTTTGTGCAGGATTGCCTGTGCAGGACCACCTATCACTTGTCTTTGTACTATCCCTCTTTCACACTCTGTCACCTGTCTCTATGCCCCAAACCTAACTCTTGGCACTATTGTTGGTCTCTCCTCATCATCCTCCTCATCCTCATCCTCATCCTCAGACTATGTCTCTGACTCTGTCTGCTCTCTAGCCTCTCCTACTACTGGCTCTATCAGCCTCGTTGGCCTCCACCTCTCCCACCTGTATGCACCCTAAAATGGTCACCTAGACTTTGGGCCCCCATTTAGAAATTTATCAAATCCTTGAATCAATATTTTCAAAAATCAATATTTTTTTAATAATATCAATTTCTTTGATCAAATCCTATTTTATCATTTTCGATTATTTTCCTTGGGCTAACCATTTTATCCTAAAGTCTTTATTTATTAAAAGGAATATTTCCTCCCCTTTTATTAAATAAAAATCCCCCCACTTTTCCTCTTATCCTAAGTTGCACAAATAAAGTATTATTCTTATTTTATAAAAAGAAGAAAAAATATTTTTTGTCTCATATGGACACAAAAGTCAACTCTTATTTTCTCATTGGAGGATATTTGTGCACATGGATTGCTCCTCTTTTATGCTCCACCCTTGATTAAATCTTTTGCCTCTTAATCTCCATGGTTCATTCCTCCTCATGTCCTATAAAAGAAGAGCTCTCTTCTTCACTTTCATATGCATTTTTGAATACTAATGTTATGCTGCAGGTTTTTCTAGGTCACTTTGGAGTTTTAGAAAATTTGGAGCATTCTTGGCTTTTGCCTCTACATTCTATTCTTAGTTCCATTCATGCATAGTAGCTTCATGTTTATGTTTTCATAGTGTAGATTTCCTTTCAAGCTTTAGAGTAACTCATCTAGTCTAATTAGGAAGGCTTGGTAATACTTGTACTTTCCTTTTCATAGCATAGCTTGTATTTTCATTTCCATAGCTTAGCTTGCATCTCTCATTTCTAGCTTGCATCTTCATTCTTAGTATAGCTTTGCATTGCATTTCATTTTGATTCTTGGGGATATTGGCATTCTTACCCTTGTCTTCATTTGAATATCTCATTGTGTGGTTTACTAGCAAGGTTATTGGCTTAATAACTCTAGCTGAGAGCACTCTTAAAACCCTTGCACTCCATGCTTAGGGAGCTCTAAATCAATTTCTTAAGGTTTCCAATCAATGGATTCTCTTGGAAGCAATGATTTAGAGAAGTGCACATTTTAGTGTGTACATTTTTGGCACCCACCGTGGGGTAGAGCATTATTGTTTTGTCCTTAATTTTTTGCATTTTCATCAAATTTTAGCTTCATTTTCAGCTCTTAGATTTTTCAGTCTCAGATTATCGCGCGATAGTTTTCCAGTATCACGCGATAGTTCGCGTATGGTCGCGCAATACTTTACCAGTTAAAGTATCGCCCCATTTGAGACATTTTGTCATGTTGTTTGAGATATTCTTTCACCTGCAGTAAAGCGAAGTATCACCCAAAAATATATTATCGCCCCAGTATACTATAAAGTATCATGCGATTCTTCTGGCAACAGAAATATCGCCCAAACCTGAAAGTGGTTGTTTTATAGCTTTTTTTTTATTTTTAAAAAAAATTTAGCGTTTTCAAAATTCGTGCCACTCTAGTAAACTGGCACCTATTTTTGAGAAATTTTCACATACGGTATTGAAAATTTAAGTGTGATATATCATTGGAAAGCTCTTTCCGAGCCTATTCCAACCATGTTGATTTCATTTTCAAATTTCTCCATTTGATCAGCTATTTTACTTGTAGATTATCTAATTTTTTATGTGCTAACCATTGTGGAGCTAACAAGTTGTGCTTGTAGGTGCTCTCATTGCTTGAAATATTTTGCCAAAAGAACGCATGTCAAAGCTTCAAATGCACAAGGGCTACTAACGGTTTTTGTAGGGCTGCCCAAAGCATAAAAACTAATCAAGTGCTTGTTGTTTATTTCATTTCAAGTGTGGCATTTACTAGTTGTTTCATTTCATAGGAACATAATACCTTGTTGTAGAAATTTTGAGGTGATAGGAGAGTATGCTCTTCACCCTTGTGGTGAAACAGAAATCTTGACCCATCTTGGGATTTTGAAAGCAAATGGGTAATTGAATCTTTGCTTGGTGTGTTTGGGAGAAAACTTTGAGATAGGGGAGTATGCTCTTCACCCTTGTGGTGAAACAAAAACCTTGAACCTCATAAGTTGATCCACTCTTTGTTTAGATCTTTAGAATCATTTAGCGGGCCTACTCTTGAGCAATCAAGAGGAATGACCCAAGTGGGGACAAGCTAATACCAAGCTATTCCAACCCACTCTAATCTCAAGGCTATCAAGGACACAAGACCTTGGTAGACATAGTGCCTGTCTTCGCTTGATGTGAGTACTTGTGGGATTCTGACCATGAGGAAAGTGTTGAGCAAGAATGCTTAAGGTACTCTTGAGGCCGCGAGGTCCCAGTCCTTTTTGAGGAGCAAGAGGGGTACTACAAATGAAATCCCTTACTAAGAACCATAGATAGAAGCCACCCTATTTTTTCGCTTAGCTTCTTGGTGCAAGGATTGATCCAAGTGGAATAACCCAGATCACCCCAAGATTACTCACCATCTATGTTCATTTGGTTGTGCCATTGGCACTTCCATGACAAAGCCAACATCTATTGTGGGTAACCACTTTGTGTGAGGCAATGGGACATCAAGTGTGGGCCAAGTTGCTAAGTACTAAGCCTTTGTCCTTCTAGGATAGTAAGTGCTTGAAGTGTTCTTGCTGTGATATACCCGTATAAACGTTCTTGCATATTCAACATTACGGTAGTATTCATAGGATTTTTCAATTTTGATATCACAATTGCTTGTCTTGGCAAGGTTATTTTTGCCCTTGTTTCAAGTGCTTGAAGACATGTTTGATCACCTACTGTTTGCAAACCTGTCAATTTATTGCTGTCAATGTGATTGAGATCGAAAAAAATCAACCCTCAAACTAAAATTTGGACCAAATTACCTTAAAAACTAAAATTTTGACATGCACTGGTCAAGAATCATATGACATTGGAACAGTATCACCCTCTGTCCTGGAAAATATCGCACAATAGTTCACCCCTGACAGACTATCGCCCCGCTTGCCTGGAAAGTATCACCCAAGCTGCCTAGAAAGTATCACCCTACTTAACGTGAACTATTGCCTGGTCTGAAACTGTCACCTTGTTAGCCTGGAAACTATCGCACATAGTCCTTTTGCTGTCTCACTGCTGCTTGCAATCTGAAGTTGATTTGTGTCACTTCTAGTCTTCCTTGGTCAATAAATCTCAGATCTTAGGTGCTGTGACATGTTGCTCAACATCCAAATGAACTTCAATAGTATCAATTTGCACAAAATGACTCTCAGTCTTCTTTCTTCCACATCTCCCATACCTTCCTAGTCTCCCATTTTCATCATTTCTCTTCTTTCTTCATGCTTCTTCCTAAACTCTTCATGTCTTCTTGATGCTTTTCCTCTTATTTTCTAGTCTACCTTCTTCTATTCATCTCTTTTGTCACTTCCATGCTTGATTCATTCTCTTCTACAACCATGAATTTCAACTACCTTGTTATGGAACCTCTCTTGAGAATGGATGATCTCGAACTCATTGCTCAATTCGAAGAATTTTATTCCTCCAATAGTCCTTGTGGATATCTCATGGGTGACAAACTTAAAGCAAACATAAAAGAAAAGATGATTGAATCAGATGCCTTTGCTAGGATCATAGACATGATCATATCACGACCTCCTTCTTCCAAACATTCTTCATCATCTAAGTCTTCTCATTCTTCTTCACCTTCCAAGTCTTATCATGACTCTTCTAGACATTATTTGAATTCCTCACCTCCCAAGTCTTATCATGACTCTTCTAGATATTATTTGCATTCCTCATTATCCAAGTCTTATTCATCTACTAGGTCCTCACCTTCTTCTTCTTCACAATCTCATTCCTCTTCTACTTCTCCCAAGAGTCTTACTCCTCAATATGAGCAATATAGTAATCCTTGTGATACCTCTCCCACGAAGAGTGACACACCTACCTTTGATGACTATGATGACTATTATGATGGTTATGATGATGAACCATATAGTCATACCTATGAGACCTCTATTCCTAAGAGTCATCCTTGTCGTGTGCTCATGCTTACTAAAGGGTCATCCTATTGGATAGATCATGATGGTGATATGTATGATTCTAATTTTGTAAGAGACTTTGATGAGTTCTGTGAACAATACCTTGATGATGATCCATCTACTTCTATTAAGGAATATAAAATGTATCGCGTTGATTTCAAACGTAAATATTATAAGAATCACTCCTTTAAGAACATTCATGCTGAAAATAAATATTACACTCTCAAGCAAGATTATGTTAATGATGGACCTTTGTCTTGTGATGGTTCCCTTCCATCCCCTACTTCTTCCAATACCCATACACTTCCTAAAGCTTTCGAGTCTTCCAAGTCTTTCACAAATCCTTCATCCAACAAAAATCTTAAAGCTTTTCATACAGTTCCCTACAATTATCCTCAAGGGCTACGTATTAAAGAAACTCAAGCTAACCTTCACTTGGTTGCAAATACTTTCAATAATGCTAAACCTAAAGAGTCTAAGCCTTTATGTGCTATAATGCCTGCTTCAGCTATTCCTTCACCATCTATTCCAAAATCTTCCATACAATTCCAACATGCTTCCTTGTCCTTAGAAGTGGCTCCATGTCAAGAGGACTCTAAAAATAAAGAAAAGAACATAAAGAAAGGTCAAGATCAAAAGCCCTCCATGTCATCCAATCCTTTTAATGATGTCTCTTATCTACTTCAAGGTTCTTTTGATCCTCTACACCCTTTCGCCTTCATTCCACCATGTCTTGAGTCTTTTCCTAAGCAAGATCAAGATACTACTTATGCCATTGGGCTTATTGACAATCAAGATGACTTTACTCCCATTGAGGTTATTGAAAATAGTGATGTTACTTCCAATGCTAAGCCTATTGAAAATCAAGAAAAAAATGATGCGCTTATGCTATCCAAAGCAACTTGTCAAGATCAAAGTCTTCCATCTTCTTGTTCTAACACTCCATGTTCACTCCCACTTTCTACTCTTCCTAAGTTTTTGCAAGCTTTGAACAATCCTATCAAAGAAGTTGCTCCTATTCAAGATGTTCACGATCTTATTGAAAATCCTAATGCTCACTCTAAAGATGCTGATGTCCTTGGTTGTCATATAGATGTTGATGAACTTATTGATTATCCTTTTGTATCTTCCACATCCATCCTTGGACCTCTTCCACCACCGCTAAGGGCTTCATGTCTTCCTTCCATCTTGGGTCCTTATGTCCCTTCACTTTCCCCTCCTAACTCTCCTAATTCATCATCCATTTTGGGTCCTTACATCCCTCCATCTCCTATCTTTCATCAAGATCAACATAGATGCATACCCTCGAATCCTTTTCATCCACCCACCCATCTAAACTGATCATATCCTCCTTCTTCTTCCACAAGTCCCAAGTCTTTTGGAAGTAACTTGAATGTTCAAAACAAGAAAAAGAAGCAATACAAGAATCCATCAAAAAAAGATCGTCATGTCTCCTCTAATCGACATGGATACATAAATTCAAAAGAGATATCTAAGAAGAAAACTACAAGACAAGTATGGGTTCCAAATCCATCATTGAAAATATTCTCTCTAAATCATTAAAAAGAAATGAAAAGCCTACGACTATATGGATTCCAAATTCTCTCTTAAAAGAGTCAAATATTGAACAAAAAGTGAAGTTGACATTCAAGCTTCCAAAAGCTTCCACTTCATCTTCTTCCAAAAACATTCTTCCATTCCATGTGCCTGAACTACAACCTCTGCTAAACATTCACCATATTCCTTCATTCACATTTCCTCCATCCTCTCACCACCCTTCAAGGTGTGTGTTGACGTTGATCTTGCCTTCCTTTCCATCTACCCTTTCACCATCCTTTCATTCATTATCTTTCTACCTTCTATCCTTTTTCCTCATTTGCCTATTCCTCCTATCTTCCAACCTCACTCGCTTGACATAAAACCTTATCCTACATTTTTCTCTTCCATCTTCCTTTCCCTATCAACATCTTTGAGCATATCATTTTGAATCTTTGGCATATTATGGTTTATCCTTTCAAGGAGCATTATCTAAAAGCTTGCCTTCTTCCAAAAAATATAGAAGAAAATTCAAAAAATAAAAAGCAAAAAATAAAAAAATTGAAAACGTGCCTTGGTGGAAACTTAGAAACAGGCACCTTGGTAGAAAAAGTAAAGAAAAATAAATTCGTCCTGTGGTGAAAACCACTCTCTTGTGGCACCTTGGATAAGTACCATGATGAAAACCTGGTAATCAGGCATCATGCGTAGTTCTTCTACATATTTCATCCATTTCATCTCTCTTTGATCTTAACAATGTTGATCTATACATGAACATTTGGCTATCTTGTGAGCTATCTTACGATAATCTTGCTTTCATTCCATTCATGTTTAGCCTTCATATTTATTTTCCTCCATTCATTCTAGCCTTTCGCTATCATTTTCCCCTTTGGTCTTGATCTAATAAAAAAAGAGTAAAAAATGATGCTATGAAGCCTCTTAACATGTCTACTCCTTTGGACTGCATCATTTTCTTCTTTTAGATTACGCTTTTGTGACTTATCCTATGTTGACCTTTCATTACTTGTCCAAACGCACTTTACAAGATAAAATTTTCCCTAGCTTGGGTACTCTTGAGGAGTTTTCCCTTGAGGATTTCTTCCCTTCATTCTCCTTCATTCTCTTGTCTTCCATCTCTTCCACCAGCTTGCTAATCCATCTTGTCCTCCACCGTGCTAGACTTTGAGACTTCACGATGTGAACTTGCTTAGGAGTTTGATGCCCATTCTGTCTGGGGGCATCCTTTGTACATACTTATTGATCCTAGAAATTTTTTTAAAAAATTCATATATGATGCTAAAAAAATCCTTAAAAGCATATAAAGTCCTGAAAAAATATTAAAAAAATCAAAAAATTAAAAAAATTTAAAAAAAAAAGAAAAAGTGCCTTGGTGAAAACCTAGAAACAAGCGCCTTGATAGCAAAAATACAAAAAAATAAAAAAAATAAAAAAAAACTCCAAAGTGGTGAAAACTTAGAAACAGACGCTACTTGAGGCCTTTGCACCCTTGTTTTTTAGCATGCGTCCTCGACACTTAGCCTTTCTGCATCATGCCTTGACCTTGTTGCCTTGGTTTGGAATTGGTCTTTGTCTTTGTCTAGGGGGCATAACTGTGTTGGCTTTGGTCTCTAGGATGCGTTAGTCTTTAGGACATCTTGCAAATGATGTTTTTCAACACCACCCAAACAGTGTTTTTTAATACTACCCTAGCATCAAGTGTTTCTCAACACTTATCAGATATCCTACCCCACAGTCTAGAATGATGCTATATTTCTCACTAGCAGATGTGATACTCAAAGTTTGATTCTATGACCTACACACATGCACTTAAACACTTGACTTGCTGAGACTTGTTTGACTTTATTTCTTTGTGTGCTATCTATGATGATTTCTTTGATGAGTGTTCTTTCCCTAAGAAATTTTCAATGATGCATAGCTAGAAGACTGAGGGCATGAGGACATATTTTATTGCTTTTTCTGCTTGTGGGTATATTTTGTTGGTCCTAATTTTCATTAGCATTTATATTTGATCCACTTGACACCTAGGATCTACAAAGTATTATCCTTGACTATTTGCGAGTGCATACTTATAGCCATCTTGACTTTTCTTGTGTCTCGATGCAAGTATAATCTTGCCATATCAAACTTAGGTAATCTCACTGCACTGGTCATCTTGACCTACATGTCTTGGATACCTAGGTGGGATTCCCACATTCCTATCTGATATAGATCATATTCATATACCCATAGTCATACTAGTGAGTATTGTATGATCTTATGACGCTACCAATAAAGCTCGATGATGATTATTAGATGTCTATTAGCATTGTGACCTTGCAATTCAACCACTTTTTCATAGTAGCTTGCACTTTTAGGTTCATATTAGATTAGTTTTTGCACTTTGCACATGGAGAGAGCTCTCATTTTATCTTTCATGGACTAGTTGGTCAACTGTGCTCACCTTTCCTATTCTCGATCATGTCTTTCACTTTTTTTCTTTCATATCAAATCTTTTTCTATGACCTTTTTTCCCTTTTTATAACATTTTGACTTTTTGACCTAATTTTCAAAACACTTCAGAATTGTGCGAAAATTGCACCCCTAGCTAATTTCGATGTCCTAGATCCATTTTCAGACTTGAAATCAAAATTCAAGTTCATCTTGATAGTCAAAATTGCATTTCAAATTTTCCCTCTTCTGCATAGTTGGCTGACCATTTGAGGCCTGATCCTTCGATCTTTGTTGGGGCATCTTCATTTCTTCATCCCAATCTCTTTCAACCTCGTAGTCTTTCATTTATTTTCATTTGCTTCATCTCTTTGAGGTTTGACTTCATCTTTATTCTATATCTTTCTCAGTCAAACCTAGTCAAACTAGGGCATATCTTCATTGCTTGATGGTTATCCTATCATCTTTCATCTTCGATTATGATTTTTAGTGCTTTGATCAAGTTTATCAGTTTTTTATTTCTCCTCTACCTGATTTCAATTTTGATTCCGAGGGGGCAATACCTATCAGCTTTAATCTTTGATTCAACTTTATCATTCAGTTCAGCCTGAGATTCTTATTTTGAGACTCGATTATCACTCAAACAACAATGGTGTTGATCTTGTCTTTTGATTCTTATCTCTTATTTTTAGATTTGGCTATCACTTAACAGCAACGGTGTTGGTCTTATCTTTCAGCAGGTTTATTTTTGTCCTGGCATGTTCCCAGAATGATCACACGTCTGGATTGTTTTGTGATCTCAAATCAATCTCACATTTCAATTCTTCTTTGACCACATGTGTTCCCAGAATGATCACACATTAGTCAAAGAGGGGCAAATGTATGCACCCTAAAATGGTCACCTAGACTTTGGGCCCCCATTTAGCAATTTATCAAATCTTTGAATCAATATTTTCAAAAATCAATATTTTTTTAATAATATCAATTTCCTTGATCAAATCCTATTTTATCATTTTCGATTATTTTTCTTGGGCTAACCATTTTATCCTAAAGTCTTTATTTATTAAAAGGAATATTTCCTCCCCTTTTATTAAATAAAAAGCCCCCCACTTTTCCTCTTATCCTAAGTTGCACAAATAAAGTATTATTCTTATTTTATAAAAAAAAAAGAAAAAGTAATTTTTGTCTCATATGGACACAAAAGTCAACTCTTATTTTCTCATTGGAGGATATTTGTGCACATGGATTGCTCCTCTTTTATGCTCCACCCTTGATTAAATCTTTTGCCTCTTAATCTCCATGGTTCATTCCTCCTCATGTCCTATAAAAGAAGAGCTCTCTTCTTCACTTTCATATGCATTTTTGAATACTAATGTTATGCTGTAGGTTTTCTAGGTCACTTTGGAGTTTTAAAAAATTTGGAGCATTCTTGGCTTTTGCCTCTACATTCTATTCTTAGTTCCATTCATGCATAGTAGCTTCATGTTTATACTTTCATAGTGTAGATTTCCTTTCAAGCTTTAGAGTAACTCATCTAGTCTAATTAGGAAGGCTTGGTATTACTTGTACTTTCCTTTTCATAGCATAGCTTGTATTTTCATTTCCATAGCTTAGCTTGCATCTCTCATTTCTAGCTTGCATCTTCATTCTTAGTATAGCTTTGCATCGCATTTCATTTTGATTCTTGGGGATATTGGCATTCTTTCCCTTATCTTCATTTGAATCTCTCATTGTGTGGTTTACTAGCAAGGTTATTGGCTTAATAGTTCTAGTTGAGAGCACTCTTAAAACCCTTGCACTCCATGCCTAAGGAGCTCTAAATTGATTTCTCAAAGTTTCCAATTCATAGATTCTCTTGGAAACAATGATTTAGAGAAGTGCACATCTTAGTGTGTACACCACCAAGTTGCATACTCAGATGTCACCCTTGCATCTGCCACTTGTCTCTGGGTTGATGTCCATGGTACTGGTTGCATACCTCTCCAACTACTCCTAGCATTTTGTAGATCTACTCGGATGCCCCATACTGACCCAATCTCCCTCGAGATGATCAGATGTGGATAACTATCTGGCACTATACCCTGCCTCAAGCCAAACTATTTGCATACTCGAGAAGGCGTGTATCTCACTATCTAAAAAATCATCCTCCCAATCATCCAACAATCTATCTGCACATATCCTAAGTACTCTACATCCAGAGCACCATCCTCTCTCCCTGCCTTCTCATCCCAGTACTCCCATGCCTCACACCCTTTGTATAGTGTCCACTCGAACCATATCATCTCATTTAATATCCTCCGCCAGGTCTCCACTGATCTCACATCTCCATATGTCAAGGGCGGTCAGTACCGACATGCAAAAGGCTCATGGCATTGTCGTCGACCCTCTCCTTGCAATGGTCATACCACTGCAATATGCTCTCATGCCCAGACTAGCAATAGTGTAACCCCTGATCCCATCATCCACTGAGTACGGTATACACACATATGAAGGTCATAATATAATTGTGCTAAAATCGTATATCCCTAGCAAAACTCTATACCATCCTCCTCTAGCATCTGGCTCAGCACCCTCACCCATCCAATCAAAAATCCATGCCCTAAGTGGTCCGACATCAGTCTCCCTCCTACCAATCTAACTAAATACAATGCTAGCTAGGGCAATCCTGCCTCCATCCCCCCTCGCCATGACATCCACTTCCAATCAATCGGTAGTTGGTCTGCTTGATGTCTGAAGCTCTCCTCCATAAATTGCTTCACCCTCTCCAACTAATACTCAGCCATCTCCCCTCAAATCGATATCCGTAGAATCCTCCACACGTCCAGCAATGTCACTGTTGTCTCCCCGGTCGACAAATGAAAACTTGATGTATCTGAGTGCCATCTCTCAATCAATGATGTCATCAATGCATTATGCGCTCTCAAGTGTGGCCACTCATGCACATGCTCCAGGTCACATAAAGTCACACGTCCCCATTCCACCTCAACCAGCTCCTCTCGCAGCGTCATCATGTTTGGCCATCGCTCTTTCAAGCGAATCCAATAGTCTAGATCCTGCATCAAAGTTACCCAACACACATTCATCAATCTCCATTTTTCCTCCATCCCTACCCTCAAATCGCCCCCTCTTCCATAACCTTGACTTTTGTCCCATACCCACAAGCTCCCCCCCTTTCAGCGGGTAGCTACCCTTTGGTGGGTCTCTCCCCCTCTTTTTTGATGAGCGAGTCCCCCCGCCCTTTCCCCTAGGCGACGGAGCCACCCGTCAGGCGACAGGTAGCTACCCCTGGCATCCCAAGCGGAGCCGCCCGTCTACAGACGGGCGGCTACCATTGCAACTCCCGGGTGGAGGTAGACGGGCGGCTACGCCCACGCCTCCCAAGCAGAGCCGCTCATGGGTGTAGCTGCCCGTCTGGCGACTGGCGGCTACGCCTGGTGGACGGAATCGCCCATTGGTCGACGAGTGGCCCTACCCATAGGCGACAGTGCTCCCCTAGCAGGTAGGCGGAGCCGTCAATCGACACCATCGCCTCCCCCCCTTTTTTTTTCTCTCCCACCCAAAAACCCTGAAATAACATATACCACTTAATTTCAAAATGCTAAAAAATGACAAAGATGGGCTCAGGCACTTACCAGATCACCCCTGTCAGCTGCTCGCTGATAGACCCGCACCCACTCACCCAGCTACATTATGTCTCGTCGTCCAGCCATTCTTCCTTCTCCTCTCCTCTCCTCTTTTTTCCTTCTCCTTTGGGGTAAAAATGAATCACTTTTCCCCTTTTCCTCCCTTTCATAATGTTCCCTTTTTTCAAAAAAGGGAAAGGGTCTTTTTGACCTTTCTTTTTCTTTTTTTTCCCTTCTTTTTTTTTAAGTCATGGAAAGTCCTTTTTTGCCCTTTTTTCGTGAAAATTGACTAAAAATTTTAATTTTGACCTATTTTCCCGAGGGGGCACATCATCATATTTTTGGGGCATCTATATTTTCTTTTCTTTGACGCAATGTCATTTTTGACACCGCATCAAAGAGGGGCAAAATGTAGACACCTAAATTCATCCTTTTAACATTAATTTAATTTAATTTAATTAATGATCTCAAATAACATTATAGTTAATTTTTTAATTAATTATATTTGTTAAATTCATTTATTTATTTAATTAAATAAATTCACTAATTAATAGTATTTGAATTAAATTTAAATACTACTTTTCATAATGTATTAAATTTAATTTAATACATGTTCCTCCATAGTCCCATTTTAAATAAATTTTTAATTTATTTAATCTCCTCACATTCTTTATTTCTACTAAACCATAATTAAATTTTATTTTATTTTATTTAATCCTAAATCCAACCTAGATGCTATCCTACATACATTACTTTCTGTCTAATAAGCCTACTCACTAATTAACTAGGATAATTTTTAGATTCCTACATCCATTAGTCCTAATTATTTGCTCACACATGTGTGAACAAATTTTTAAAAATGACCCTTTTCAAAAATTGTCAAAATTTGCACAAACAAGGCTTCTTACATTTTATGACACTTCTTACACGTTCTAAAATGGTGAAAATAAACTTTTTCACTTACACATCTCTTACACATGTACTTGAAGTACACATTGACCTTTCACATCCCAAGTTGCTCACACATGTGTGAGCAAGTCTTGGACTTTGCATGGCTTATGTGTCTCCTTGGTGGCACCTATGTGGATTCCACATAGATGCCACCTCACCCCAACCCTTCAAAATCCTATAAATAGGACCCTTGTCTCAAGCAAAATTCATTCTTTTTTGCATTGGAGTTATTATGCTAGTATATGCTTAGATTTTTAGAGTTTTTGCTAACCATTTGGTAGTTGTTAGATTTTCATTGTAGATTTAGCTTCATTAGTTCTTGTTACTTGCATGTCATTGAGCTCGAGGATTGCTTTCATAGCTCCTCCTTGAGCTTCTTTGGCCTCTTGCATTTGAGTGCTTGAGAGTTGCTTATATAGATTCTTCTTGAGTATCTCAAATCCTCATCATACTTGCATTTTAGTGGAATCTATACTTGTGTTGGGAGAGCACACCCACAAATATCTCTAAGAGTTGAAATCAAGCAAGTCTTGGGTGCACTTTCTTATTGCTCATCAGAGGTTGTGGTGAAAACTAGTATTTTTTTAATAAGTTTATGAACATTGTAAAATAGATTTGAATATGCTCTTCATCATTAACATTTGCATGTTTGAACTTATTCTTAATAGGTGGATTTTCATCATATACAGCAGGCATATCTCCAATATATTCTTTTGTTATTTTAATCTCTAATCTTGCAGACGTATTATGGGTTTATTTTAATACTTATCCTATTATCTCTATTCTATCATTGTTCATTCTATATGTTTTGTAACCAGTGTATAATTTCATTTATAGTATTTCTTAGCTCTAGTTTCATTTCATTTATCTCTATTTGTTAACCAGTTTCTTGTCTTTTTCATTCTGCTATATGTTATTTCGTGTGTTGTTTACGTAAGACTCTTCCCTGCTCTTTACTCTACATGAGCCCTTGTATGTTTTTTGCATGTTGTTTAACACCCTATCTCTCCCTTTGCATGAGAAACATTAATTTTTGTTGGCTTGCGTAGCTTATCCCACTTGATTTTTTATTGTTCCTTACCTTGCATGAGTTTTTATTTACTGGTCTCTCATTTCAACCTATCATATCTTTTACCTTGCATAACCTTTCACCAGTCTAGTTCAAGCCTTGTGTGACCAGACACCTTGCTCCTTGCGTGACATTTTGGCTCTTCTTCCCACCTTGTGTGGCTCCCAGTCCAGCTCTCCTCCTTCAAACCTTGTGAAATCAGTCCTCTGTCCCTTGCATTGTTTTCATTGGGATACTAGAAGTTTATTACCATCTTTTTATTCTATCATTGGGATACTAGAAACTTGTGTTTTCTATCATCTTTAGTTGCAAACTAGTCTTTATTCATTACCTTTTATCCTTTGACTACTCCTTCTGCCTTGATTCCATGTCTTTTCAATTCTGATTCTCTGTCCTTTGTGACAGCATCTACTCATGTCCTATTTGTTTTATCTTTTATTCTTTGTTCTTTCAGTTTAGTCTTGTTTTTCATTTCTATTTGATTGAATTTTTTAATAAGTTTGACTATTTTTAACAAATTTAATATTGGTTGAATTGCATATTAGTTTAATTTCAGTTCATCAAATTATTTCATTTATTCTTAATAATCAAATCGAATTCTTTGCTTTTACGTTTTGTTTATTAATTCTTTTAAAATAATGTTTCATTAATTTAAATTTTTTAAAAAAATTAAACTTATTGTTATTAATCTTTTAATAACGTTTAAAGATTAAGTGTCAAGTTACAATTATTCTTTGCTTAAATTAGTTCATATTTATTCATTTGTTTATCATTTCATTCATATAATTATATTTGTTTTAATTGTTTAACAATTTTTTTAAAAAAATTAATATTGAATTTAAGTTATTCATATTGTTATTAACATTAAGTTAAATCGTATTTTTACACTCATTAGGAATCTATTATTCATGTTTCTAACCTCTTTTGTGTACTTAACTTTTTAATTATTTAATTCCTTTATTGATTATTTCATTATGTCTACCTTAATACCTAAAATAAAATTAAATAGCACTAATTATCATGCGTGGAAAACACATATTTCATTTATATTTCACTCTAAACACATGTTAGATATTGCCACTGGTGTGACTTCTTCTCCAGCCACCACTACAGCTCAAGCCAATATAGATGCTTGGAATGCTAAAACCGAGGAGGCACTTGGCCTCATTGGCATATCTCTTAGTCCTGATTTATAAGTTCTCATTGCAAATTGCACTACAACCCATGCAATGTGGTACATTTTGAAAAATACTTATGACAGTCTGAATGATTCCAGAAAGATTCAACTCTGAGATCAATTGGAGGATCTCGGGTATACAGATTTTAAAACGATGAATGATTTTTTACTAAAGTTTGATTCAAGTAAAAGTTAATTAAATGGTTTAGGAGTTACTATTGATGATATTAGATTAATTCATATTACTTTGAAGAAATGTCTTCGTAGGAAGTTTCAACAATTTATTACTAATGTTCATTCTCAATTGGCCATTCCTAGTTTAGCAACTCAATTAACTTACATTATTTTTCAAGACTTGTTGCGTCAAGAGGAAGCTAATTTGATTCAATTTGGTACTCTTAAATCTAATGAACATGATTTTGTTTTTAAAAATCAAAATCCTAACTTTAGCTCTAATAATCATAACTATAACAATAATCATAATAAAGGCCATCAAAATAATGATCCTCATAAAAGACCCCATTGTACCTTTTCTAGGAAAAATGGTCATGTGACCAACAATTGCTTTAAAATACAAAAATATAAGAAGCCTATGAATCAAAATAATCAAAACTCTCAAAAAAGTAATGGTAATTATTCTCGTCATGCCTTTACAATTCGTTATAACGTTCCTAACCATTTTTAAATATGTGCCCTATGTTTATTTGAATGCATTGCTCAATTTTAATTTGTTCAAGTATTGTGATTTGTCTAACAAAATTTTCTTCTTGTGGATTATTATTAAAGTCTTTATTTAGCATTAATTTCTATCAATTTTTTATATGATCTCTTGATTTGCACATAGTTGCAATCTTATACTTTTATAGCATCTCTTATATGCTCATGGTGGCATTTTGTGGTTTTATACCATTGATTAATATGCATTTTATTTGTAAGTTGCATTGGGGGCCTAATTTTCAAGGTTAACTTAGTTACCTTATTATACGAAGGGACACGTGGAGTTTCCCTCCATCCAATGTTTGGTTTGCACTTACTTCAGTTGATGTTTATCAACTTGATCCATCGGTTATTTTTTTCCTCATGGTGAGGAAGATGTCCTTGAAATCCTTCTTGGCATTTGTTGGATTTCTCATATATTTGGAAGGCGATATGTTTTTCTCACTCATAATCCTTAGTTCAAATTATTATTTAGCATTTGTCAATATTTATTTATTAATATTGGTTTAGATTATTATCTCCTTCATGATTCCTTGTTTATGGTACTTGTTGTTCTACATGGATTATGTTTTTTTCTCTCATATCTCTTTGCATATTACTAATGTGATGATGAGTTTGCATTCTTCATTGCTTAGATCCTGGATCATGCAGGT
This sequence comes from Chamaecyparis obtusa, assembly GCA_027943335.1. Lineage (NCBI taxonomy): Eukaryota > Viridiplantae > Streptophyta > Pinopsida > Cupressales > Cupressaceae > Chamaecyparis > Chamaecyparis obtusa. The sequence continues at coordinate 688,346 of BSBK01006933.1, read as the reverse complement.
TGTGGATTGATCACCCATTTACTTGCAGTGGAATGACTCATTAGTGGACTGTCTATATCCATGTGATTGATGCAGTGTTGATGCAGATTTCGTTAATTGGCCTTGTTTGTGGTCATTTGTGCATTAGGATGTTTATTTTGAGATGAGAGGTTGGATTATGTTTATGATACCTTGATCATTTGGTTTATCTTGATTTCATTTTAGCTCCTTCTCTTTTTTTTATGAAATCTCATGCATTTCTTTAAAGATATTTTCTGATGTAAAAGTTTCAAAGTTACACTAACTTGAATGTTAGGTGACATTCTTCTTATGGATAGTTTCTTTGGTTCATGTGTATATGTTTCTTTGTTTCAGGTGAATCTTCAAGGCCCACTTAAGGAATCGCTTCATCTTCACATGTCCTATAACTTCAAGAAGACTACATGAAGACTTGGATCAAGCTCAAATTGGAGACAATCAAATCTTTTCCTTGTATTGAAGATCAAGTTGCAGATTTTGAAAAGAGACATTTCACTCTCATTGTAAAAATTTGGGTTTAATTCTCATTCTTGTAAACTCCCCAAGTAAAGATTAAGGGGGATGTTAGAATTGTTAATCTTTCCTTGGTTGTATTTATTATTTATTAAGGATAAACCTGTATGCACCCTAAAATGGTCGCCTAGACTTTGGTCCCCCATTCAACAATTTATCAAATCCCTGAATCAATATTTTCAAAAATCAGCATTTTATCAATTATATCAATTTCCTTGATCAAATCATAATCAATTCAATATTTCCTAAGGTTTGAGCCTTATTTAATTTAAAAGAATAAAAAATAAAAATCTTATTTAATTAAGAGAACATGCTCCCTTTTAATTAATTAAAAATCTCTTTTAATTAAATAATAAAATCACTTTATCCTAAGCCTTTATTTAATTAAAAGGAATTTCCTCCCCTTTTATTTAAATAAAAAATCCCCACTTTTCTTCTTATCCTATGTTGCACAAATAAAGCATTATTCTTATTTTACAAAAAGGGAAAAAGTACTTTTTATCTTATGTGGAACACAAAAGTCAACTCCTATTTTCTCATTGGAGGATATTTGTGCACAAGGATCAAACTTCTTTTTTCCTCTATCGTTGATTAAGTCTTTTGCCTCTTAATCTCAATGGTCCATTTCATCTCATTTCTTATAAAAGGAGAGCTCTCTCTTTCATTTTCATATCTTAGGTTTTTATGCTAATGTTATGCTGCAGGCTTTCTAAGTCATCTTGAAGCTTTTGGAGACATTCTTGCATCAAGTTTTGAAGATTTGGAGCATCATTGACATTCATCTTGCATCTACATCACATCATAGCTTGCATCATAGTTGAATAATCATGGTATCATTTCCTTTCATGTTTTAGATTAATCTCACATAGTCTAATTAGAGGGTTTGTAACTCTTTCATTTCCATTTTCATAGCCTAATTATCATAGCTTGCATGCTCATCTTAGATTAGTTTGCATTGCATTGCATCCATATTGATTTCATTGGAGATATTGGCATTATTGCCCTTGTCTTTGATTTGGAATCTCTCATTGTGTGGTTGACTAGCAAGATCATGAGTTTATAGCTCTAGCTGAGAGCAATTTTACAAATCTTGCAACTCCATGCATAGAGAGCTATGGATCAATTTGTGAGGGCTCATTCTTGAGTTTTCTTGCATGTAAGGATTTATAGAAGTGTGGTCACATTTTCACCATACAAAACCAAGGTACCCTTGTCTATTTTATTTAGAAAATTCCTATGGAATCCTTACTTGTATTTTGTTCTCTAGTCCAAGTGGGAGGACATGTCACTTTTTGTAATTTCGTTAATAAAGAAATAGCTTATCCTCCTTAAGAGGATCTTGACACTTTGCACACACCCATTATGGATGATGGCATTCATAGATTAGTGAGTTACTTAGTAACTCCTATCCTCATCTCTATAAAAGAGATGCTCTCATTTATTTTTTCTCTCTATGAAGTTATTTTAAATGAGTTATTGCTTTCTCTCTCTCTCTCTCTCTCTTTTCTAGGCTTTTCCATATTTATAATATCACAAAGGGGTTTTTATTTGCTTTCCCCTTCCAAAAGGATTCTTGTCTCCTTGGGTTGAATTTTGGATGCTTGCTCCTAGGTCTTGGTTTTTCTCATGGTAACATCTCTTTCATTTACTATCTCTCTTGGATTACTTTCTATTCATTTCTCTCATTTGTTTTACAAAATTTGTCATTTTGTTATCATTTAACCTAGTTCATTCACACATGCCTCATAATCTCAATTTTATTCCATAAAAAAAATCAAACCCACAAGTGTTCAACTCTCCTATAGGATTTTAGTTGAACATAGTTTATGATCCCAATGACATGTCATGGAGATTTGAGATCTTAGATTACATTCCTAGGCTAGGATCTCATTTCACTCATATCATTAACAAGCATGTTTTAATCTATAATCTAATTTTTTTTCTCGCCTAAAATGAGTCCACCTTTGTGTTTCATTAAACTATTTATTTTCGCTAATGTCTTGTTAGCTTCTATGAGGACATAAGATGTTTATATAGATAACTCATTCACTTAGCTATGGAGTTCAACCTATTTTTCATTGTTTGTAATTTATGTTTATCTTGGCCATTCTTTCCTTACCTTTTGTTTGAGACCTACTAAGGACCTCTATGATATAGAAAAAACCATTAGACCTCAAGGTTAAAGGAGTGTAAAATGTTTTCCCTCCACTTTCTTCATAGTTGTGATAAGTGATAGTTGATAGAGGCATCTAAGAGGAAGCATGCAAATTATAAAAGTTATTAGAAGTGGATTGTATGGGTGACTTATTGTTGCTATTATTCATGATTTCACTACCAAATAGACCTTGTAGTTAAGGTTTTATCATAGGCTTCCTAAGTTATAATGCAAAATATAAGAAATAGCCAAAAGAGCATATGATTTTGAAGGTGTAAAATTTTTAACGATGTAATATAAGGCTTAACATGCCAGGCGTTGAAAATGACTTATTTTTTCCTTTTGAAAATTGCTTGAAAATAAATTGTTGTTTTCCCTTTAAAATGTGTTTTTCTTCTACATGTTGCTACATGGACTATCCTATGTTGGTAGCATTTCATACTTTAAGACATTCCAACAAACATTCTCAAAAGCTTCATCTTTTTAGACCTACCAACACCTTTTTTTTCAAAATATTTGTTATTTTGTTTCATATGTTTGGAATCAACTAATTTACAACAGGTTCTCAAATTCACATAAAGATATTTTGAACTATGAAATGATTTTTTATTTATTAGGTGGTTTTAATTTTTTCTGTTTCTTTAGTCACTTACATATAATATCAAAATTATTGCGAACAAAAGCAAGGTATCTCTGTAAAAATAAAAAAATTATATGCATAGCTAGCATGCTCCTATTTCCACATAGAATAATAGTACAAGTGACTAGTGTGTTCCACTCTAAATATCGGTGGCTACAAAGAGTATTAGAAAATAAAAACTAGACTTGACTTAGGGTAAGTGCACCAAGATGGGGAACCAAAAGAGGGCCTTAAGATGCCACTTTTTTAAAAAAAATAAACTCTAAACTTTGATTAGAAAATCAAGATGGTTACACTCAAAATAACCAAGAACAAGAGCTGAAGTTCCTCGAATCTACTATCTAAACTATTGATTTGTTTTGGAAATGGTGGAGATTAAAGGTCTCAAAAGGGGGGAGCACTCAAAGTGGTCTATTTTTTCAAAAAACACAACATAGTGTCTAGTGTGCTCCCCCTAAAATGTCAACTTTTTCTTAGAAGTTTTCAAATTGCTCTAGTGAGAAGTTAGCCAACACCATGTAGTTTATACTACATTTTTTTGCTATTTTTTTTTATAAATATATGATTTTTTACTAATTTCTGAAGTGGACACTTCCTCAAAAATGAAATTTTGTGTGTACTCTTCCTTGAAACTTTTGAAAACTAATCAAAAATCAAATTTTCATTTTTTCTAGATGTGTATAATGGAGTGTAATTTGTTTCAAAATTTTATGACTGGGAAAGAATCTATGCCCAAAATACCATATGTTAGTTTGTGACAAAAAACGGGCACATTAACAAAAGAGAAATAGTAGATGAAAAGCTTAACATAATCAAAATCTGCAAAAAAAATGTATGGTTAGATAGCTAACAAAAATCGTAATAGCATTGTGTCATGACCAAAAATGTCATTAAAATTTTCATATTTTCAAAAAAACATGTCTTGGGCTTGAAATGATCATCCAAGCCTTTGGGTTAGATGCCCAATGCAAATTCAAGCTAAAGGCTTGGTATTTACCAATGCAAACTATTTGGCACACACTAAATGAAAAAAAAAAACATTTTTTCATTATCAAGTCACAGTCAATCTCTTAAAATGAAATATAATATTTAAGTACAAGTCACATTTCAATATATGTTTTTCCTTTCTTATACTTTAAGTTATATATATATATATATATATATATATATATATATATATATATATATATATATATATATATATATATATATATATATATATATATATATATATATATATATATATATATATATATATATATATATATATATATATAGATAGTCTAGAAGCTTGAGAGTGGTTTTAGATCTCTAGTAGTTATAATGTAGATTCTAAGTTTTTTAAGATCAGATAAATTTTCAGACTTAGTTAAATTTCAATAATCAGCATGCTCCTATTAGTATTATCTCACTCTTTTTATCTTTCCCAAACTCTAGACCTGCCATTTTCCCTCTCTTCTGTCTCTCACCTATCTCTCCCATCTCTAGGTCTCTAAAACTTGGTATCCTCTATACTTCACCTTCCCTCTCGAGGATGCATTGCATACATACATACATACATACATACATACATACATACATACATACATACATACATACATACATACATATATATATATATATATATATATATATATATATATATATATATATATATATATATATATATATATATATATATATATATATATATATATATATATATATATATATATATTCTCTCTCATAAATCTCCCCCTTGTTGGCATAACTGATACAGTGATGGTAAGTGATTTTTGATGTTGTCAACTTATAGATTTGATTGCATGATGATCATTTATTGGGTTGTCATTGATGTCAAGTATTGACCTAGTGTTCCTAGTATGTTGCTAAGTATAAGTATGATGATCAAGGTGTTGTGATTGTTAGAGTATTCTTATTATAGCTAATAATTAATTTATTTAATTATTAGTCTATTATTCTCTACACTTAAGTTAGACTTAGGCATCTTATTATTCTTTAGGGTTTTCACCTTTAGGGTTTCGGTATCCTTTTATAAGGATTCCCTCTTTGTATTTTTTAGCAACTTAATGCATTGTTCATAATAGATTGTTCTTTTGAATGTGCATATGATGTCTCTGGCTTTTTGGCCTCCATGATTTTCTTGCTTTCTATTTTTTGCTTCTTCCATGTGACATGGTTATGCATGCAAGTGTTCTTGGGAGATTAGGTTTTCACCTAATCTAACATGGTATCAGAGCCATCTTCCTGCTCGTTGTTCATGTTTTTGTTGAAGTGATTCAGAAGCAGGAGGGTTTCAAAAAATTTTAGTTCTGGTATTTTCTGAAGGACATTATTTTTTATTTCTTTTTTGCCTGCAAAAAAGAAAAAAAAAATTGGGGCATTTTGAGCAAAAATGGACCTCACGATTGCATCTGGAAGGCCTAAGATAGTCAAAATCCATATAAAACTTGTCGATTTTGGACAAGTTGACTTCTGAGGCAAAAAATTTTGCGTCCCAGGGCCATACGGCCCTAGCACGCACTCTGAGGTGCAAGTACGATGATCTTTATTCAAAAAAATTTTTTTTTTTTTTTTTGCGGTGGCCGCCCAACAGCCCCCAGCAGAGAAGGTCACCGCTGCATCCAAAAGGTGCCTCCGCAGGTGCCACTTTGAAACCCACTGTCGCCGCTGTCGGGTTCACGAACCGTGCCGCCGCCGGCCCAGCAACACCGCCTCCGCTGGGAGCTCCTACGCCCTCGGTCATATCAGTGACCGCCCACTTCAGGGCCAGCCCCCAGCCGCCAAGCCCCCTTCTGCTGCGCCCACGGTCATATGGGCCCAAGCAGATTAGAGCTTTGACGGCCATTTGGCCGTCAAATTTAAGCTCAGGAGTTTGCTGGAGTATGCACTTATTTACCCTTTTTTGGAGTTTTTTAAGGGTACCTGGGCTTTTTTTGCGATATCGCGGGCATACGAGATCGTAATTGGGCGTGCGATATATCGTCGGAAAGCTGGTTCCGAGTCTGATATGATTTTTTGATTTTTCTATTTTGATGCTCTTTTTTGCTATCAAAGTCAGATTTTCTCTATGATCATGTCGGTTCTGCCCCCTTGATGCTTTTTTTGCTCTATCTGGAGCATATGGAGGTCTTTTTTAGACTTCTTTATATCGTCAGAAGCTCTTTTCGAGCTCTTTCCGATTATGGAGGTTAAAGTTTTTGGCTCTACTGTTTTGATAGTGTTTTTTTTGTCAAAGGTGATGTTTATTTTTTGCCTTCCAGGAGCCATATCTCGCTCATCTGGACTCATTTTTTGGGCTCACTAGATATCGTCGAAAAGCTGGTTCAGTGAGTTTTTCAGTGGTAGGGGTCTTTTATCTAGATTCAGCTCTAGGTTCTCTCTCCTCTGAGTTTTGCACTTTCGCACTCTGGCAGATTACTTGGGTTCTACAGGTCCTGGGATCTCTTCTTCTGTTCTTCTAGCTCACTCTTCTTTTTGAATTCTGAGCATTGTATGGTTCTCTTCTATAGCATTTCTTTTTTGTAAACGCACTAAGATAAAGTGTCTGCTTTTGCATATCTGGGATCTTGTACTCCTTGTGTTTATTTGTACTCGCACTCAGTTATAAAGTGCCATGGGGGGTTATGATGTTTTTCCTTTTGTGCTCATCCACCTTTGTCAAGTGAGTGTACCTTCCATGACATTAGCCCATGCTGTGTGTCTGTGACACTGCCCTTTATCATGTGCTTGTACTTCTGTTGCACTGTTGGTGTTCCTGATTCTTCTTCTTGCAGATGTTTCTGGCATTGCATTTCAATGTTCCTGTCACCCCTCTCCCTGTTCAGCATTATGGGGGGGTTCACCTATTGCTTCTATTACTTCCTTGGTTTGGTTGAGTGATCTACGTATTCAATTTTTTTTCCTATGTACTAGGTGCCTATGCATTTCGGTGAGATGGTTCATCTACTATATAGACACTCATTCATTCCTACTTTGGAGGTCACCTCTTCGATTGATCAGCTCTTTAGCTTTGTCTTCTCTAACTGGTCATGCACTATTTCAGTGGGGGTTCTAGCAGTTTCTTCTGACAGTGTTTGCAGCTTCATGCTTCGGAGATGCTTTATGCTCTTTCTTGTTCCTTTCTCTGGGACATTCCCTAGATTGGAGGCTTTGTTTCCTTCATCTAGTTTATTTCTTGTACTTGGGTACTTGATCAGGCCTTGTTGTCAGGACCCATTGCTCTTTCATGCATTTTTGTTTTCATGCATCTTTTAGTCCTTAGTTGTTTAGCTTCTCCCTAAGTTACACTTAAGGGGGGGTGTTAGAGTAGTCTTATTATAGCTAATAATTAATTAATTTATTTATTAGTCTATTATTCTCTACACTTAAGTTAGACTTAGGCATCTTATTATTCTTTAGGGTTTTCACCTTTAGGGTTTCGGTATCCTTTTATAGGGATTCCCTCTTTGTATTTTTCAGAAACTCAATGCATTGTTCATAATAGATTGTTCTTTTGAATGTGCATATGATGTCTCTGGCTTTTTGGCCTCCATGATTTTCTTGCTTTCTATTCTTTACTTCTTCCATGTGACAGGGTTATGCATGCAAGTGTTCTTGGGAGATTAGTTTTTCACCTAATCTAACAGTGATGAGTTCAAGTTGTAGCAATCCTTATGAGAGACTTGGGGATGTCTCTAAATATTAAATGCATAACTGCTACTATTGATGTAGATTGGTTAGAAAGTTTTGATCGGATGAAGACTAACAGTGTAACTGCTAGAATAGTTAGTGACAGGCGATAGGTGATCTGGTTGGTTTGTCAAATCTAAGATGAGTTATTTGGTGCGGTCACAAGAGAAGGCTGTTGAAAGTATGTAGAAACTATGGTTGTGACCGTAACTAATTTGAGTGATCGATGTGCAAGATAGGTGATCGATGAGCAAAGACAGAGTTGTTAACATGTTAAAGTGTTTATGTTCTTGAGCGATAGTTGATAAATATTTGATCGGTGATTGGTATTGAGGTTACAGTGAAATGGTTGAGTTATTTTTGATCTAGTGTTGTGTCTTCATGATTGGAGGTGATGATCTGGCATCACATTGTTTGATTCTAGCGTGTAGAGAAGATTCTAGAGGAAGCATGTGTTTGACTCGTTGACACAAAATTCTATGTAAATCATTATATTGACCAATGTGGTCTTGGAAAATTGTTTTGTACATTGAATTTTGTTTTGTGGCATGTTGGATCTAAGCAGGATATTTTAAAATTCAAATCTATTTCGGATTTAGGACTTGATTAAAGCGGTGGACTTAATAGTTCATTATATAATGTATGAAGTTGAAAGTTAAGTGTGTTGATCGTGTGTTGGGAAAGTGCATTTGTAAAATGGGAGTTGTGATCAATCCAGGGAAGATTTAAGTGTTTTAAGAAGAGATTGTGTTCTTTAGTGGAACCGATCAAGAAAAGGTAGTTCTATTCTACAAATCATTCTTTTTGTTGTTCCCTAACAGTTGCAGAAGTCAAAATATCTTAACCAGGTGGATCCTCGCAGGTGGATTCTTTTTATTGTAAATCCTTTAGAAGGGTGGCACATTATCTTGTGTCTAAAGTCCTCTAGCAAGGATACTCTTGATAGGGTAAAGCTCCTAATAGGACTAGAGGTAAATCCCTTAACCAGATAGCACCTAATAGTGCAGTTGAAACTCCTAACAGGGTTAAGCTCCTCACATGGCGTACTTCAAAAGAGTACATCATTTAGTGGGTACTAATTCCTATCATGGTTTTCTCCCAAATTGAGTTTCCATGAGATAAATCTTTGTTTCAAATGTTTCAGTGTTAAGTGGATGTGCTTATGATTATGATTTTCATTTGTTGTTATTAAGTTAATCTATTGGATGTTGTTGTAAAGTTTAAGAGGTTATAAAGTTGCATAATTGGTATATTATTGATTCACACCCCTCTCAGTAATCTGACCTTAGGACTAACCATTGATATCAAATATTTGGTCCTTTGTTGTGGTGAAGCTTGACAACTTGAGGTAAAGATCTGAAGATGATTAGAAAGGAAGGTCCTAAATTCACAAGAGAGAACTACTCAGTTTGGTGCGGCCAAATGAAGCTTTATCTTAAAGGTATGGGTTATTAGTATTGGGATCATGTGGTTACTAAGTATATTGTCCCTTCAGGAACCCTGACTGTAGATCAATTGAAGATCAGGAAAGAACATACTACTACTATGGAAGTTATTGCTAGTACCCTTTCAGATGCAGAGTTTACTGATGTCAAAGACTTGGATACTGCTTATGAGATTTGGGAGAAGTTGAAGACTATCTATGGTGGAGATCCACATGTGCAAAAGGAAAAGGTTGATAGTTTGAAAGAAAAATATGATGACATGAGGATGCAAAAAAATGAAAACATTGAGCAATATAGTCAAAGAATTAAATAATTTGTTGCTACTATCTGAGGTGTTGGTGGTAATCTTCTTGAGGAGGATGTGGTAATCAAAGTGTTGAGAACTTTATTGCCTCAGTATGCTATTAGGGTTTCATCTATACAAGAGCTCATATCTCTAGGAACTTTTATTGTTACTCTTGATGCATTAATAGTGAAATTAACTACATTTGAGTTAAATAATTATGATAACAGTATGTCAAAAGTTAAAGTTTCTTTCAAGTCATCATTGACTCTTGCACCATCTAGGAAAGGAAAGGAGATATCTAATAGTTCTTCAACATATTACTCTAATGATTATGAATCTGTCATGTCTGAAGAAAGAGAATTGGAGGAATTGGAAGCTTTATTTTCTAAAAGGTTGCCTAGAGGGAAAGGTAAATATAAGGGTAAGTTGTCTTTGAAGTCCTTTGCATGTAATAAGATTGGTCATATTGCATGTAGATGACCTGAAAATGATAGGAAGGAGAAACCAAGGAGATTCAAGGATAAGAACAAGAAAGCATGCTACCTAGCTGAGGAAGGTGTTACTGATGAAGAATCTAATGGAAGAGATGAAGAAAAAATTATGTTTGTTGCAGTAAGGGAAGAAACCTCAGAAGAAGGTGAGAAAGATTTAGTTTCTAACATGAATCATAGTGGTGACTGGATTATTCACAGTGGGTGCACTCATCATATGACTGGTGATAAAATAAAATTCATCAAGATGGAAGAATATGATGGTGGCTCAATAAAATTTGGGAATGATGCTCCCTATTTGGTAAAAGGTAAAGGATCTATTGCTTTGAATGATAAAACAAATTGTGATGATGTCTATTGGGTTGAAGGTTTGAAGTACAACTTGTTAAGTGTTTCTTAGTTGAATAAAAAAGGATATAATTTGGAATTCAATGAAGGTATATGCAGGATTATTAGGAAATCGGGAGAATTGATTGCTATCGGTGAACAAACTAAAGGTAACTTGTTCCATCTAAATTCTACTATTAAGAGTTGTCTGGTTGCTAGGGTAGAACATTGTTGGTTATGGCATAAGAGGTTTTGTCATGTAAATTTTCATAACTTGATCAAAGTAAGTAAGATGAAGATAGTGAGAGGTTTTCCTAACTTAGTGAAACCAAACAATGTAATGTGTAAAGAATGTCATCTTGGGAAGTTAACTAGTTCTAGTTTCATCAATAAAAATTGTTCTTCTAAATGTATTGTAGATTTGGTTCATATCAATCTATGTGGTCCAATGAGAACTCAAAGTTACTATGGTGATAGATATTTCATGCTGCTTTTAGATGATTATTCTAGAATGATGTGGTTGTGTTTCTAAAGAACAAATATAAAGCTTTTCACATGTTTAAACTCTATAAAGCCAGAGTGGAGGAGACTGGTAAGACCCTGAAATTCCTTAATCTGACAAAGGAGGTGAGTTTACTTCAAATGAGTTTATTTCATATTGTGAGGAATAGGGAATCAAAAGGCAGATGTCATCTCCAAGAACACCTCAACAAATTGGTATTGTTGAAAGAAGAAACATGTCTATCATTGATTGTGTTATGACATTAATGATTCAGAAGGGTGTTGTAGAGATATTTTGGAGAGAAGCGATGAGCACTGTAGTTTACACATTGAATAGAGTTCAGTGGAAGAAAGGTACAAACAAAATTCCCTATGAGTTGTGGCATGGCCATTCTCCATGTGTAAGTTCTTTCAAAGTTTTTGGGAGTAGATGTTACCTTAAGAGAGATGAAAATACAGGTAAGTTTGACCCAAGAAGTGATGAGAGGATATTCTTAGGATATTCCACAAAGAGAAAAGCCTACAAGTGCTTGAACAAGAGAACAAATAAGATAGTGGAAAGTGCTAATGTAAGAGTAGATCAATTCTTTGAGCATAATGATGAATCCAACAAGAAGGAAATTGAAGACTATCATGGGTTTTTATATGTACATCTGGTGAAGCATGACACTACAACAGAACCAATGGAGAGACATATTAATGAACAGGAACCAATACAAGTGGTTGAAGATACTCCTAGATCTAAACCGGTATTGCCAAGGTATGTGAAATAAAATCATTCCCCTAATCAAAGTATTGGTGACATAAATGTTGGTATTCTAACTAGAAGAAAAGCAAGTGAAAGTACATGTTTGCTATCTAAATTTGAGCCTAAAATAGTGAAAGATGCAATGAAAGATGAAGATTGGGTGAAAGCTATGGAAGAAGAATTGGAGAAGATTGAGAAGAACAAATCCTGGACATTAGTACCTAGACTGGTGGACAAGATTGTGATTAGTAAAAAGTGGATTTTCATAAACAAGATGAATGAGAAAGGTGAAGTGGTAAGGAACAAGGCAAGATTGGTGTGCAAAGGATATGCATAAGAGGAAGGCATAGACTATGGTGAAACATTTGCACCTATGGTCATAATTGAAGGTGTGAGTATATTGCTTACATATGATGCTTACAAAGGATTAAAGGTATATCAAATGGATGTTAAGTCATCTTTTCTTAATGGTGTATTGGAAGAAGAGGTATACATTGAACAACTTGAAGGATTTTCTAATTCAAAAGGTAATAACATGGTGTGTAAATTACATAAAGAATTGTATGGGTTGAAATAGGCACCTAGGGCATGGTATGAGTGATTGCACTCATATCTGATTCATATTGGTTTCCTAAAGACAAGTGATAATAGTAATGTGTATTTGAAGACTGAGAAAGATGGTAGGTTGTTGATTGCAGTAATATTTGTAGATGATATCATTTTTTGTGGCAATGAAGAGATGAGTAGATCGTTTGCAGATGAGATAAGGAAAGAATTCGAGATGTCTATGATTGGTGAGATTAAATTCTTCATTGAATTGGAGATTCAAAAAATGAAAGATGGTATCTACATCAGCCAATCCAAATATGTGAAAGAGATATTGAAGACTTTTGGGTTAGAAGACTCAAAACTGGTTGGTACCCCTACAATAACTGGTTACAAATTGTCAAAGGAAGATGGTTCTAAAGAGGTGGATGAGACACTTTACAGGTCCATGATCGATAAGCTATATAGTATGTGATGCATAGAAAGCCGAACATAGCACATGCAGTTGGATTAGTGGCCAGATTTTTCACTAGTCCTAAGGAATCACATTTGGTTACAGTGAAGAGAATCTTCAGATATCTTAAGGGGACTGAAGACTATGATCTCTGGTATGGACATTAAGGTGATTTCTCTTTGAATGCATTTACTGATGTTGACTGGACATGTAATTTTGATGATTGGAAGAGCACAAGTTGAGGTACATTCTTTCTCGAGGAAAGGCTTGTATCTTGGACAAGTAAGAAGAAAAACTGTATATCGCAATCAATAGTTGAAGCTAAATATGTTGTTGCTGCAATTAATTATACAAAGGTAGTATGGATAAAGAAAATTCTAGAAGGAGTTCAGGAGAAGGTAACTGAACTGGTGGTTATCTATTGTGACAATAAAAGTTCCATTAACATTTCAAAGAATCGAGTGATGCACTCTAAGACTAAGCATATATCTATCAAATATCACTTTTTTAGAAAATGGATACAAGAAAAGGAAGTGAGGTTGGAGTATGTGCAACCTAAGGAGCAAGTTGCTGATATTTTTACTAAACCATTACCTAACAATACATTTGAGTATCTAAGAGGTAGGTTGGGGGGTCATTCCCCTATGTAATTTGATGTAAAATAAGATGTAGTTGCATAAATCCAAGTGTATCCAGTGAATATATTTATGTTCAGATTGATGTTGTGGGGCTACTCCTTAGGGGGGAAGTCTATGTAGTAATGTGTTTTGATTAGTCACATATAGTAGAGCAAATATCAGGTGTGTTTGGCGCCTTTGGCATTATCATCAAGGGGGAGATGTGTGTTTGAAAATATTCAGAGTTGCAGAAGAGAAGTACAGATGAGAGAAGTTCAGTGAAAGGGGGAGTAATTGCAAAATAGGTAAAAGATAGAAGTGGGAACATCTTGTTCCTAGTGTTGTTAATGTTGAGAAATTTTGTGCATAATATATCATGTTGGAGAGAGGAAGAGAGTGTTTCCATCAATGCAAATGAGGGAGATTATTGGCATAATTGATGTAGTGATGGTAAGTGATTTTTGGTGTTGTCAAAATACATATTTGATTGCATGATCATTTATTGGGTTATCATTGATGTCAAGTATTGACCTAGTGCTCCTCATATGTTTCTACGTATAAGTATGATGATCAAGGTGTTGCGATGAGTTTAAGTTGTAGTGATCCTTATGAGAGACTTGGGGATGTCTCTAAATGTTAAATGCATAACTGCTACTATTGATGTAGACCGGTTAGAAATTTTTGATCGAATGAAGACTAACAGTGCAACTGCTAGAATAGTTAGTGATAGGCGATAGGTGATCTGGTTGGTTTGTCAAATCTATGATGAGTTATATGGTGCAATCACAAGAGAAGGTTGTTAAAAGTATGTATAAATAATGGTTGCGACTACAACTAATTTGAGTGATCGGTGTGCAGGATAGGCGATAAAGACAGAGTTGTTAACAAGTTAAAGTGTTTGTATTCTTGAGCGACAGTTGATAAATATTTGATCAGTGATCGGTGTTGAGGTTACGGTGGAATGATTGAGTCAGTCCTGATCTGGTGTTGTGTCTTCATGATTGGAGGTGATGATCTAACATCACATTGTTCGATGCTAGTGTATAGAGAAGATTCTAGAGGAAGCATGTGTTTGGTCAAAAGGTGTTTGACCCCTTGACACAAAATTCTATGTAAATCATTGTATTGGTCGACAAGGTCTTGGAAAATTATTTTGTACATTGAATTTTATTTTGTGGCGCGTTGGATCTAAGAAGATATTTTGAGATTCAAATATATTTTAGATTTAGCACTTGATTCAGGCGGTGGATTAATAGTTCAGTATATAATGGCTGAAGTTGAAAGTTAAGTGTGTTGATCATGTGTTGGGAAAGTGTGCTTGTAAAGTGGGAGTTGCGATCAAGTCGGGGAAAAGTTAAGTGTGTTAAGAAGAGAATGTGTGCTTTAGTGGATCTGATCAAGCAAAGGTGGTGTTGTTCTATAGACCCTAACAATTGCAGCAGTCAAAATCCTTTTACTGGGTGGATCCTAATAGGTTCTTATCGTAAATCATTTAACATGGTGGTACATTAGCTTGTGTCTAAAGTCCTCTAACAAGGATACTCTTGAAAAGGTAAAGCTCCTAACAAGGCTAGAGGTAAGTCCCTTAACCGGGTAGCACCTAATAGTGTTGTTGTAAACTCCTAACAAGGTTAAGCTCCTCACAGGGCGTACTTCAAAAGAGTACATCATTTAGTGGGTACTAATTACCACCATGGTTTTCTCCAAAATTGGATTTCTACAAGATAAATCTTTATGTCAAATGTTTCATTGTTATGTGGATGTACTTATGGTTATGATTTTCATTTGTTGTTATTAAGTTAATATTGTGAATGTTGTTGTAAAGTTTGAGAGGTTATAAAGTTGCATAATTGGTAGATTACTAATTCACCCCCCCCCCCCCCCCCCCCCCCCCCCCCGCGCCACTCTTAGTAATTTGATCTTAGGATTGATACCTCTCCCTAGGTCTCTCCCTCTCATTCTTCATATCTCCCTCTCTATCTCCCATCCCTCCTTAACCCCATATTTATCTCCCTCTCCCACTCTCTCTTATTTTATCTCTCTATTTATAGGTTACCGCCTCTCCCTCCCACCCTCTCTCTCCCCTCTCTAGGTTTTTCCATCCCTCCCTCTCCACCTCTCCATCCATGTCTTATTACCCACCTCTTATTATCCCCTTCTATCTCTCACCCTATTGGTTCCTCCAACTAATGCCTCAGATTTGCACATTATTAAATGTAAAAAAAGACCACTTTTGAACTGCTCTGATCATGCATATGCAAAATATTGGGAACTACATTTCAAACGGGGTCAGTAAAAATACCAAATAAACTCTGAAAAAGTTCAAAACCTTACAAATAGGTACATTGAGATACTAGGAATACAAGGAAAAAATTGGTTTGACGTGAACATAAAAAATTCACAAGTTATATTCTTCCTAAAATGGCTACTTGGAAGATGTAACACTGAAAACATTGAAAATTTGAATAAATTGCATCCATATTTTCTTTGGGAAACTTACCAAATGAATTCTTGGAAACCTCAAAATGTGCATATGAGTTCATTTCCATACCAGCAATATAGAGAAGCAAATGCCTTTTCCTGATGAATAACTATCCAACTATACCTTCAAAGAAGGCCCTCTAATAAGTTTTGCATATTGCAAACTGAAAGTTTAAATAAATTAGGTTTGGTTTTGACTAGGCAAATAAATCAAATTGATTCTTTAGGGTGTAAAAATGGAAATGGGGGTTGTTTGTCATATGTAAAATATAGGGGAACAACTCTTTTTCCATGATGATCAACTAGGTGTGTGATACAAGCCTCCAAAGTAGTTCATTTGGATTTTTAGGTGATAGTGCACACTATCAATAATTGTAGACCCCTCAAAATGAGCACTCCAAAAACATGTAAACAATGACTATGGGAGGATACAAATGGATACTTGAGCACAATGATAGACACTCAACATGATTCCAAGGGTATTACTCATGACATGCATCAGGTATCAAACTTTTTAATTCTTGAACTAGGCCCTTTTAAACAAATTCTCAAGGGTGCTCTTTGTGCCTTAGTCAAAATTTTAACATGGCCACTTCAAATTCCTTCAAAATTTGAAGGCGCCAACAATGGCTCTAGTTAGGGATGTATGCCCCCTGTAGGTATAGCAAGGATCCAAACCTCTGGTAGAAGAAGACCAACCATTAACTCCATTGGGTTCTCCTCTTGATTGAAAAATCATACATACTCTTCAATTGGTGGCCCTGGACCGCCAAACATATAAAACCAATATCTTCCTTTATCATATATATGACTCTCATCATTCGAAAGTTTGACCAATTTGAAGATAATACTAAAAATAATTTGACCATACATATCACTACTATCATCTCTTATTTGTTTAGCATATTCAGCACCGTTAGCATACTTAGTACCCATTCGTATCATGAAATATGGTATGCATAGAAACACACTATAATATGAGATACATGTGTCATATGTACAACATGGTGGATGTTCATATGCAACATAGTATCCTTCATTATCAACACTTTCACCATTTTCACAAGGCTCAATCGGTTGTGCTAGAAATTGAAAAGATTCAAGCTAAACCTTATAACTAAGGTCATCAAGTCTTACCTCAGCATATGTTTTCACATCAAAGAAAAAATTATCATATTCATAATTGTGCACATCATGCAAGTATTCAGGTGAGTTTTCATATGTTGTAACTTCTGATTTTATCCTTTGAACTATCATTTGCAATTGTTTTACAAGAAAGTTCCATGAGAACCATGTTAACTTTAGGAAAACCCTCTTGATCTGGGATAAACACACTTGCATGAATAACATAATCATTCTAAAAATAATGTCCAAATCTACATACACTATGCTGACCATTCTCAGATTCATCACCATGATCATTTGCAAGGTCCTCATAAAATTACAACTTTGTACATTGATCTTGTATGCACCCTAAAATGGTCGCCTAGACTTTGGGCCCCATTTATTCAATTTATCAATCCTGAATCAGTTTTATCAATAATCAATATTCTCAACATTATCAATTTCTTGATCAAATCTTAATTTCGATCATATATTGGATTTTTATCCTATGGGCTAACCATTTATCCTAAGTCTTTATTTGATTAAAAGGAATATTTCCTCCCCTTTTAATTAAATAAAAAGCCCCACTTTCCTCTTATCCTAAGTTGCACAAATAAAGTATTATTCATATTTTATAAAAAGGAGAAAAGCACTTTTTGTCTCATATGGACATAAAGTCAACTCTTATTTTCCTATTGGAGGATACTTGTGCACATGGATTGCTCCTCTTTCAAGCTCCACTGTTGATTAAGACTTTTTGCCTCTTAATCTCCATGGTCCATTTCACCTCATTTCTTATAAAAGGAGAGCTCTCTCTTTCATTTGCATATACCATGTTTTAATGCTAATGTTATGCTGCAGGTTTTAGGTGCATTTGGAGCCTTTGAGGATATTGAAGACTTGTTGCTTTCATCATTTAGTTGCATATTTGCTTTCTTAGTTACATGATAATGGTATTCCTGGCATAGATTTTCTTTTATGCGATAGATTGATCTCACATAGTCTAAATAGGAGGCATTGTAATCCATTGCTATTTCCTTTCATAGATTAGTGCATTGTACTTTCCTTTCATAGCTTAAATTGCATTCTCACTTAGATTTGCATTGCATATTTGATTCTTGGAGATATTGGCATTGTTTCCCTTGCCTTCACTTAAATCTCTCATTGTATGGTTGACTAGCAAGGTCACAAGCTTGTAGCTCTAGCTGAGAGCAATTTTCAATCTTGCAACTCCATACATAGAGAGCTATGAGCCACTTTGTGAGGCCTCATTCTTGAGCAACCTTGCATGTAATGGTTCATAGAAGTGCACCTTTTTAGTGTGTACATTTTTGGCACCCACCGTGGGGCCGAGTAGATAGGCTTGGTCCCTTATTTCATTTGCATTTTTGTCATTTTTTGGATTATTTGTCGAAAACTTTGCAGTTCTGGTTTTCTGTCTCAAAGTATCGCGCGATACTTCTCAGAAATATCACGCGATATACCTTTGTATAGTGGTGTGACACTTCGCATGATAGAAGAATCACCCGCCAGTACTGAGGTATATCGCCTGGCATCGTGCGAAGTATCACCCGCCCATAGTGCAGAGTATCACCCAAACTGAGGTATATCATGCGACTATAGGAAACTATGTCACGCGATACTGGTGAAGTCTAAGGTATATCGCCTGATCTGACAGAGACTTGCATTTCTAGTTTTATCATCCGAATTTGATCATTTTAGTTTGATGTCTTATTTTACTGTATTTAGATAGGTCTAACCTGCATCTTTTAGCTTGAATTTATCAGTTTATTGCATATTTACATTTGGATTTTGATTTTGCTAACCTTGTTGCTCTAACAAGTTGTGTTTGTAGGTGCTCTCATTGCTTGAAAATTGCTAAAAATGCATGTCAAAGAGGGCTACTAACAGTTTTTGCAGAGCTACCCAAGCATTAAAAAAAAAAAAAAAAATCTTGCTTGTTTATTTGCTTTCCTTTTAAGTGTGGCAAAAACTAGTTGTTTCATTTATTAGGCACTTAAGATCTTGTTGTAGGAATTCTTGGGTGGTAGGAGAAGTATGCTCTTCACCATTTTGGTGAACCAGAAAATCTTGACCCATCTTTGAATTTTGAAAATAAGAGGGTAAATGAACTTTGCTTGGTGTGTTTGGGAGAGATTCTTGAGATAGGGGAGTATGCTCTTCACCCTTGTGGTGAACCAAAAACCTTGAACCTCAAGATTTAATCCACTTTTTGTTTAGATTTAGAATCTTTTAGCGGGCTTGCTCTTGAGCAATCAAGAGGAACGACTCAAGTGGGGACAACCTTGTCATCATTTTCCTTGGTGGCAAGTGATTCCAACTCACTATAATCTCAAGCCTATCAAGGACACCAAAAACCTCGGTAGACATAACACTTATCTTCATTTGATGTGAGTAGCTCATGGGATTGCAACCATGGGGAAATCATTGAACAAGAATTCTTAAGGTACTCTTGAGGCCGCAAGGTCCTAGTCCTTTATGAGGAGCAAAAGGGGTGTTGTGAACAGAAATGCTTATTAAGAACCATTAGATAGAAGCCACCTTGTTTAGCCGCTTATCTTCTTAGTGCAAGGATTAATCCAAGTGGTTTACCCGGATCACCTTAAGATACTCACCATATGTGTCCCTTTGGTTGTGTCATTTGACATTTCCACGACAAAGCCAACATCTCTTGTGGATAACCACTTGGTGTGAGGTGAGGGGGCATCAAGTTGTGGGCTAAGTTGGTAAGCATTGAGCCTTGACTTTTTAGGATAGATTTGCTTGAATTGTCTTCGGTTGTGTGATGTCAGTGCAAATGTTCTTACATACAAACAATCGGTAGAATTCATAAGGATGCTTCTTGTGTTTGGAACGAGGATTGTCAAAAGAGCCTAGATCATATCAAACAATACTTGGCTAATCCTCCGATTCTAATACCTCCTATTCCATGGAAACCATTGATCATATATATTTCAGCTACAGACACTTCCCTAGGGGCATTATTGGCTCAATCAGATGATACTAGGAAAGAACAGGCCATATACTATATCAGCCGTACTCTAGTCTCCTATGAGATCAATTACAATAATATTGAGAAGTCTTGTCTTGCAGTGGTGTTTGCTTCTCAAAAGTTGCGCCACTACATGCTTGCTCATACCATACATTTGGTGGCAAAAATTGATCCTCTTAAATACTTGCTTAGTAAGGCTTCCCTCATGGGTAGACTTGCTAAATGGATGATGGTCCTAACTAAATTTGACATAGAGTACGTTGAAAGGAAGGCCATAAAAGGGCAAGCTATTGCTGACCAATTAGCTGATTTTCCAATTCAGGATAGTATGCCAGTCCAAGTGGAATTCCCAGACGAACACATCTTGTATATGACTACTCGCACTTGGACAATGTTCTTTGATGGTTCCTGCATGCAAAATGGATCAGGTGCTGGAGTGTTATTTGTTTTTCCACATGGGTACAATATTCCAAAGTCTTACAAACTTTTATTCTCATGTACGAATAATATTGCAGAATACGAAGCTTTAACCAATGGCTTGAGAATGGCTATAGAATGGAACATCACCAAGTTACATGTCTTTGGGGATTCCCAGTTAATCATCAACCAAGTCAATGAGGAGTATCAAACCAAGGATGATAAATTGATACCCTACAAAAAGATGGTTGATTCTTTGAGACGCTATTTCACCTTTGTGATGTTTCAACAGATCCCTAGGACAGAGAACAAAGCTGCAGATGCCATGGCCACATTAGCTTCCCTTCTTCAGTTGGAGACACATGAATCCAGATTTGAATTCCTGGTGGAAGAGCTACACCATCCCATCTTTGACTTGTCTGAAAGCCATGTCATTTGTGCCATTGTCACACATGAGTCTTCCCGATATGGTGCTATCTATTCATATCTTCGTGATGGCATCATTCCTGACACATTCAACCACTCTGAACACTGAAACCTCATCTGTAACACCTCTCGCCACACCCTCATCTCTGGTGATTTATATAGGAGGGGTTTAGATGGGACGCTCCTTAGGTGCTTGGAAAAGGAGGAATCCAACCAAGCGTTAGTTGACATCCACGAGGGCATTTGTGGTGGACATTCTAATGGTCTTGCCATGGCCCGAAGGTTGCTTAGGGTGGGATATTATTAGCCCACAATGCAGATAGACGTAGTCACCTTTGCTAAGTCATGTGAAAAATGTCAGAAACATGGAAACCTGATTCATGCTCCAGGTAGGGAGCTGATCCCTTCTGTTTCTCATTGGCCATTTCAGCGCTGGGCCTTTGATCTGGTTGGGCAGATTCATCCCAACTCCTCAGGTGGACATAAGTTCATTATTACTACCACTGACTACTTCACAAAATGGGTGGAAGTTGTGCCACTTTCTGTTGCTTCAGGGAAGACCATCTCTTTGTTCATCTTGAATCATATTATTTTCCGATTTGAAGTGCCTTCTGAGATCATTACTGACAATGGAGGTCAATTCAAGAATAAGGACCCAGAACATTTATGCAAAAAGTTTAAAATCAAGCAACATTGGTCCTCCATCTATTTTCCACAAGGAAACGGACAGGCAGAAGCTTCTAATAAAACTATTCTTAAAATTCTTCATAGGACAATGCACAAGAATGGTAGGGATTGGCACTTACAAATCAATCCAGCACTATGGGCTTACAGAACAAGCATTCGCACACGTACAGGAGCCACTCCTTTTTCTCTCACTTATGGCGCTAAAGCGGTATTGCCTTTAGAAGTCGAGATACCATCACTTAGAGTCTCACTCAAAAGTTTGATTACATATGAGGATTACCGCGCCATGAGGTTACAGCAATTAGAACTTCTAGATGAGAAGCGTAAGGTTTCCTTTGATCATATGAGAGTGTATCAAAAGTGTATGTCCAAGGCATTCAACAAGAAGGTTCGCCCTAGAGAATTTCAAATAGGTGATCTTGTTTTGCGAGAGAACCCGAAGAACCAACATAACAAAGAACAAAAGGGCAAGTTTGAACCTAACTGGCTTGGACCATATGTCATCACAGCTGCTTTTGGTACTGGTGCGTATTTACTGTCAGATCCCGATGGAGAACAGCTCCCTGATATCATCAACATTGTGCACCTCAAGAAGTTCTATCCTTGATGCCCATTCTGTCTGGGGGCATCCCTTGTACATATTTTATGATCCTGAAAAAATACCAAAAAAATCCATATATGATGCTAAAAAAAAATCTTTAAAAGTATAAAAAGTCCTCAAAAAATTCAAAAAATAAATAAATAAATAATAGAAAAAGTGCCTTGGTGAAAACCTGGAAACAGGCGCCTTGGTAGCAAAAAATGAAAAAAAATGAAAAAAAAATAAAAATAAAAAATTCAAGTGGTGAAAACCTGGAAACAAGCGCTACTTAAGGCCTTTGCACTCCTATTTGTTAGCATGCGCCTTTCCCTCATGCCCTGACCTTATTTGGCTTAGTCTGGAATTGATCTTTGTCTTTGTCTAGGGGGCATAACTGTTAGCATTGGTCTTTTAGGTGCGTTTGTCTCTTGGGGCATTTCACAACAGGTGTTTTTCAACACCACCCCAAATAGAGTTTTTCAACACTACCCTTGCGTCGAGTGTTTCTTAACACTTATCAGGTGTCTTACTTGTATGCACCCAAAAATGGTCGCCTAGACTTTGGGCCCCATTTATTTGATTTATCAATCCTGAATCAATTTTATCAATAATCAATATTTTTCAACAATATTAATCTCTTGATCAAATCCTAATTTCGATCATATATTGGATTTTTATCCTATGGGCTAACCATTTATCCTAAGTTTTTATTTACCTAAAAAGAATATTTCCTCCCCTTTTAATAAATAAAAAGCCCCCACCTTTCCTCTTATCCTAAGTTGCACAAATAAAGCATTATTCCTATTTTATAAAAAGGAGAAAAAGCACTTTTGTCTCACATGAGGCTCAAAAGTCAACACGTCACTCTCATTGGAGGATACTTGTGCACATGGATTGCTCCTTTTTCAAGCTCCACCGCCGATTAAGACTTTTTGCCTCTTAATCTCAATGGTCCATTTCACCTCATTTCTTATAAAAGGAGAGCTCTCCTTCATTTGCATATATATCCACTTGTTTTATGCTAATGTTATGCTACAGGTTTTAGGTGCATTTGGAGTTTGAAGACATTGAAGACTTGTTGCTTTCATCATCTAGTTCATATTTGCTTTCATAGTTGCATAATAATGGCATTCTTAGTGTAGATTTCTTTTTATGCAATAGAATAAGCTCACATAGTCTAAATAGGAAGCATTGTAATCCATTGTTATTTCCATTTCATAGCTTAGTTTGTACTTCCATTTTCATAGCATAGCTTGCACATTTGCATTCTCATTCTTAGCTTGCATTGCATTACATATTGGATTCTTGGAGATATTGGCATTGTTGCCCTTGTCTTCACTTGAATCTCTCATTGTGTGGTTGACTAGCAAGGTCACAAGTTTGTAGCTCTAGCTGAGAGCAATTTTCAACCTTGCAACTCCATGCATAAAGAGCTATGAGCCGCTTTGTGAGGCCTCATTCTTGAGCAACCTTTCATGTAATGGTTCATAGAAGTGCACCATTTTAGTGTGTACATTTCTGGCACCCACCGTGGGGCTGAGTAGATTAGCTTTGTCCCTTTAATTCTACATTTTCTGTCAATATTTTCGTCAATTTTCGGCTCAATTTTTAGTCTCTGGTTTTTTGTCTTAGAGTATCGCGCGTTACTTCTCAGAAATATCGCGTGATATACCTTTGTATAGTGGTGCGACACTTCGCGCGAGAGAAGAATCGCCCGCTAGTACTGAGAAATGTCGCCTGTTATTGGGCGAAGTATCACCCGCCCATAGTGAGAAGTATCGTGAGACTGAGAAATATCGCGCGACTGAGAAACATCGCCCGACTATAGGAAACTGTATCGCGTGATACTGTTAAAGTTTGAAAAATATCGCTTGGTCTACAGAGACTTGCGTTTCCAATTTTCTTGTCCGAATCTGATTATTTTAGCTTGCTGTTTTGTTTTGCTATGTTTAGATAGGTCTAACCCGCATCTTTTAGCTTAAATCTAGCAGTTTATTGCATGTTTACATTTGAATTTTGATTTTGCTAACCTTGTGGGTCTAACAAGTTGTGTTTGTAGGTGCTCTCATTTTCTTGAAAATTGCTAAAAATGCATGTCAAAGAGGGCTACTAACAGTTTTTGCAGGGCTGCCCAAGCATAAAAACAAAAAAAAAAGTTTATTTCTTGCTTGTTTTATTTACTTTCCTTTCAAGTGTGGCATTCACTAATTGTATTAGGCATCTTAATACCTTGTGAAAGGGATCTTGAGGTGGTAGGAGAAGTATGCTCTTCACCTTTAGGTGAATCAAAAAATCTTGACCCATCTTAAGGTTTTGGAAGCAAGGGAGTAATTGAATCTCTTTGCTTGGTGTGTTTGGAAGAGATTTTTGAGATAGGGGAGTATGCTCTTCACCCTTGTGGTGAATCAAAAACCTTGAACCTCAAGAGTTGATCCATTTTTGTTTAGTTTAGGAATCTTTTAGCGGGCCTGCTCTTGAGCAATCAAGAGGAACGACCCAAGTGGGGACAAGCTAATACCGAGCTATTCCAACCCACTATAATCTCAAGGCTATCAAAGACACAAAACCTTGGTAGACATAACACTTGTCTTCGCTTGATGTGAGTAGCTCATGGGATTGTGACCATGGGGAAAATATTGAGCAAGAATGCTTAAGGTACTCTTGAGGCCGCGAGGTCCTAGTCCTTTATGAGGAGCAAGAGGGGTGTTATGAACGGAAGCCCTTACTAAGAACCATAAGTTAGAGGCCACCTTATTTAGCCACTTATCTTCTTAGTGCAAGGATTGATCCAAGTGGACTAACCCGGATCACCCCAAGATACTCACCATATGTGTCCCTTTGGTTGTGTTGTTTGACACTTCCACGACAAAGCCAACATCTCTTGTGGGTAACCACTTGGTGTGAGGCAAGGGGGCATCAAATTGTGGGCTAAGTTGGTAAGTATTGAGCCTTGACTTTCTAGGATAGATTTTCTTGAAGTGTCTTTGATGGTGTGATACCAGTGCAAACGTTCTTACATACAAACAATCGGTAGCATTCATAGGGTGTTGTTTCAATTCTAATATCACAAATTTTTGTCTTGGCAAGGTTGCTTTTGCCCTTGTTTCAAGTGTTTGAGACCATGTTTTGATCTCTTACTGTTTGCAAACTTGCCAAAATTCTACTGATATTGTGACTAAAATCGAAAATATCAACCCTCAGACCAGAACTTTTGACCAAACAGACCCAAAAACATAAATTTTGCACAAATCTGGTCAAGAGTTAAACAATTCTGCAATAGTATTGCACCCTGTAAAGCGAAGTATCACACGATACTTCGCGCTTGCTAGAAATATCGCCCGCTTTGAAGAGAAATATCGCACGATAGTTCACCCCTAACGGACTATCGCCCGACTTGCCTGGAGTATATCACCCGCCAGTATTAAGAAGTATCGCCTAGCTTCGGGTGAAGTATCGCATGGTTATAGGTTTATCGCCCCAGTAGCCTAGAGTATATCGCCTGGTTTATTTTTTTCGTGCTTAAATTTTGGTCAGTTTCAGTTGCTGTTAATCAAGCTAGGTCTTAGAGCAGGCTTCTCACCCTGACGTTTGAGACCTATCTTGACTCCAAATTTTTGGTTTTTAGTCCTCCGGGATAGCATCATTTGATTTACGAAATCACTTTGGAATAATTGTCAAGTTAGAAGGCCATTCTTGGTGCCAAGGTTCATCTTTAAAATTGTTAGCTATATTCTGAAAAAAATTTAGTACTCTTATTGTCCAAATCGCTTTCATTTTCATCTCAATTTCAATTATCTTTTGGCCTAGTCCAACCTCCTGATTCAAAAGTGCAAGGGTAGTCACCCTTTGATTTGAAGCACCTCTTTGACAGTGTTTGTAAAGCCCCTTCTTCTATCTTTTCATTTCTCTTTGGACAATAGAGAACTTTGATTATCCTAGTTTGGTGTTGACATTTTGTGAGGTCATCCTATTACCAAGGGTCTTCTATTTTCAGTCTTCCTTGGTTAGTCCAGATCTTAGATCCTAGGTGTTGTCATGTTGCTCAACATCTCAATGAACACTATGGTATCAATTGCACAAGATGGCTCTTAGTCTTCTTCTTTCTTCTCCATTTCCCATGTTCTTCTAAAGTCTTCTACTCCCATGGGAAATTCTTCTTCTTCTTCTTCTTCTTGATTCTTTTCCTCTTATTATCTAGTCTACTTTCTTCTATTCATCTATTCATTTCTTCCATGCTTGATTCCTCCTCTTCTATAAACCATGAATCTTGACTATCTTGTTAAGGAACCTCTCTTAAGAATAGACGATCTTGAGCTCATTGACATATTCAAAAAGTGTTGTTCCTCCAAAATTCTCATGAGTGATGAATTTATGACAAAAATAAAAGAAAAATCAATTAAATCAGATGCCTTTGCTAGAATCATACTCATGATCTCATCCAAATATTCTTCATCTTCTAAATCTTCTCATCATTCTTCATCTTCTAAATCTTATCATGACTCTTCTAAACATTATTCGAATTCCTCATTATCCAAGTCTTCTTCTTCCACTAAGTCTTCAATTTCCTCTTCTTCACGATCTCATTCTTCTACTTCTCCTAAGAGTCTTACTTCTCTTCAGAAGACATACCATAAAGAGCAACGTGATAGTCCTTGTGATGTCTCTTCCACAAAGAGTGACACACCTACCTTTGATGACTATGATGACTATGATGATGGACAATGTAGCAATACTTATGGCACCTCTATTCCTAAGAGTCCTCCTCGTCGTGTGCTTAGGCTTACTAAAGGGTCATCCTATTGGGTAGATTGTGATGGGGATCCATATGATTCTGATTTTGAGAAGAATTATGATATTTGTTGTGAACAATATGATACATCTACTTCTATTGAGGAAGAGAAAGCTTTCCGTGCTGATTATAAATGAAGATACTATGAGCATGTCTTGTCTAAAAACTCTCATGCTGAAAATAAAGATTACACTCTCCAGCAAGATCATGTTAATGCTAAACCTTTGTCTTGTGATGGTCCCCTTCCATCTACCACTTCCTCCAATACCCACTCACTTCCTAAAGCTTATGAGTCATCCAAATCTTTCACAAATCCTTCATCCAACAAAGATCCTAAGACTTTCCATGCGGTTCCCTATAGTTATCCTCAAGGGCCACCTCTTAAAGAGACTCAAGATAACCTTCACTTGGCTGCAAATACTTTCAATAATGTCAAACCTAAAGAGCCTAAGCCTTCATCCGCTATAATGCCTATTTCAGCTAGTCCTTCACCACCTCTTCCAAAGTCTTCCATACAATCCTAACATGCTTCCTTGTCCTTAGAAGTGGCTCCATGTCAAGAGGACTCTAAAAATGATAAAGAAAAGAACATAAAGAAAGATCAAGATCAAGGACCCTCCATATCATCCAATTCTCTTCATGACGTATCTTCTCCATTGCATGGTTTTTTTGATCCTCTACGCTCTTCCGCATCCATTCCACCATATCCTAAGCAAGATCAAGCTACTACTTACACTATTGAGCTTATTGATAATCAAAATAACCTTACCACACTTGCGCTTTCCAAAGATGGTGTTTCCATTAAGGTTATTAAAAATGGTGTTGTTACTTCTGATGTTAAGCCTATTGAAAATCAAGAAAAAAATGATGCGCTTATGTTATCCAAAGATCCTTGTCAAGATCAAAGTCTTCCACCTTCTTGTTCTACCGCTCCATGTTTGCTTCCACTTTCTATTCTTCCTAAGTCTTTGCAAGCTTTGAACAATCCTATCAATGAAGTTGCTCCTATTCAAAATGTGCATGATCCTATTGAAAATCCTAATGCTCACTCTAAAGATGCTGATATCCTTGGTTGTCATATAGATGCTGATGAACTTATTGATTATCCTTTTGCATCTCCCACGTCCATCCTTGGACCTCCTCCACCAATACTAAGGGCTTCATGTCTTCCTTCCATCTTGGGTCCTTACATCCCTCCATCTCCTATCTTTCCTCAAGATCAACATAGATGCATACCCTTGAATCCCTTTCATCCACCCACCCATCTAAACCGGTCATATCCTCCTTCTTCCACAAGTCCCAAGTCTTTTGGAAGTAAGTTGAATGTTCAAAACAAGAAAAAGAATCAATACAAGAATCCATCAAAAAAAGAAGATCACCATGTCTCCTCTAGTCGACATGGGGGCATAAAGTTGAAAGAGATATCTAAGAAGAAAACTACAAGACAAGTATGGGTTCCAAAATCCATCATTGAAGATATTCTCTCTCAGTCATCAAAAAGAAATAAAAATCCTAAGGCTATATGGATTCTAAAGTCTCTCTTGAAAGAGTCTAATGTTGAACAAAAAGTGAAGTTGACATTCAAGCTTCCAAAGGCTTCCACTTCATCTTTTTCCAAAAACATTCTTCCATTCCATGTGCCTAAACCACAACCTCTACTAAACATTTGCCATATTCCTTCTCGTATTCCTCCATTCACATTTGAGAATTATAACAAGCACACCAATCCTCTCTTTGAGGAGTCGATAGCAATAATGAACCAGAATATGATTTGCATTTGGACTAGAATATGGTTTACATTTCCTCCATTTTTTTCCGTCACCCTTCAAGGTGTGTATTGACGTTAATCTTACCTTTCTTTCCATCTACCTTTTCACATTCCTTCCATTCATTATCCTTCTACCTTCTCTCATTTTTCCTCATTTGTCTATTCCTTCTGCGTCTTCCTTTCCCCTTCAGCATCTTTGAGCATATCATTTTGAATCCTTGACATATCATGGTTTATCCTTTCAAGGAGCATTATCTAAAAAGCTTTCCTTCTTCCAAAAAATAGAAAAAATATTCAAAAAATAGAAAAATTCCAAAAGAAAAAAAGAAAGAGAAAAAAAAAAAATTTGAAAATGTGCCATGGTGAAAACCTGGAAACAGGCGCCTTGGTAGCAAAAGTAAAGAGAAAAAAATTCATCCTATGGTGAAAACCACTCCCTTGTGGCACCTTGGATAAGTACCATGATGAAAACCTGGCAATCAGGCATCATGCGTAGTTCTTCTACATATTTCACCCATTCCATCTTCTCTCTTTGATCTTGGCAATGTTGACCTATACACAAATATTTGGATATGTTGTGAGCTATCTTATGATGATCTTCCTTTCATTCTATTCATGTTTAGCCTTCACTTTTATTTTCCTTCATTCATTCTATCCTTTCGCTGTCCTTTTTCCCTTTGGTCTTGATCTAATAAAAAAAGAGTAAAACACAATGCTATGAAGTCTCTTGACATGTCTACTCCTTTGGACTGCATCCTTCCTTCTTTTGCAGTGCGCTTTTGTGACTTATCCTATGCTAGCCTCTCATTGCTTGTCCAAATGTGCTTTACATGATAATTTTTTCCTAGCTTGGGTACTCTTGAGGAGTTTGACCTTGAGGATTTATTCCTTCCGTTCGCCTTCATTCTCCTTTCCACCATCTCATTCACCAGCTTGCCATCCATCTTGTCCCTCACCATTTCTAGATATTGGGATCACACGATGTGAACTTGCTTAAGAGTTTGATGCCCATTATGTCTGGGGGCATTCTTTGTACATACTTATAAAGTCCTGAAAAAATACAAAAAAATCAAAAATACAAAAATACAAAAAAAGGAAAAAATAAAAAAAAGATTCCAAGTGGTGAAAACCTGGAAACAGGCGCTACTTGAGGCCTTTGCACCCCTATTTGTTAGCATACGTCCTCGACACTTAGCCACTTCCCATCATGCCTTCACCTTATTTGGCTTAGTCTGGAATTGGTCTTTGTCTTTGTCTAGGGGGCATGACTATTAGCATTGGTCTTTTAGGTACGTTTGTCTCTTGGGGCATTTCACAACAAGTATTTTTCAACACCACCCCAAACAGTGTTTTTCAACACTACCCTTGCGTCGAGTGTTTCTTAACACTTATTAGATGTCTTGCCTATAGTCTAAGTATAATGCGATAATGCTCATATGCAGATGCGATACTCAGAGTCTGACTCTATGACCAACACACACACACTTAAACAATCAACTCGATGATGATATGTTGATTTTATTTTTCTTTGTGTGCTGTCTATGAGGATTTCTTTGATGAGTGATCTCTCCCTGAGAAGTTTTCGATGATGCATAGCTAGAAGACTGAGGGTATGAGAACATGTTTTATTTCTTTATCTGCTTGTGGGTATATTTTGTTGATCCTAACTGTCATGGGCATTCATGCTGGTCCTACTTGACACTATGGATTGACAAGGTATTATCCTTGACTGTTTTGCGAGTGCATGCTTTTAGCTATCCTGACTTTCATGTGTCTTGATACAAGCATAATCGCGCTATAACAAACTTAGGTAATCTCACTGCATTAGTCATCTTGACCTACATGTCTTTGATGCCTAGGTGAGATTTCCACATTTCTATCTGATAAAGATCATATTCATATCCACATAGTTATGTTAGTGTGCATTGTATGATCTTACGACGCTACCAATAACGCTTGATGATGATAATTAGATGTCTATAAGCGTTGTGACCTTGCAAGTCAACCACTTTCATAGTAGCTTGCATTTTTAGGGTCATGTTAGTCTAGTTTTGCATCTTGCATATGGAGAGAGCTCTCTTTTTTTCATCTTACGTGGACCTGTTGGTCAACTGTGCTCATTTTCTAGTTCTTCTTGATCATATCTTTCATTTCTGATCTTTCATATCACATCATTTTCTATCCATTTTCGGACTCGAAATCAAAATCTGAGTCACGTTTTCAAATTTTCTCATTCTTCTACGCAATTGACTGACCTTTTGAGGCATAATTTGATTTTCGGTGGAATTTCTTCCTTCCATGTCTCTCAAATTTTCTAGTCTTTCATCCACTTTATTTCTAGTCTTCTATTTCTATTCTTCTACTTCCTCACTGGGGCATGTTTTATTGCTTAATGGTTAACCTATTGACCCTTACATTTGATTGTGATTTCATTCTGATTTGATCAAATCCTTATCAATTCACTGTTCTCCTCTCTACCTGATTTCGATTTTGATTCCGAGGGGGCAGTACTTATGGGATTCTCATCCCCAATTGCTTGATTCTCTTGATTCAGACATCTTTTGTGAGCTTTCACTCAAATTTGAGATTCTTATCTCTTACTTTGAATGTGATCACGAATCGACCTCATGTTCAAAGGCCTTTGTTTATGCTTTGTCCGAATATGATCCCGAATCGACCTCACATCTGAGTTGTTTGTGATCCCAAATCGATCTCACATTACAACTTCCTTCTTTGACTACATGTGTTCCCAAATCGATCACACATTAGTCAAAGAAGGGAAAATGTATGCACCCAAAAATGGTCGCCTAGACTTTGGGCCCCATTTATTTGATTTATCAATCCTGAATCAATTTTATCAATAATCAATATTTTTCAACAATATTAATCTCTTGATCAAATCCTAATTTTGATCATATATTGGATTTTTATCCTATGGGCTAACCATTTATCCTAAGTTTTTATTTACCTAAAAGGAATATTTCCTCCCCTTTTAATAAATAAAAAGCCCCCACCTTTCCTCTTATCCTAAGTTACACAAATAAAGCATTATTCCTATTTTATAAAATGGAGAAAAAGCACTTTTGTCTCACATGAGGCTCAAAAGTCAACACGTCACTCTCATTGGAGGATACTTGTGCACATGGATTGCTCCTCTTTCAAGCTCCACCGCCGATTAAGACTTTTTGCCTCTTAATCTCAATAGTCCATTTCACCTCATTTCTTATAAAAGGAGAGCTCTCTCCTTCATTTGCATATATATCCACTTGTTTTATGCTAATGTTATGCTACAGGTTTTAGGTGCATTTGGAGTTTGAAGACATTGAAGACTTGTTGCTTTCATCATCTAGTTCATATTTGCTTTCATAGTTGCATAATAATGGCATTCTTAGTGTAGATTTCCTTTTATGCAATAGAATAAGCTCACATAGTCTAAATAGGAAGCATTGTAATCCATTGTTATTTCCATTTCATAGCTTAGTTTGTACTTCCATTTTCATAGCATAGCTTGCACATTTGCATTCTCATTCTTAGCTTGCATTGCATTACATATTGGATTCTTGGAGATATTGGCATTGTTTCCCTTGTCTTCACTTGAATCTCTCATTGTGTGGTTGACTAGCAAGGTCACAAGTTTGTAGCTCTAGCTGAGAGCAATTTTCAACCTTGCAACTCCATGCATAGAGAGCTATGAGCCACTTTGTGAGGCCTCATTCTTGAGCAACCTTGCATGTAATGGTTCATAGAAGTGCACCATTTTAGTGTGTACATTACCCAACAGTCTCGTCTGATGTGATATTTCTCACTAAGCAGATATGATACTCAGAGTTTGACTCTATGACCAACACACACGCACTTAAACAATCAACTTGTTGATGATATGATGACTTTATTCTTCTTTGTGTGCTGTCTATGAGGATTTCTTTGATGAGTGGTCTCTCCCTGAGAAGTTTTCGATGATGCATAGCTAGAAGACTGAAGGTATGAGAACATGTTTTCTTTTTTTATCTACTTGTGGGTATATTTTGTTGATCCTAACTGTCATGAGCATTTATGCTGGTCTTACTTGACACTTGGGGTTAACAAGGTATTATCCTTCACTGTTTTGTGAGTGCATGCTTTTAGCTATCCTGACTTTCATGTGTCTTGATACAAGCATAATCTTGCCATATCAAACTTAGGTGATCTCACTGCATTAGTCATCTTGACCTATATGTCTTTGATGCCTAGGTGGGATTCCCACATTTCTCTCTGATAAAGATCATATTCATATCCACATAGTTATGCTAGTGTGCATTGTATGATCTTACGACGCTACCAATAACATTTGATGATGATAATTAGATGTCTATAAGCATTGTGATCTTGCAAGTCAACCACTTTCATAGTAGCTTGCATTTTTAGGGTCATAATAGTCTAGTTTTGCATTTCTTGCATATGGAGAGAGCTCTCCTTTTTCATCTTACGTGGACCTGTCAGTCGACTGCACTCACCTTTTCTTCTTCTAAATCATGTCTTTCACTCCTTGTCCTTTTCATCTCGAACCTGTTCCTGTTCATCACAAGGGGTTAATCATATCATCATATCTATATCAAAACTGTCATTTTCAAAAAACATGAGTCTATATCATACACATGAGAATTAAACATACATCTATGAGAGAGAACATACATAAGCATAAGTATTTTTGAGAAAAATGACAAGACAATATACATAAAATGATACATCCATCACAAGAGAGACATAAACACATGATACAATCAAATATCCAGTAATCTCATATATACATCAATGCCATATACAAATGGGATCTCATAATCTGGATCAATGTCTCAAGATATGTATAAAACATCTATCAACCTAAGACCTAACCCTAAGACTCACTACCACCCTCGTGAGGAGCTCGTGGTGGTGGAGGAGGCATAGCTCTCCTATCGAGTACCAGATCTGATACCCCTACCCTCTGAGAGTATGATGGTGCTCTCTCACCCTCTAGAATAGTCTGCAAGTAGAGTCTGTGATAATAGGCTGCTCTCGCTGACTCCCGTCGGAGCTCTAGTGCATCTTCCTGTGCCATCGCCTCATGGCGTGCTATCTCTATCTTGAGATCAACTATCTGATAATCTCACTCCGCTCTCAGATCCAGTAGCTACTAGTCTCACACTACTATAGTAATCCGGAGCTGCTGTATCTCTACCTCCTGAGCCTATATCTGGGCTCTCAGATCATCTCCACCCGTAGGCTGATCCTGTTGTGCCTCTGCCTACCGGCGAGCTGGTCTCACCTCATCCTCAAGCGTCACCGATCTCTATCCCCGTGACCATTTTCGGCCACTTGATCTTGATCCCTCTCCTCTCTCCATCCTCCTCCCTCTCCCCCTCCCTCCATCTCCTCCATCCCCTCCCTCCCCTCCCTCCCCTCCATCACCTCCCTCCCCTCCGTCCCCTCCATCTCCTCCGTCTCCTCCCTGTGCTGGTACCTGTGCATCTGGTACTATAAACTAAGGGAATGGCACCCTCCGCTGCTCTACCCTGTATGCTGCATTAGCTCCTGCATCTACTACATCTGAGAAATACTCCCAGGGCTCGCTCTTGATACCCGCTGTCTCTATGACAGCCTGCTGATAATCCAACATGGGTAGCCACCCATGACCCTCCTCATCCCTGGCCCTGGCATATGTCATAGTCTCTGTCGAGACTCACTGCTGCCTCCCAAACTGCCGCCATACCCGAGTGATGCAGAATCTCTCGACTATCTCCACATATCAACCTATCAGTGGTTGAGTGCATAGCATGTAGCTCAACTCATCGGTTGCATCTCCCCAGACCTCCACCTCCTTGTATGGCCTCCATGTGAATGAGGCTATCTCATCCAAAATCCTCATGTAGTACGTCACATCCCCAGTATGGGCATGTGATATGAACCTGAGGTACCTATAGATAAAAGGGTACCTCCTCTCCCTCGGCTGACCCCTGGGGCGCACCACAGTGATGTGCTCCCAAACCCACACCTGTGCTAGGATGGCACCGCACGCCCATGTCTGACCATCCCTGTAGACGATCTCATGCAACTCATGGTACATCTCTGCCAATATGGCAGGACCCCATGCCATCCGACAAGGCCTGCCTACCAAATCAACTAGTAACCGAGCCCATCCGAGCGGGAATCCCTTTTGACTACGATCGGTCATCAGGATCTATGAGATAATGGAGGCCATAATACATGGCACTGGGTAGTCTCTGCCAAAATCATCTATCAGCCTCTCCCAGCTGACATGCCTATCCAGAATAGTTACATCCTAGAACATCTCCTAGATCAGTCGGTGCCCCTCAGTGGCATCCTGATCATAGTACACCTATGCCAACAAATACATCATGTTAGTTTTCATCATATGGAAACATTACATTTATGATTATATCTCAAAACATGATTATACTCACCGGCTCGCTATGACATGGCACTCGTAAGATCCTGTAGACATCCTCTAAAGTGATCGATGCCTCTCCAGTAGGCAGGTGGAAGGTGTTGTGCTCACTATGCCATCTTTCGGGAAGAGCAGTCAACAACCCATGGTCAGCTCTAATGTACGGATATTTCAATAAGTATTTGAATCGCATGGCCCGGACATCAGCATTGCCTGGATCGTCTAGATCTCAGACACATCTCAATCTCGTCACCTTCTGCGCTCTAATAATTAGCACTGGAAAGACCTCTTGCAAGCCAAAACCAAGCCAGTTGTTAGCACATATCATGATGGATGTCTAAAAATTAGTATACAACATCTCTAAAACGTAACATTGTCTAGACCCATGTCATTTTTGCTCAAAAATGCGTCAAAAAATTAAATTTTTCACTTGGACGATATTCTTTTTTGGAGAAGTATCACGTGATGCTTCTCCTTATAGCGAGGCGATATACCTTATGCCGTGCAATACTTCACCCAGTATCGTGCGATCTTTCACCTAGTATCATGCGATACTGGTGTCTTAGGTCGCGTGATACTTTGGGGACCCGCGAAGTATCGCGTGACACTTCTTCCCAAAGGGCGCGATACTTCTAAAGTATCGCGCGATATTTCGCCCAACATAAAAATTTTGAAATTTAAAAATTTGAAAAATGTACTAAAAAAAGGTATTAAATGCAAAAAAATGACTCAAAAAGCTCAAGTTTTTTGAAAACATACCAGGGCAGGATAGTGTGGTGGCCGGTTGTGCAACCGGGCGCGCTCAAATCGATGCCTGTAGATGGGAACTCCTGCTTGCTGGGCCATTTTCTCTCTCTAAAGCTCTTAAGATTCTCAAATAGCTAAAAGACAAATAATTTTTGAAAATGACATTTTGACCCCTTTTATAGCCTTTTGACTTTTTGACCTCATTTTCAAAACACCTCGAAATTGTGCAAAAATTGCACCCCTAGCTAATTTCGACATCCTAAATCCATTTTCAGACTTGAAATCAAAATCCGAAGTCATCTTGATAGTCAAAATCATGTCTCAAAATCTTCCCTTCTTCTGCGCAGTTGACTGATCTTTTGAGGCCTAATCCTTCGATCTTTGTTGGGGCATCATCATTTCTTCATTTTCATGTCTTCCACACTTCTAGTCTTTTATTCATCTTCATTCCATTCCCTCCTTTCTCACATTTGACTGCATCTTTTTCAGTTAGGCTAGGGCATGTTTTCATTGCCTAATGGTTATCCCGTTGCCCTTTATCTTCGATTATGATTTCACTTCAATTTGATCAAATCTTTATCAATTTTTTGTCTCTCCTCTACCTGATTTTGATTTCGATTCCGAGGGGGTAGTATTTATGGGATTCTCATCCCTGATTCCTTGATTTTCCTGATTCAGACATCTTTTGTGAGCTTTTGCTCAAATTTGAGATTATTATCTCTTACTTTGAATGTGATCCCGAATCGACCTCATGTTCAAAGGCCTTTGTTTATGCTTTGTCCGGATGTGATCCCGAATCGACCTCACATCTGAGTTGTTTTGTGATCCCAGATCGATCTCACATTTCAACTTTATTCTTTGACTACATGTGTTCCCAAATCGACCACACATTAGTCAAAGAGGGGCAAATGTATGCACCCTAAAATGGTCGCCTAGACTTTGGGCCCCATTTATTCAATTTATCAATCCTGAATTAGTTTTATCAATAATCAATATTCTCAACATTATCAATTTCTTGATCAAATCTTAATTTTGATCATATATTGGATTTTTATCCTATGGGCTAACCATTTATCCTAAGTCTTTATTTGATTAAAAGGAATATTTCCTCCCCTTTTAATTAAATAAAAAGCCCCACTTTCCTCTTATCCTAAGTTGCACAAATAAAGTATTATTCATATTTTATAAAAAGGAGAAAAGCACTTTTTGTCTCATATGGACATAAAGTCAACTCTTATTTTCCTATTGGAAGATGCTTGTGCAAATGGATTGCTCCTCTTTCAAGCTCCACCGCTCATTAAAACTTTTTGCCTCTTAATCTCCATGGTCCATTTCACCTCATTTCTTATAAAAGGAGAGCTCTCTCTTTCATTTGCATATACCATATTTTTATGCTAATGTTATGCTGCAGGTTTTAGGTGCATTTGGAGCCTTTGAGGATATTGAAGACTTGTTGCTTTCATCATTTAGTTGCATATTTTCTTTCTTAGTTGCATGATAATGGTATTCCTGGCATAGATTTTCTTTTATGCGATAGATTGATCTCACATAGTCTAAATAGGAGGCATTGTAATCCATTGCTATTTCCTTTCATAGATTAGTTGCATTGTACTTTCCTTTCATAGCTTAGATTGCATTCTCACTTAGATTTGCATTGCATATTTGATTCTTGGAGATATTGGCATTGTTTCCCTTGTCTTCACTTGAATCTCTCATTGTATGGTTGACTAGCAAGGTCACAAGCTTGTAGCTCTAGCTGAGAGCAATTTTCAATCTTGCAACTCCATACATAGAGAGCTATGAGCCGCTTTGTGAGGCCTCATTCTTGAGCAACCTTGCATGTAATGGTTCATAGAAGTGCACCTTTTTAGTGTGTATAGATCTCATCAGCATCTTGATTTTCTTCACAAGAGAATAGAGTATCCTCCTCAGCTAAAAACATGCCATCCTCATATAATAGATTTGTAAAATGATGAAGACCACATTCAAGCTCCTCATGGCATAGATTTGCATGACATTCATCCATTATAGAAAAGATTTGGAAAAACTTGAAAAATAGTTTCAAATTCATTATAGAAGTCAATCAAGTGATCATTTCCCTTTTCTTCTTCATAGAGTGGATTTGGATACTCTTGAAAGTATCTTTCATCTAGACAATCGCCCTCTATTTGTTGATCATAACATATATCTTCAACTTCATCACAAGAAGGGATTTCAACATCATCATAGTGTGCATTTGTTGCAACTTCTGATTCACACAAATCTTCAAGCATACTAGGCCGACAAATGCCATTTTTCATATCATGACATGAATGTATATAATTCATACCTACAACATCAACAAATTTTTGGGTGCATGCAATCCCCTTGACTCAACCATTG
The DNA here is from genome assembly GCA_027943335.1 of Chamaecyparis obtusa. NCBI lineage: Eukaryota > Viridiplantae > Streptophyta > Pinopsida > Cupressales > Cupressaceae > Chamaecyparis > Chamaecyparis obtusa. Next base: position 650,116 of record BSBK01006933.1, on the reverse strand, counting down.
TCCATTCTCAAATATATGCACTTTTTCATCGACATTAGCATCATTGAATAGTTCACACAGATCATCTCCACTATAAGGTTTCCCTTGAATATCAACAAATGTAACTTATTTATTCTTGGTGAGCCTCCTTGCCTCAATCTCAATTAGGGACTGAATATGTGCAGTATCAAAAATAAGGTCTTTATATTGTTGATACAAATCCAAAGGCTTAATCTAACCTACAACATTGGACTATGCATGTTTAGGGGCATAAAATTGATTGCAATATTGAGAATTCACATGGACCTTTGGGATTTCACACTCAAATTCATATACAACCCTACGAGAATTCATCACATCGGGGTTGTGGAACTTAACCAACCCAAATTTCATCATGCCTTCTCTGTCCATATCCATTTGGAGTGCCTGATGCAAACTGTGGGGCTCTTTTTCTCTCAACTGGTAACTTGCTTTCTTTTCAAGTGCACCCAAGTACATCACTAATGCCATTGCATCCCAAGGTCTACAATTTTCATGAATCTTCTTTAGGGCTCTCATTAATCTAAGGTTGAGTTCATGAACTAGCTCATTATTCAAAATGTGAATATTCATGAAATCTTCTAATATTGTGGAAACACAAACTCTCTCACCATATTTTTCACTGAATGATGACTTAAACTCATCCCATGAGATGATAGAACTTGGGAACAAGCTTGAAAACCACTCACCTGCTACTCTTGTTAAAGATTGAACAAACAATCTTATGATCACATTGTCATGATCAATTTCATAAGTATCTATGAGGTTACTAAACCTCTGCAAATGTACTTCAATTGATTCATTTTGTAGACCACTAAACTTTGGAACTTATTTTCTTATTTCATCTAGTATGGTGTTTGGAAAACCAAATAGATCACTGAAATCTATGGCATGATACTTATGAACACTAAAACCTCTTCTCATGTTATGCACTTGAGGTTGGGGTCTATTACAAAGTACGGTCGCAATGGGAACCATACAAGGATGTTCAAACTGAAACATCCCTATAATTATGCTCTTGCAAGGGTCTAAAAACTAAATAACACATGATTTACAAGAGAAGATAAGAAAGATCTCTTCCCAATGAGCATACATTTTTGAAACATGCATGCTTCATTTACAATACACAAAGTGCAAACAACAATGGAGAAGTATGTAAATATTGATACTAATCATTTCCCTGACTTAGTGCTCAACTCATTTGAAGGGAACATTTGATATTTTCATAAAAATAAGGAATACCTAGAATATTACAGTAGTTGTTCATTTCTTTCCACCAACAAAGTCGCACAAATAATTTTTACACAAGCTACTACAAGACTTTTTTAGATTGTAAATTTGACAATTTGAGAGTGATTTTCAGATTGCATAACACTTAAGACTCTTTCCTCAAATGGACTCGGCTAGACTCTTCCCCAACGGAGTCGCTAATTTGTTGGTTGGTGAATTGGATGGGCTAACTCAACTAGGTAATATTTTGACAAATTATACCAAAGATTCCAGGATTGATTCAATAAGATTTCTCATAACTCTTCTGCCCAATAGAGTCACTAGTTTGTTGGTTCCTCCAACTGATGCATCATATTTGCAAGTTATTAAAGGTAAAAAATGACCACTTTTGAGCTACTCTGATCATCTATATACAAAATACTAGGAACTTCATTTCAAATGAGGTTAGTAAAAATACCAAACAAACTCCAATGAAGTCAAAAAAGTTACAAATAGGTACATTGAGATACTAGGAATATAGGCAAACAATTGGTTTGACATGAACATCAACATGTCACAAGTCATACTCCTCTGGAAATGGCTACCTGGAAGATGTAACATTGAAAATTTGAATAAATTGGATCGAGATTTGTTTTGGGAAACTTACCAAATGAACACTTGGAAATCTCAAAATGTGCATATGAGGTCATTTTCATACCAAAAATATAGAGAAGCATATGTCTTGTCCTGATGACTAGCTGCCCAAATATTATTAAACTTCAAAGTAGGCCCTCTAATAACTTTTACACAGTGCAAACTTAAAGTTTGAATAAATTAGGTTTGGTTTTGACTTGGCAAACAAATCAAATGGATTCATAAGGGTCTAAAAATGGAAAAAGGGTTATTTGTCATATGTACAATATAGAGGAACAACTATTTTCTGTGACAATCAACTAGGTGTGAGATACAAGCCTCCAAAGTAGGCCATTTGGATTGTTGGGTAATAGTGCACACTATCAACAATTGCAGACCCCTCAAAATGAACACTCCAAATACATGTCAAAAGTGACTATGGAAGGATGCAGATGGATACTTGAGCACAATTATCAACACTCAACATGATTCCAAGGGTATTACTCATGACATCCATCAAGTTCACCTGAATTATCGACACTCAACATGATCTAAGTAGCTCACATATCTTTCCCCCTCTAGGTCTCTCACCTGTCTATTTATTCCCTCTCTATTTATCTCCCTCCCTATCCATCTCTCTCCCTCCCCCTTACCCCTATTCCTTTATGAACTATATCCTTTCATTACCCACTTCTCTCTATCCCCCTCTATCTATCCCACCCTCTCTCTTCCCATCTAGGTATAAGATATAGTGTATAGGATAAAGGGTTTAGAGTACAAGATTGATAGTACAAGTTTTAGAATATATATAGGGTACATGGTTTAGGGTATTTATCTCTCCCCCTCTCTTATTCTCTCTTTCCATTATCTATGTAATCACCTCTCCCTCCCTCCATCTCTTTCTAAGTGATCCTCTCTCTCTCTCTCCAACCCAAAGAAAACTTTTTGAAAAAATATTTTTAATTATGCTTCCTCAACAAAAAAATCTCCCTCTCTATCTCCCTCTAGGTATCTCCCTCCCTTGTCTAGGTCAGCACCTCTCTCATCTTCTATCCTCCTCTATTTATCTCACTCTTCTCTCTCCCCTCCTAAGTCTCTCACCTCTCTATATTTCCCCTCTCTAACTCTCTTTGTCCATCTCCACTTTTCTCTCCATCCTCCCTCACCACTCCCTTCAAAGACTCTCTCATTTTCTTCTCACTCCCCTCAACCTCTCTATCTTCCCCTTCAATAGGCCCCTTGGTCCCAATCCCTATAATTTATACCCTAAATAATTTGTATATCCTAAACCTTGTACCATATAAAATAAAGGAAGAGATGATGACCAAGAGAGGGGAGGGAGGGAGACACCAGAAAGGCCAAAAGAAACCCATTTTTATGAGTCTATCCCAAGTCAAGATACATTAACATAGGACATTTGAACTCCAATAAAACTCAAAAAGCCAAGGGAAGGAACTATGTTCCCTCAACACCACATCAGATCTTATCCATGCCTAATACTTGCTTGATTTGGCTAAACACTAAATGGTCTCATCCTTACCAACTATCACAATAAGTATTCTTTTCTTTAGTTCTATCAAATTTTCCTTCCTTTTGGTGCTTAGAACATCAAAGCTTTTCCATTGATAAGAACTTGGTTCCCTGCTCCATTGAATATGTGTATGGTATTATAGTTTTCAATTGTGTATGGCTTTGATGATTTGGTGAGCCCCTTCCAAGCCTAATATTATAGATAGGGGTTGATGTCCATTCTAGGAATCATGCCAAATGATGCTTCACAATCACTCCTAATCTTCCAAGTTAAGTGATCCCTAATCAAGCTCCTACACTTAATCATAAAATTCCATATGGAGTCATGTGTATGGTTGACAATGGTCAAAATTATGCAAGCAAATGCCTTATCAAAATACTTGTTCCATAGAAATTGAAACCAACATGCCTTGGGATTCTATTACAATCACCAAAAGAGCTTGGTTCCCTGCTCCATTGAATATGCGTATGGTATTATAGTTTTCAATTGTGTATGGCTTTGATGATTTGGTGAGCTCCTTCCAAGCCTAATATTATAGATAGGGGTCAATGTCCATTCTAGGAATCATGCCAAATGATGCTTCACAATCACACCTAATCTTGCAAGTTAAGTGATCCATAATTGATCTCCTACACTTAATCATAAAATTCAATATAGTGGAGTCATGTGTATGGTTGGCAATGGTCAAAATTATGCAAGCAAATGCCTTATCGAAATACTTATTCCATAGCAATTGAAACCAACATGCCTTGGGGTTCTATTACAATCACCATAAGAGCTCAGTACCCATTACCATATCTTGAAGTTGGATGTCCCGAATTCTAGTACTATCATTTAATTTGTTATTTTTTACCTCTTCTCAAAAATAAGTTAGACTTTAAGTTAGAGTTAAGGTTTATTTAGGTGTAGAGTTCAATTAAGGTTAGGGTTATATTTTAAATAAGATTCAACTAGGGTTAAGGTTTAATTAAGGATAGGTTTAGGGTTAAAGATATATTGAGGTTAATGTTTAATTGATGTTAAATTAAAGATAGATTGAGGTTAATGTTTAATTGATGTTCAATTAGAGTAAAGGATAAGCATACAATTCAATAAGTGATAGGGTTAAAGTTAGCTAAGCATTAAGGTTCAATCAAGATTAGGTAGGATTTTATTGGGATTGAGATTAGAATTAGATTAGAGTTATGGTTTTCATTAATGTTATGGTTAGGGTTAGGATTCTATTAGTGTCATTGTTTGATTACAGGTAGGGTTAGGAATTATTTAGAGTTACAGTTAAATTAAGCTTCAAGTAAGGTTAGTGTTACAATTTAATTAAGGTTATGATTGATGTTGGATTAGGGTTAGGGTTAATTTTCTAGGATAAAGCTTGGGGTCAAGGCTAGGGTTGCATTTAGGATTGAGGCTCAACTTAGGGTAGGGTTCAATTATGATAAGGGTAAGGGTTAGGTTTAATCAATGTAAGGGTTCTAGAATTTGGGGTCAGGGTGATGGTTATAGTTGGGTTTAGGGTTATGGTTCAATCATGATTAGACTTCTTGTTATGGTTTGATTAGAGTTAGGGTTAATTTTAGGATTCAATTAGGTTTCAAGTAAGGGTTTTATAATAAAACTTGAGACTAAAGTTAGGGCTAGGGTTGGGTGAAGGTTAGAGTTTAATTATAATATAACACTAGTATTACTCATTTTATACTTATAATGGGAATTTATTCAATGTCCTATATGTTAAGATTAGGGTTTAATTAGGGTTAGGGTTAGCTTTCAACTAGAGTTACTATTGTAATTAGGATTACAATTAAATTTATGATTAATGCTAGATTTAGTATTATGAATACAATTAGAATCATGGTTAGGGTTAGAATTAGGGTTAAAGCTATATTTAAGGTTAGAAATAGAATAAGCGATAGAGTTAGAATAAAGGTTAGGATTAGTGTTCAATTAAGGTTAGGGTTTTAAGGTTAAGGTTAGATAAGGGTTATGATTCAATTAGGGTTGGGTCAAATTTTAATAAGATTTAGGTTTAAAATTAGGCTAGGATTAGTATTAAGATTCGGTTAACAATTTAGTTAGGGTGAGGATTCTATGAGAAATCTTGGGTTAAGGATCAAGGTTAGGATTGGGTTAGGATTAGGCGTTTAAAATCAATATTCGAGTTAGTGTTAAGATTAGGGTTGGAGATAGGATTAGAGTTTAAGTTAGGATTCAATTATTGTTAGCATTGAGTTTATATTAGCGTTGTGATTTAATTGGGGTTAGATTTGTAGGATAAATATTGAGGTCAAGGTTATATATTAAAATATAAGTGCTATGTCACTTTTTGCTTTAAAAAAAATTGAGGTCAAGGTTAAGGTTAGTGTTAGGGTTGGGGTTATAATTAAAATAAGGCTAGGATTAGGGTTCAAATAGGATTAAGTTATAGCTCAAGTTTAATTACAGTTGGTTTTAGTGTTGTATTAGTCAATGTTATCAGTCATGAAATTCAGTCAATATTTTAAATGCTTGGGTTAGTGTTGTTAGGGTTTGGGTCGGGGTTTCAAGATAAATCTTGGGGCAAGGGTTAAGGTAGAATATGGTTTAAGAAGATTAGGTTTAGGATCCAAATAAGCTTACGATTAGGATTTTAGGATAAAAGTTGGGGTCAAGGATATAGTAAGAGCTTAGATTAAGGTTAGGGCTATGGTTAATGTTGGTTTAGTCTAGAGTTAGGATTCAATTGGAGTTAAAGGGTTTAATTAATCTTAAGTTTAAGGTTAGATAAGATTTATAATTCAACTTGGGTTAGTGATAAGATTGGGCTATTAGGATAATGTTTATGGTTAGCATTAAGGTTTAGTTGGGGTTGGGGTTGGGGTTGGGGTTAATGTTCAACTAGTATTCAATTAGGGTTATGGTTCTAAGATAAGGCTTTGAGTTAGGTTTATGGTTTGGATTGGGATTAGGGTTATAATTACAATTATAATTAGGTCTATGATTCAATTAAAGTTAGGGTTAGGGTTAGGTTTATCATCACCTATGAAATTTATCCATTGCCTTACTCGATTAGGTTAGTGTTAGGGCTCAAATAGGATTTGATTAGGGTTAGGGTTATAGAATAAACCTTAAGGTGAAGGTTGTGGTTCAATTAGGACTAGCACAAAGATTTGATTAGGATTATAGTTAAGGTTTGGTTAGGGTTTAATTATGATTATAGTTAGGGTTCAATTAGGGCTAATTAAAATTAGGGTTTTCATTACCCTCCGAGTAAAACTATAGTGGAGCATGATGTGATCACAAGATTCAGCTTGTTCCATACAAAGAAAGCATCTATTAACAAAAGAGAAACCTCTTTTTGCTAAATTATCAAGAGTGAGGGGCTTATTCTGGATAAGAATCCAATAAAAAAAGTTAATATTTGGGGTGAGGAGTTTATACTAGACTGAATCACACTGAGACTTAACTTCCTTAGAGAAGAAGTGGGAGCAAGCAAAGGCCACCGAGAATTCACCATTTGAGGAAGGATTCCAAACAATTTTATCAAAGTAGTTTTCCCTTTTGAACCAAGACTACAGCTCAATCATTAGAGGGGACAGTCTACTATCAAAGCTAGCAAGGTCCTTCCAGGTATTATTATGCCAATAGTTAGAGACTTTGATACCAAAAGTAGCTTTAGCTTGAGTAATGATATCCTTCCACTCTTGCTTCTTAGATAAAGGTTCTTCTTGGATCCAAGGGTCATCCCAAAAGTCAATTTTAATCCCATCTCCCAAATTCCACCTTATCCCTTCTCTTATGAAGTCAATAGAAGAGCAGAGGCTATTCCATATATAAGAACCATTCACCCTGACATCATTGTTTATGAGGTCCTCCAGACTGTTAGAGTCAAAGAGGTATTTTATTCTAATAATTTCATTCCATTGCTTTCTATCCCCATAGACTCTCCAAACTCGCTTAGCCAGGAGGGCTTTATTAACAAGCTTGATAGGTCTAAGACTCAGACCACCTTTATTCTTAGGTTTGTAGACCTTATCCCAAGCCACCAAACTTAGTCTTTTTTTATCTTCAACCCCAATCCATAAAAACCTTTTTTGTATAGTTTCTAGCACCACAACAAACTTGTGAGGAATCTTAAAAAGACTCAAGGTATACACAGGAAGATTTTGTAGAGTGGACTTTAACAGCTAAAGCTTGCCTGAATTACTGAGAAGGGCACCTTTCCAACCTGCCAATTTTCTATTGAATCTATCAACAATAAGATTCCAAAAGCTATCAAGGGGTTTGGAGCAGAGGGGAAGACCCAAATAAGAAGAAGGGAGAGTACCAATGCTACAACCGAGAATTTTGGAGATCTTAGTTTGTCTCTCAGGGGGGGTATTGATAAAAAACATGAAGCTCTTGTTCCAATTAATAAGTTGACCCATGGCTAAGGTATAGATAGGTAGGGATTTTTTAAGACTCCTGGCTTCTTTAACAGTAGCCTCTCCCATGAAAAGAGTGTCATCAACAAATTGCTCATGAGAACAGAAGGATCTGACCAAAGAGGGTTGGAGACCAGTGATGCTTCCTTCATTAACAAGTTTATAAATATACCTACCCAATCCCTCAGCCAGAATAGCAAACAAAATTGGGGAAATGGGGTCTCACTGCCTTAGACCCCTAGAGGGTTTGAAAAAATTTGAGGACCCCCCATTAACTATGACAAAGGAGGAGACAGTGGTAACTAGCTGATCAATGATTTTGGGGACCCCTGAGTCAAAACCAAAACTACTTAAAACTTTTTGAAGAAACTACCAATCGACCCTGTCATAGGCTTTAGCTAAATCCAGTTTCATAAGGAATCCTTGTTTCTTCATAGCTTCAAGTGAGTGAATGTTCTCATGGGACACCACAATGGAGTCCAGGATTTGTCTCCCTAGCACAAACCCATTCTGCTAAGGTGAAATGATAGAAGGCAGCAAGGCAAGAAATCTAGTAGTCATGACTTTGGCAATAATCTTATAAATCCCATTACAGAGGCTGATAGGTCTAAAAGAGTCAACTATGTTAGCTCCAAGATTTTTGGAAATGAGAACCAAGAAAGTGGCATTGAGTTCTCTTAGAAGAGCTTTAGTACCAAAGAATTCTTTAACAACATTCTGAACATCTTGACCAGTGATCTCCCAAAACTACTGGAAGAAGAAAAGGGGGAAGCCATCAGGACCCGGTGATTTATCACCTTCAAAGGAAAAAACAACATCTCTGATTTCCTTATCTTTGGAAATAGCTTTGAGTCTAGAGTTTGTGCCTCTATCAATAATAAAGGGGATAGCAGCAAGGATTTCTTGTTGACTTTTCAAATCAAGGTTGTCCTCTTTAGTGAGGAGGGAGAAAGATCGAAGCATTTCCTTTCTTATGTCTTCTTCCTTAGCCAAAGTTTTGTCGTTCAAAGCAAGAGAGGAGATTTTGTTTATAGCTTTGTGTTTCATAGCAGTCATATGAAAGAATCTAGTATTTCTATCCTCATCTTTTAGCCAAAGGGCTCTAGAGCTCTGCCTCTAAAAAGATTCCTCTTTAGATATTATGTTGTGATAATCAGCCACCAGCAAGTTCTCAGCTTTTCTATGATCCTCTGAAAGACCCTCTTTCTGAATAATCTCTTGAATGACCTTGATTTCTTCTTATTTGCTACTTTTAGCCTTGAAAATGTCTCCAAAGACTTCCTTATTCCAAATTCTGACATTTATTTTAACATTACTCAACTTTTTAGCTATTCTATACATAGCGCTACCTTCATGATTGCAGTTCCACCATTTAAGATACAATCCTTCAAGCTAGGATGGGCTAGCCACATCGTCTCAAAGTGGAAAGGGATATTCTTTTTACCATTCAAATTATTAGCATTAAAGATAATAGGGAAGTGATCAGACCCTATTCTAATGGAGGAAGATAAAGAGCAGGAAAACTTAGAAAGCCAATCAAGAGATAAAAGTGTTCTATCAAGTTTCACCTGGATGAGATTAGCTCCAGTTCTTCTATTCAACCAGGTATAGGAGATGCCTTCTAGCTCCATATCAATGAAAGATTGATCATTGATATACTCCATAAGATCCAATCTGATATCAAGTTGAGAGGGGACCCCACCCATTTTATCATCAGCCCGCAAAGGAGTATTGAAATCTCCCATAACCATCCAACTAGTCTCTTGGAAAATGTTTCTGATTTCTTTAAGTCTTTTCCAAAATCTCAATCTGCCATTTTTAGTATTAGGAGCATAGATATTCATCAGATTCCAAGAACAATCAGCTTTAAGGTGTTTGACTTGGACAAGGATAATATTCTTATCAACAAGGAGCTTCATACAGTTAATAGTAGAGTTATCCCAAAAGATGACAACCCCACCAGAAGTGCCATCAGAGTCACTACCAATGCTACTACCATTCTTAAAAGGGTGGATCTTTTCAACTTTATCTCCAGCCATCTTTGTTTCTTGAATAAGCATAATTTCAGGTTTGATATCTCTAACAATGTTTCTCAGGACGTCTTGTTTATGAGGACTATTGAGACCTCTTATAGTCCATGACATTATCTTCATTTAGAGGGTTGGGGAGCAGATTTCTGGGATAGTAGATTGTTTACCATCCGCTATATTCTATTTTTCTTCTTGCTCTCTTGTTATTTTATGAGAGGGTATACCTCTTCCCCCTTGGGGAGAGCCAACATCAACTTTCTTCCTTCTAGTCTGGACTCCTCCCAAGGGGGTGTTTTCAGACTTTTTTCCTAATTTTGAGGCTTTTAGGTTTGAGCCTCCCTTCTTAGAGAGCTTTTTGATTTTCTTATTATTAATCACCTCAGACCATGGTGACTCCTACATTTCCAAGATGGGAGAGACTTCTTCCAGTCACTCCTTATGGATTTCCTCCTCACTAACTTCTAACCAACTCTTGCTGCAATTCCCAGTAGCAGGGGAGATCACCTGCTCACTAGTAGGTGGATCTAAGTCTGATTTACCCATCTCAATACCTCCTTTCCCCAAGATGAGAGGGGAATTTCCCTTCTCTTCTTGCACTTCTTTTGTTGGGCTTGAATATTCCAACTCTTTACAACCTTCCTGAGGAACATCTTGGGGATGGTTTTCCTTCTCCCCTTTCAAAGAGCTAGTAATATCAGAAGAGGTAGCACTTTCCACCTAATCTTCTTGTTCCAAAGCTTGGTTTGGGCTCTCCTACTCCTGAGCTCGAGAAGGATCCTCTTTTGAGACTTCTAGGGTCTTTTTTTCCCTTTGAAGACTTAGAAGGATTGGGTTGAGTTGGAATAGTTCCATTTTTTTCCCTCCATTCAACTCTTGGCTCTTTCTTTTTTATCTTTTCCTTAGGTTTTAGAGGGCATTGTTTTGCCCAATGCCTAGAATTTTTACAAGTGAAGTAGGCAAAGGGAAGGGATTCGAACTCCACCACTTCAATATGTTTTCCTAGCTTAGAGTTGATCATGATAACTTTCGGGAGGTCTACCTTTTGATTAATATTGACACAGACTCTGGCATACACAAGTCTTGTCCTAGCAGTAGTCATCGGGTCAATAGATAAAAGCTTCCCAAATGAACTGGCCAACCTCAAGAAGATGTCTTCATGCTAGTATTCCAAGGGAAGACCCTAAAATTACACCCACATCGAGGCCGCTTCAAACATATCCACATTGAGATCAAGTCAAGCTCCCCATTTTTGAAGAGTCAAAGATGATTTGCTAAACATCCAAGGACCTCCACATAAAACATCAGAAAGGTCTTCAGAGCTTGAGAAAACAAAGGTGAAAAATCCCTTTGGCAAGGCTGCTATATCAACTTGACCCTTGAGCTTCCATTTTCTGGCTATAAACACCCTTACGACATCTATGTTAGGTCTTGGACCCATGAATTTTCCTACCGGCATATTTTTCATAGAAGCAATAGTATGATCAACCAAAGAATCAGGAAGGGAAATACTAAATAAACCTTTCTCAGGATTAGACATGTTATCAACTAATGGAAAGGAATATTTTCCAATAGGTTTCACACCAAATAGAGAAGTCCAGCTACCTTTAATAGCATTTTCAAAAAAAAATTGACCATCAATCGCTTCAGCAGGAGTCTTACCGACATCATTTTCAGCTTTTGGTTCTTCTTCTCGATTGTGGGATCTAGCTATAGTATTGTCCCCCTTTTTCTCTTTTGTGGAGCCCTCCTCTACTTCACCATTGTCCTTTCTCTGATCCTTTGGCACGAGAAATCTCTGAGCACTTCCATAAGAAATATTCTCGCCCACGACATGATTCAAAAAGCCCTTTTTCCACATTCTTGGGAATGATTTCAATCTGGGTCTTTGTCCCCTTCAGCATCTTTATCACCCCCCTTGGTATTCTGCTCAACTGCCACTGTAGTTGCCTGAGATCCCCCTACTGCTGGTTTCCCACCCAGTGGAAGATTTGAATTTCCTCCATCCACTCTCCTTTCTCCTCCTCCACTTGCCATAATGTATACCAAAATAGTTATATATATATATGATGGACAAATATTTGTTGCAATCTTTTATTGTTTCCATGATTAATCTATGATTAATAACATAAGAGAATAAAGGAAAGAAAAATGAATCAATAACATAACTATGCACTCACACTTTAAAGTAAAACATTTGAAACATTATACACCATATTTGAGAAAACTAAAATAAATACTCAAAAAGGAAAAGCTAAGCACATTTACATAATGAAAGGTTAAACATAATAACATCGTAAATGCATAATATTAATAGGTTTCTAGAGAGGCACACCATTAATATTATCAATATTATACACACCATTAAAATTTCATAAACATGTAAGGACCTAGCCAATTAGAGCTAAACTTCCCTTTTTACTAGGTGGAGCATTCACATTTCTCTGATTTTTGTAAAGAACCAATTCACCTATCGAGAAAGAATATTCAATCACTTTACCATTGTATCTTTTGTTAACAGACTTGTGATAGGCCATAATATGTTCTAAAGCATTAATACGTTATTTTTCTAACATCTCAAGTTCTTGTAAACATTTCTCTCTAAAAGTATCCTTATCGATTATGCCCTTGAAGGAAATTCTTAAAGAATGAATCTCTAACTCCAATGACATAATTGCATAAGTTCCATAAACCAAATTATTAGGTGATGTTCTAGTTGTGATACAAACACTTGTTCTATAAGACCATAATGCATAGGTCAACTGTGTATGTTTGAATGGAATAAGAAGGAAATTTTTCAAGCAAACATATAGCGAGATAACAGTACTTAGTCAATTTGTCATTCTTTGATAAGTTTCATTGATCTATTGCACAATCAATTGTAAGTCTCCAAATATTTTAACATATTTAATTTGTAAAGACAAAGCTTTTGATCTCAATCCTATGATTAAGGCTTCAAACTTAGGTATGTTATTAGTACAAGAGAAATTAAGCTTATAGGATAAAGGAATAGGTTTCCTAGATGGGGGTATTAATATAACGCCCTTTAATAGATTTATGAGAGATAAAATTGAAAACAAATTTAGTTAAGAGCATAACCCATTTAGCAAGACATCCTAATAAGTCAGTTTTTGAAAAGAGATGCTTCAAAGGATCAAATTTCACATACACATTAATTTATGCATTAAGGAGATAATGTTTTTTTTTTTGTTGTTTTATTTTTTGACAAACAAAAACTAAGGCAAGACATTGTTTCTCAATTGTAGTGCAACGTATTTCATAATCAATCAAGGTTTGACTTATATAATATACGAGATATTCTTTACCATCTTTATCATGTTGAGCTAAGACAACACTCAATGCTTTTGGAGAAGCAAAAGTGTAAAGAAAGGTGACTTATTAGGTTGAGTTAGTTATAAAATAGGAGAATTAGCGAGATAAGTCTTGAATCATTCAAATGACAACTTACAATCTTCATTCCAAGATAAAGTTGTATCCTTCTTAAGTAAGGAGGTAAAAGAGATAGTACGATCCGCTAAGTGAGAGACAAATCTATGAATAGCTTGAATCTTCCCTTGTAAGCTATGAAGTTGTGAAATATTTTGAGGATGCATGTTAACAATAGCGTCAATATTTTTAAAGGAAGTACACAAGAAAGTCCTCTTTCATGCTATGTAATTTGATTATAAATATGTAATGTAGATGAAAAAAATTGAAATAATAGATTAAGAAAGAAATGTAAGATGATTCTAGGATCCAAGTGAATGCAATCAATTCAATTAAGATGTGAAAATAGATCGATCCTAACAAATTCAAACAAATGATAGGGTACATACCTCAAAATGTGTGATGGAATGTGCTTTTTTGTTCTAAAAATAGTCGATCTGGACTTGTAGCTAAATTTTTGGCTATGGATCCTCGATCACGGCTGAAAACCCAAAAAATGCTAAAAATATCAAGATGTCAAGACTAGGTCAACCATGTCACCATGTTCTGAAAAAGGTCGACCAAGTCACCATTTTCCTAAAGCACTTTACTGAATTCGACCTGAGTTCTCCTTGTAGCTCTCAGTCTATAACCTCTAGATCTGTAACTGTCTAGCCAATAATCTACAAATCTATGACAGAATGTGTGTGTGTGGGTGGCTATAAAGGGGTTTTCCTTAGTCAACCCCCCATTTTGGTGATTTCCACTTCTATAGATAGTTGTTTAGGAAATTTTTGTGTGTATGTAGTGCTCGTGAATCCTAGATATAGAATGTAAAAGAGCTAGAAATGCTAAGAATCTACTCTATAAGTGAAACCTTAGCATGTATGTGTATGTAGAAATGTGCAAGATATGAAGAGACAAAGATCAAATATGAAAATAGCATAGAAATCATACCCATCCCCCAAGGCTAAAGTATTCTAACAATCTTCACGATCCCCTTGCATGTCCATGATGACATGTAATCGATTGAATGCTTGAGTTATTGATGAAGTCCTCACTTTGCAATGAAAGAAAAGGATCCATCCCTTAGTTTCCACCTTGCAATTTCTCTATGTCAAATTGGGGTGTTCACACACACTTGTACTTTGCTTCCATCATCCATAATTATGTCATCCTTTTTGAAAAATAAGACTTTGAGTGCCATTTTATAGCGAGTTTCTAAAATTACCCCCACGGGAGCTGACTACAATGAGAAGGAATTACCAGAACTTTACAAATAGGTCTGGGCCCAACAATCCCCAACTAGATGGGAATAGGTTGACTAGGTCAACCTATTCCCTGAGGTGCCAAGATCTTGGGTTTATAACCTAGCTTCCAAATCTGCAAGGATTCTAGGTGTAATATGTATTGGGGTTTGATAATCCGAAGTTAAATTTAGGAAAATGGGACCTAGAAAGAGGAGTCTCCCTAGAAATTAGATGCTACATTGACCTATGAATGAAAAACAAGGAAATCCCAGAGGAAGTGTTAGGTCCTACCTCAATTTCTCCACAGAGAGAGAGAGAGAGAGAGAGAGATTTATCAAAGTGTAATTGTGTAATGAATATGTGCAATCTCAATATTTGTTCATCAAGGTATATACAATGTGGATCTAACATTCACCAAGTAGTATTTACATACTTTATTTTATATGTAATTTTATTTTATTTTCAATTTTGATTCCTAAAGAGGGGTTTGATGAAGTCAAACCCATACAACCTTTTTCCCAGTTTTTTGTGTGCATAAATAGGTGGTGGATCTATCAAGACTTAATTCATAAAGTGCAAGACTTGTCAAATTGATTGTGAAAGTTTCAAACAAATTCATTAAGTATACAACACCCCATGCGATTTGTACTTGGGAACATTATTCCCAGAGTGTTATTTACTTGCCTAATTTTCTCCAAATTTATACTTCAAGTTAGTATAGCCTTCTATTTTCCATTTCAGATCATTACAGGTGTCTGTCTATTTTTCATCAATTTTTATTTTTTGTAACTTGTCATACTTGCTTATTTGGCATTATATCTTGCATTATCTTATCAATTACCCTCAAATCCAAATTATCCCAATTCATTATCATGAAGGATAATTAACTCATTTAGTTCTTAAGTCCTACTTGAGCCTATTGGGTCATCTTCCTTTTGACTGTGCAATTAGGAAAAGGTGGATCACACTCATATTCTTCCCCTATTCCTTTTCCTTACTGTACAGTATGGAAAATAAAATAGGAAGCCCCGATGATGAATGTAAAAGGATAATAAGAAACCCTAATGATGAATGCAAAAGGATACTAGGAAACCCTAATGATGAGTGCAAAAGTATACCCTAATAATGTATGCAAAAGGATAATAAGAAACCTTAATGATGAATGTAAAAGGATATTAGGAAACCCTAATGATGAATGCAAAAGGATACTAGGAAACTCCAATGATTAATGCAAAAGGATACTATGAAACCCTAATGATGAATGAAAAAGGAAACCCTAATAATATATGTAAAGGAGGACAATCTAATAATGAATGCAAAATAATAATAGGGAATACTTAAAAGAAGGACAAACTATGGATGTCAAATTTATAACCTAGGAATGAGAGAAAATGTAAAGTGAAACTATAAAATGAAAAACTTAAAGGATGTATTCAAGCTACAAAATGGAAACAACTACATAGTTTATGGTTTGGGTAGGTCTCAAGAATCTATCAGGTAGCCCTAATTTTGTCTTATTTCAAGATTATAAGATTGGATTTGTCAGGAATTACATTGCAAGAATATAGTAGATGCATTGCAAAATTTGACAAATGCATCATATAAAGGTAGAAATTATGGCATGTAAACAATGAATGCATATCAAAATATGATAATTGTGGCAAAAGCATTGGCAAACAATCTGAGTGATTCTAGACAATGGGTAGGTTAAACTACAAGAAATTATGTCTCAAGAATATCAAATGAAGTTTAGAAAATGATAAATACATATTAGGATGTCTTAGATGTGTCTTAGAAAATATCAAATGCAGTTCTAAAAGTCTTAGTTGTGTTGTTCTATCTGTGAATGTATTGTGTAAGTTTTTGGGAAATTTTTAACAAACAAAATGAAGATGTGTAAGATAGTACGATTGTTGTGAACCCTTGGAAAATATGATGAATGGACTAAGGGCTAAAAAATCATCAATCCCAATTGAATCTACTAGTATTTCTGTTAGAAGTATTAAAAGAATGAAATTAAGTTCATGAAATAATCCAAGAAAGTGAAGTGCAAGAAGGAGTTTACCATAAGCCAAATATGAGATAGAGTTGCAAGATCATTCACCAAAACATGAGAATACTCCAAGAATCCCAACAAAGAGCCAAGAGATTTATGTAAGGGGAAAAGCAAAGAAAAACCCATTTGTGTATTATGAATGAGGCATGAAAAGCCTAAAGAGAGAGAGATAGAATATGAGCAAGAAGCTCAATGCAGTAATGAGAGAACTAATATGTGAAGAAGAGAGAAAATTGTGTGTAGGAAATGTGAGAAAATTGTGTGAGAAAAATTGTGTCAAGTGTGTGGAGAAGCATCTCTTAAGTAGAGAGGAGTGAAGGAGTTTACATGTAACTCCTATGTGTATGAGTGCCACATTCATACTAAGTTTGTCCCAAGTGTGAGCATCCTCATAAGGAGGAATAAACTATTTTCCTTATTAAAGCAATTATAAAATATGAGTTGTCCTCCCACTCGGACTATCGGACAAAATTACATGTAGAGATTCCTCTAGGAATATCCTAAAATAAATAAAAGGAGGATACTTTGGTTTATCCTCAAATTAAATAAAACAACCAAGGAAAGAATACTAAATTCTAACACCCCCCTTTAATATTTTACCTGGGGTGATTAGATAAATAAGTATCAAACCCAAATGTTTACAATGATTTTGAGATGTTTCTTTTGAAAGAGTCTTCACTAGGATGTCATTGGCTTGATCATCTTGCATTTATTCAACTTGTGCTTTGGAGCTTGAATGGTACATGGGACTTTTGGCTAAGTGAATAGCACTTTGAGAAAAAAAAAAGGTGTATGTGCTTGTTGAGGGGAGCCCAAATCTTCAAGTGTCCATTGAGATTCTTGAGATGCATGTGTACATTCTGAATATTCATTTCCTATAGAAAATAGAGGTGGAGATGGATCAAAACTTGAGCCTGCAATAAGGCAATGACCACTAGTAGATCTCCCATCATTGGGATCTCCTAGTGCTGAATCAGTAACACTTTGGAAAGAAAAATCATATTGTGAATCATCAGTCATAGAATAAAAAATGCAATCTTCAATTGCATAAAACAAATATGTAATGTATTCATCATAATATGAAATATCAAGAGGAGGAGAGCTAGTATAAGCATCATCATCATTATAATTAACCTCCACAAAAAGCATAGGATTAGTACCTTCATCATGAATTTCATCTTGAGTAATAAACATATCTGTAATAGGATAATCAAAGGAAGGCAAAGTAACATTAAGAAAGTTAGAGATAATTTTTTCTTCTTTTTCAACAATATCATCAAAATGGCAAGAATCATCAAATTGGAATTCATCATAAGGTGATAACATAGAATCATTTTGAATTAAATTAGATTGAGTAGGAAGATAGTAATCTAGAGGGTTATCCCAAGAATAGCCAACATCATAGGGTTCATCCCAAATAGTAGAATTATCATAGTGAGGATTAAACATCCCATAACGAGAAACAAAAGCTTGACGAGAGTTATTATTATAAGACTTTTGATTATTAAGAGTAGATGATTTCTCATGTTTGAGTTTCTTAAAACATCTATTGATCACATGACCATCTTTCCCATAATAATTGCAATGGGGTCGATTATTATTATTATGATAACCATTATTATGATTATTGTTATGCTGAGAATTATTATTATAATGTTGAGAATTATGATTATTAGAAGTATTATGATTATAAGATCTATTATTTTGATTTTGATGCTTAGACATAGGCATGTTCATAAGATCTAAGAGTACCAAATTGCAATAACTTAGCTTCCTCTTCACGTAAGAGATTTTGAAATATACCATAATTTAATTGAGGAGCTAAACTAGGAATAGCAAGTTGAGAATGTATGTTAGTAATAAACTATTGAAATTCTTTAGGAAGACATTTCTTTAGAATGATAGTAATTAATCTAATATCAGTTAAAGTAACATTTATACCACTTAATTGAGTTTTAATAGCATCAAATTTAAGTAAAGATTAATCCATGGATTTAAAATCAATATACCTGAGGTCTTCCAAGTTGTCTTGGATTTGAATCTTACATGATTTGGTGGAGTTATCATAAGTTTGTTGTAAAATGTCCCATGCTTGATAGGCTTTCGTGCAATGTCCAATCAAGACATATAGATCAAGAATAATGGGAAGACCAATTAATCCAAGGGCTTCTTCATTTTTAACTTGCCATGCATCTATGTTCATCTGAGAACCAGTGGCAACTAGTTCAATAGAGGCATCTGTAGCAACTTGGAGTAAATTTTTAAAATGAAATATAAATGAGATATGTGTTTTCCACTGATGATAGTTAGAGCTATTTAATTTGATTTCCAAAATTAGGGTAGACATGATTAACTAATTAAATGATTAAATTAATTTTAGCAAAGTGAAATACAAAGAATATCTAAAGTTAAAGAATAAGAAAAATAAATTAACTCTAAGGTTTTTGATTGCAGGAAAAAATAGGTTTTAAAGGGGACCCGAAACCTCGTACAAGCTAGAATAAAAGTTTTATGTTAAAGGACACTAAAAAGAGATAGGACTGGGGACCAGTCTGCCATAAACATAACTAGAAAAACAACCAAAAAAACCAAAGACCAACAAAAAACTGACAGACTGCCAGTACCTGGAACCCAGGGCACTAGACAAACACCTTGCAATTCTCATTAGCTTCCTGCTTCACCTCAGATATCTTCTTTATCGCTGAGTTGAAATCAGAGAGCTCCTAGATTCTTTCTTGAATCTTCCTCCTTTTCATCGATCTTGTACATTTTCCTGAGCCTTCCTCTTCCAGGTCCTCAATAATCTCATCAGGTTTCTTGTTGGCGGAGCCAGCATCCAGCTCAGATTTAATGGTCATAAAACAATCCATGGCCGGACCCATAAATTTTTTGTTGACATGCATATGTTTTTTCATTGCGTTCTCCATAGTTTCCATTCTAGCTTGCATATCCTACACTTTTTTATCCCCACCATTGTTCATATTATCCACCGCAGTTTTCGAACTAGACTCTAACTTTTCCTGCAGAGAATCCACCTTAGCAGAAATGGAGCGATGCTTTAAATTCTTGATCTCCTGGAAAACCCATTTCATTAAACAAAAAGAATACATGGAAGCATCCTTGGCAGTTTGGAGGACCCCAAAGGGGGGGTCAATTTTATCATCCATATCTTCCCTCAGCAATTGAACATTCTGTTCCTACATGTCCACAATTTTGATGAAAGGAATGTTCTGGGAATTGTCAGGAGCATTCACTTTCTCCGCACCAGGTGAAGCCATTTCCGCAATAGGGGAAGTATTCTCCACCTTCATAGCTTCCTTCTAAGTATCCAACCCAACCTCCATGACCACTTCTAGTTTAGGGGAGATGGGCACATCGTGATCTTCAGAGCTATCATAGTCCACCAAAATGGGCACCTTCTGACCACCCACATCCTCCTCATTCTTATCATCCTCATTGTTACTCTTGATACCAGAGGTTTTACCCATTTCCATAGTACCCATAACCTCTTCTTCAGTGTTGTCATTCTCCTCTGAAGCCATTTTCAAGACCGAGGATGAAGAGTAACTATCTTCCTCAATAGAATTGGCATGTCATCATAACCTTCCGCACTTTCTGCAAAGGTATCCATATCCATAGAAACCTCCTTATCCTTCCTTAATTTTTGACCTGAAGAACTCTCCTCTTTAATGACCACATCCCTAATTCCTTTTTTACCTGGACCAATTTTGGACGGGGATACGACAGGGCTAGCACTGGCAATCTTCTTAATATGTTCAACAATTAGAAGAATCAACCCTTCATGAAGAATGGGTTTCTTCTCCTTCTTCCTATGCTGGGAGATACTCAGATAGAGGGACTAGAGAATGTAGTAAGGTAGGGACACCCTAATTTTATGATGGAAATGACAGAGCAAAACAAAGTGGTAGGAATGGGCCTATTTGAACCTACCATCTAGGGTAACATATTCCATTATTGCCATCATAACCGTCGCCCAGATTTCTTTGAACAAAGCCACATCATAGCACCCACCAAACTCTTTCACCAAACTTTTTTTCTCCTCTTTGCTCTTGGGAAAGCCCTGAATGGCCTTTTGTGAGACTTTCTTGTCATGGTAAAATTTGATGCCCTTAGTACTAAGCCCAGACACCTCAATAATGAGTTCCTCTGTGATGTTCACTGTGATACCAGCTATAGTGATGGCCCCATCTCTCTAGGAATCAACAAACAACTTTGTGGCACTGTCTTTCACTCCATGCAACCTTTCCATGTAGGTAGTAATACCCCCCTTAGTGAGAATATCCCAGACCTCTGGCATATTTTTCCATTTTACACAGTCCTTCGACTCTTTACGATTAAGCCCTCCTCCCATGATCTCATAGCTAACAAAGACAGTTGTAATTGCAAAGAGATACCAATTGTTGTGATAATAGGCAACTTTGAAGTTAACAAAGGTTAACTTGTGTCTGCAATTAGTTCTCTTGGGAAAGGCACCACTTTCCATAATCATTTTCCTTTGTTTCTCTAAAATGTTTCTAATCATCATAACTTCTCAAGATACACCCAATCCACTCTTTTACTTTGGACCCTGTCAAAGGCCAACTTGGCTTTCATATCAATGGTGAGATTTTTATAATCATGCCAAATCACGATATTCTTGGATTTAACCACACAATTGGTTAGCTCATTAGCAGTACAATTTGCTTCCCGATAAATGTGAGATATAATGACTTGCTTAAAGGAATTAATAATGACCCTAGCCTCCTTGATAATCTCCTTAATGGTCTATGATGGCTTAGTCTTGTCACTGATGCATCTTAAAATATTCATTGAGTTACCCTCAATCCAAACATTTTGAGCCATATTTTTCTTGACAATTTTAAGCATCTAAAGAAGAGCCATTGCCTCCACTACGTGGTTTCTTTGCACCCCAATAGGCATCACCACCACAACCAAATAATCAGCCATGTCATCACGGATGAGACCATGACAGCCCATTGGGCCCGGGTTTCCCTTCACAGCACCGTCAAAATTTATTTTTATCCATCCTAGTGGAGGAGAAAGCCAGATGGCATTCTCCCTAGGATTAAGGTTTTTATTTGTTATCCCCATGCCAAGATCACCAGCATTGAAATCCAGCATTCTACCAATTGACATTTTGAAGTTTTCCTTAATGCTTCTCTTAATCTTCTCAGCTATCACCTTGGGCGGAAGTTCAATATTCCTAAAGACTCTGTCATTGCATTCTCTCCATAACCTCCATATCACATGGGGTGCTATAATATTCCACAAATGTTGATCTATGGGGACCTCAGCTTTTCTCCACTATTTACAAAAACTTTCCATGTTATTGGGAAAAAACCACTTAATCTGCTAGCATTGTAATAATAGGTTCC
Source organism: Chamaecyparis obtusa (assembly GCA_027943335.1). Taxonomy (NCBI): domain Eukaryota; kingdom Viridiplantae; phylum Streptophyta; class Pinopsida; order Cupressales; family Cupressaceae; genus Chamaecyparis; species Chamaecyparis obtusa. The sequence continues at coordinate 628,176 of BSBK01006933.1, read as the reverse complement.
AAACCTCCCAAACACAACTACAATCAATGGCAAGATGAAAGACCGATTCCTTAGCTTTTTTACACAAGAAGCATCTATTGCTCAAAATCATGCCCCATTTCTAGAGATTGTCTATAGTAAGAATTTTATTCTGCAAAACTAGACAAAAAAAATGTTAATTTTAGGAATTAAACTTTTATCCCACACCTAAGCCCAAAAGGGGAGAGGATTCAGTTTTTTCAATAAAAGCTCAGAATAGGAAGCAACCATGAAGATACCAGAAGGAAGGATACCCCAAAGTAGCTTATCTTCTCTAGAATCCTTAACCTTTCAGATCATAAGATCTAGCATCAAAGGCTTAAACATTTCATTCACAAGGGAGAGGTCAATCACGAGCCATTCCTCCAGTAGTCCCTAACCCTAGCTCTGAATCTCTGAATGCACTGGTTAATGGAAGGTTGAAAAGCAGCAACAGATCTTAGGGGACAATCTTTAATCCAGCAGTCCTCCCAAAATTGGATCCTTCTTCCATTTCCTAAAAACCACTTGGCCCCTTTAAAAGCCACTTCCTTAGCATTCTAAATACTGTTCCAAATAAAAGAACCTTACACTTTCAAATTTGTTTACCAAAATTCAGAAATATGGTAGAAAGAGAAGAGATATTTTCTATGGATGATTTCATTCCATTCTCTTTTTTCCCCCAAAATTGTCCAAGTCTGTTTAGCCAACAGCACCATATTAGTGACTCTTAGAGGGAAAATTCCTAGCCCCTCCCCCCCCCCCCCCACTTTTTAGGAGTACAGACCCTTTCCCAGGCCACTAAAGCAAGTCTCTTTTTTTCTTCCACTCCCGACCACAAAAAGTTTCTTTGGATTTTTTCAATAATATCTATGTATTTACTAGGAATCTTAAAAAGACTGAGAGCATAGACAAGGAGGCTTTGCAAAGAGGCCTTTAAGAGATGAAGTTTTCCTGCTTGACTAAGAAGGGCTCCTTTCCAACCAGCCAACTTCCTATTGAATCTATCAACAATACTAGCCCAGAAGGAGTCCAGAGGTTTGAGACCAAGAGGAAGTCCCAGATAGGTAATAGGAAAAGAGTCAATTCTGCAACCTATGATTTTGGCAATTCTATACTGCCTGTCCTCAGGGGTATTGATAAAAAATAAAGAACTCTTATCCCAATTAATGGATTGACTAGAGCCAAGAGAATAGGTAGATAGAGCATGTTAAGTATGCTTTGAATAATACAAATTGAAAAATTAATTTTTTATTAAAAGTTTTAAAATAAAGAAGGTAAATTGATTAAAATTAAAATTAAGAGTGGATTAGTGAATAAAAAAGGTATTAGAGACAAAGTATTAATGCCAATTAAGATTTGTTTACACAAATTGATAGAAACAATTTTTTTTTAAACAAATGCTATTGTTAAATATAAACTAGAATGGATTTGATAAATTGAATTTTTAAAAGTAACAATGTGAATTTAAATGAGAAACAAATTAACTTTCAAATATAACAAACTGATTTTAAAATACAAACTAACATTTAAATTTAATATCAACTTAACTTTCAAGTTTAGGAAAACTAATTTGAAAAATAGTCAAATAGATTTAAAAACAACCAAATAAACTTAAATACAAAGCTAAGAATAGCTAAAGAACTGATTCAATTCCCTGGCAAACTGAATTTTTTGCAGATGAGATGGGTTGCAAAGTAACATCTCAAGATAGAGATGTAATGATATTAATTTGAATTGGACTTCATGTAAGGCAGAGAGCCAAGACTTCATACAAGGCAAAGAAAATACAGACGGTTTTTGGACCCAAAAAAAAACCACTCATATTACGGGGGTCATAAATTTTTAATGCACTATTGGATTTTGATAATATTTTGATATGTTGATAAAGATGAATTTTTCAAGGTTCTGACCATAGAGATCTTTCTAATCTATTCGAGTTCAAAAGATATGGGCGATTGGGTGAGGTACTGTCAAAATAGAGATTTATGAAACTTGCATGCACAGTATTATAAAATCAAATATATATGAAAGAATAACAGAGATATTGTTGGAAATTTGGCTGAGGTATGTGCATAGATGTTTTCATTATGGAAACATATGTTCCCTATGAAGAGCGCATAAGCTAGAAAGTAAGTATGGAAGATCGCAGACTAAAATTGTCTAAGTATGAAACAATGATTTTGACAGAGCACCCGATACAGTTTGTTTTGGTGATGTTCACTGGAGCATGATCAGAGTTTGTGCAGTTGAACATAGACTCTATGGTGTCTAAGGATACCCCATCTCAGTGCACAAAAGAGTACGGGTAGTACAAAAAAAGTTATGACTATTTTACCGATGACAGAGTACAACCGACAATGCAATTTTTGAAGACAGAACTAGTAAATGAATTAAGGGATTATTTTGCTTGTCAAAATAATGACTTAATATTATAAGAGATGAAATCCTACATGTTTAATCTTCGATAAAGATATGCAAGCCGACAAGAGAAAGATATTATGTTTGTATCTTGTATAAATAAAGATGTACCGAGCATACTTGAAATGTAACATGTAATATATGTAAATTGTGATAGCAGCGAAAGTTGTTGATGCGAAGTTGTAAGCAGTACCATATTGTAATCAGTAAACATTTGTATTACTTGTTTGGGCAATGAGCTCATCTGGTAATTAGGTTTTGTATCTACAACTCCTAACAGGGTTGAGGCTTCTAACAAGGCCTATAGTCCCTTAATCATGACTGATACACTATATGATTGTAATAGGCTCCTAACAGGGTCAACATCCTTAACCGGATATCTTTTGATTAGTGGATCTTTGTGGGTACCATCCCCACTAGGGTTTTCCCTTGGCCAGGGTTTTCTCGAGAACATATAATGTGTTATGAGTTCTTTACATTTACTATTGTGTATGCTATTTAGTTTCTTATGCTTTGTATGCATTAAAGTAATCTGTTATATCCATAAGTGGGCAAAAGTAAAAGTTTGTGAAATACTGATTCACCCCCCCTCTCAGTATTTCCTATTTCTAACAATTGGTATCAGAGCACAGTTACTCAGAGAAGAAACATTCAAGGAAAGCCTAGTAGCTTGAGTAAGATCTCTATGGATATGGATCAATTACAGAAGAATATTGAAGAATTTCTTGAGCAAATTGATATGCTTACTGATGAAAGAAACACTTTGAAAAGGAAGTATGATGATGCAAAGAATCTTATTGACAAATTGAAAGGTAAGATAGAAGATCTGAAATCTGAGAAGGATTCTAAAATTCTTGTTGAAGATTGTGAAGACTTAGAAAAAGAAAATGTGATCCTTAAACATGAATTGAAGATAGCAAAACTGAAGCTTAGCTTGAAAGATGGAAATGACAATTTGAGATCTGAGAAAGAAAGTTTAAAGAATGAAAATGAAGATCTGAAATCTAAACTTGGAAAGGTAACATCTGAATTTGATAAAGTCAAACTGCAGTATGATGAACTTAAGAAATACAACAAAATTGTGAAAGGTGAATTGACTCAATCGAAACAACAACTTGAGAGGCTATATTCAAACAGTGAAAAGATTGATAAGCAAGTATCTTATGGAAAACCATTCTATGACAAAACTGGTCTTGGATTTAACATATTGAAGATAGTTAGTGAAAGCAAGAAACCAGATCTGAATGAATGGGAAAGCAGTGAAGAAAAGAAGTTAGATGAGAACAAATCAGAAGAATCACCTAAGCAAGAAGAATCACTGAAGCAAGAAGATGCACCTAAGCAAGAAGAACCACCGAAGCAAGAAGAATCATCCAAAGGTATGCAAAGAGAATTCAAAGGTAGATGTTTTACTTGTAATACTATTGGTCATATGAAGAGAGATTGTATAGGTAAACAATTCAAACCTCTAAATGGTTATTGTTATAATTGTCATGGTTTTGGACATAAAGCTATTGAATGTAGAAGATCTAAAGTTACTGAGAATAATTACAATAGAAGAATGCCTAGAAATACTAACAATGCAGATCGGAGATCAACTGAAGATATGAAAAGAGGAAATGGAATAGTATGTTTCAGATGCAACAAAATTGGACATATTGCTAGAAATTGCAGGACACAAATCAATCAGCAAATACCTAGATATGGAACCAATGGAATCAATTGTTAGATATGTAACAAGATTGGACACACAACAAGATTTTGCAGAATGAACAATGGAGGTTATCAACATAACCCTAAACCTAGAAACTATGCAAGAAGGAATGAAAATGCAAGAAACAAAGAGAAAGGTTTTTGTAGCAATGAAGATGAAGTAAAATTTGTTAAAGACATAGATCAAGGAGGTATATTTAGCATTGAAGGTAATCAGGAAGGTAATGTATCTAAAGGTAAGAATGAATCTTTACCTAACCCTTCTTTAAGCACTTAAATTATGTAAATTTCTGTAGTTTAGGAACTTAGAATTAGTATAAAGTTAGATTTTGAATGAGTTAAGTTTTACATAGTTAGATGAAGGTTTGTTATGTTATACTAATGCTATGGTTAAGTGTGCAAAAAGAAATATTATGTTTTGCGAGGTCGTAAAAAGATTTATGGTTGCAGGTTTACAGAATCAATTTTTGACATTTTGGTGGCAAAATAATTGAATGCGATGTCAAATCAAGTAAATGCTAAGTGTTAAAAGATTGAAATCAAATTTATTATGATTATCAAGTGATTAGAAGTGATTTGGAAGTGAAGAAAGAAGTTTGGAAGTGATTTGCAGAAGTTTGAAGCGCCGATCTAGTAAAAGCCTTAATTTTGTGAATTTAAGGTATTTATCTAACTATGATCTTGAATCAGCTTAAGAAATTAGATATAATCATGGATGTGTCATTGATTCACAACATTAAGGATAAGAACAAACCTAGAAATAAGAAAGATCCAGTTGAACCCTCAAAAAGAGATGCTAGTTTAGCCTTATCATCCGTACCAGATGGAGTTCATTTAGAGAATGTTAAAGGTTATCTTGGATGCAAGTATGAAACCCTAAGGGAGAGTGATTTTAATGGTGAATATAAGAAATTGTACAACTTAGATATGTCAGTGAAACAAGGTTATGAACATCTAGAAAACAATGAAATCATTAAGTACTCTATGAAATATGAATTTGATGATGAGGAGTGTACTCAAATCATTTTGAGTAGGATACATAATGGAAAATTTTGGTTAGAAGACAAAGTTATAGACATAAATGCAGACCTAATTCATGATGTGACTGGATTATCAAAAGTTGGTGCAATCCCACTGAATGAGAAAAAACATGAGAAAGATTGTGATTGAAAACACCGGTTCAGTATACAATGGCAGAGGTATAGTCATTAGTAAGATTAAGCAAGATGATGTAAAATACTTGTGTAAGATTTTGACAACAAAGTTCTGTGGAAGCTCTAGAGAAGATGATATGCCAGCAGGTATGGTACACATTGCTTATTTGATGTGTGTGGAGAAGAAGCCTGTGGATATGTGTGAAATTCTGAGAATACAGTTGTTTGAGAATTTGGAGAAGATAAAGAAAGCTAAATACACTCACTTTAGATTTTCCTCATTGGTTACTTACATGTTCTTCCACTTGTTAAGAAGATTTCCTTACACTATTGGATGGAATGATGGTGAGAATACTATGGCAAGAATCAATAAAGTCTACATGAAACATCTTATTGAGAAGGTTAATGATAGTGTAAAGTTAGTATTGAAAACTTTTCAGAACATTGTGGTAAATAGATCAAGAATTCCTCCATCCCTAGTTGAGAAATACAAAGATGATATATGTTTTATGGTTGATACTGATTTCACTTACATTGAGGTAGTAGAACCTAGACATGAATTCATAGACCCTCTTAGCTATGAAATCTCTGAAGTTGAAACAGAAGGTTATGTTAGTAGATTGTTGAAAAGTAAAGTTGATGCTCATAGCAACAAATTTGGAACATATGATGAAAACTTTGGTTCAGAAAAGGCACTTAAGGAAGAGAAACAATCAAAGAAGAGAGTGGAGTCTACAATAAAGAAAATTCTAAAAGAATCAAGTATGAGTGAGTAAGAATTTGATATTGCAAAGAAGACTGTAGAAGCAATAAGGCAAAGTGAGATATTATCAATCCCACCTTTGGCATCAAGTGTAGAACCTATTCAAGTAAAGGTAAAGGTTGAAGAACCTGAGAAGGAACAAGAAATCAGTCAAATAGAGAAACCCTTTTCCTCGACACCAAGCAAAAGAATGAAGGCAAGTTCTTTAGGACTAGGTAAAAGATAGAAAACAATTGTTCCACCAGTACCTAGAAGAGTTGCAAAGGTAAAAGATGATGAAGTGACAAAAAAGAAGAAATCATGGAAACCAAGGATAGAAAGAGTTAATGAAGATATAATGCAGCATGGAGACTTTACCAAAATGAATAAATACTATGATTTATATGGATCCTCTGACAGATTGAATCTTGAGAATGCAATGGTTACACATATGATTTTGTCAAACAAGAAATTTGATACTATTCATGGAAAGATACCAGAAGATTTGTACAACAGACTTGTGAGAAGAAAGATGAGAGCACAAGAAGAAGATACCAAAATGAGAGAGAATGTGATTAGATAGTTTTGTGAGATAAGAGATGATGACCATCTTAAACAGATCCTCAAGCCACTTAAAACCCTATTGAGAACCAAAAGAAGAATTATACAAATAATGGGAGGACAGTATGAGCAAGTAAAGACTGAAACTGAACAGGCAGTTATGCAAGTGCTAGAAAACTTGGTAGCAAGAAAAGATAGCAAAGATCAAGCAGTTGTAGAACCAGCAAAGAAACAGAGTTTAGAACAAGCAGAGGCAGCAGCAGAGGTAGTTGAAGTTGAAGATATTCCCTCTTCTTCCATAAACATTGGCACAGAATCTATGGACATTGAAGGAACTAAAGTTACTTTAGATTCAAATGATGAGGTACTCAACAGTTTGGATAACATTGTTGACAATTTTCTTTTGGGAGAGCAAGAAAAGACTATTGAAATAGAGACTACACAAACTAAAGTGCAAATGGAAACAGAGGCCCATACACCTATTGAAACACAAGAAGACATCAGTCTTACTCCTAAGACTGGAAAGGAGAAAGGAATAGAAACATTGATTGAAGATTTGAGCAAGGAAGTTGATGACAATGATCAAATAGAGTTGATCACTTCTTTAAACAAAATTATTGGAAAGAATAAGAAAGTTAAGAATTTGGAAGGTAGTCTGAAAAATTTGACTGAGAAGCTACAAAGTGTCATATCTACAAAAGTCTTTGATTCAGATCCACTTGAAAGAGAAAAGGTGGTAATTAAATCTTTTGATGTTGAATTCACTAATTTAACTGATATTGCTAAGGTTAAGGCTCAGGCAGCTTATGAAGCTAAGATGTTGCAGAACATAAGTCAGAATATCAAAAATGACATTGACAGCCTTGATAGACACATTAAGGATTTAAGGAAACATCTTGAGACTGGAAAGTGTTTGTACATTCAGTGTACAAAATCTGAAAATATTTTAATTGAGGAAGAAAAGAAGATAAAAGAGAAGCAAGATGAAGTTGTAGCAGAGACAAACTCTTTGGCCAGCCTAAACATAAAGATCAGTACAATTGAGAATAAGATCAAAAAATTATGTGATGAAATAAGGACTTTGAATGATGAGAAGAACAAGAAATCTATCAGAATAAACATCTTGAGAGAGCATGTCTCAATCAAGTTGACTATAATAGAAGAGCAACTAGATGAATGTCTTAGTGCTAAGACAACATTTCAAAAATTCAATTTTGAGTCCCTCCAAGCTTGTCAGATTGCAGCATACAGATTGAGTACTTTACTCATTGTAGCAAAATCAATAAAGAAGGCATGGGAGAAATATTTTAAGACTTGGAAGATAGATTTTGCAGATTGTATTGCAAGCCTACCAGCTTTGCAATAAAACAGTAAGGTAAATGTTTTGACACAATTTTTGTATATCCCTTTCCACCCTTTATTTTGTCATTGTTGTCAAAGGGGGAGAGATACTTAGAAAATTGTCTATATATGATAAGGAAGGATACTCATAGGGGGAGTTCTATGGAGTATTATGAAGTGTTATAGATTATGTGTACATTTCAAGGAGATATAAGGATAGTATACTTATTTTATACTATGGCCACAATTTTGATACAAATTTTGAGATTTTGACTTGTACACTTAGCCAATTTTCTCATATGTTGCCACCAATGACAAAGGGGGAGATTGTTGGCAATTTGGCTGAGGTATGTACATAGATGTTGTCATTATGGAAACATATGTTCCCTATGAAGAGTGCATAAGCTGGAAAGTAAGTATGGAAGTCGCAAACTAAAATTGTCTAAGTATGAAATAGTGATTTTGACAGAGCACCCGATACAGTTTGTTTTGGTGACGTTCACTGGAGCATGATCAGAGTTTTTGCAGTTGAACATAGACTCTATGGTGTCTAAGGATACCCCATCTTAGTGCACAAAAGAGTATGGATAGTATGGACAAAGTTATGACTATTTTACCGATGACAGAGTACAGCCGACAGTGCAGTTTTTGAAGACAGAACTAGTAAATGAATTAAGGGATTATTTTGCTTGTCAAAATAATGACTTAATATTATAAGAGACAACATCCTAGATGTTTACTTTTGGTTAAAGATATGCAAGCTGAAAAGAGAAAGATATTATGTTTTTATCTTGTATAAATAAAGATGTACCGAGCATACTTGAAATGTAACATGTAATATATGTAAATTGTGATAGCAGCGAAAGTTGTTGATGCAAAGTTGTAAGCAGTACCATATTGTAATCAGTAAACATTTGTATTACTTGTTTGGGCAGTGAGCTCATCTAGTAATCAAGTTTTGTATCTACAACTCCTAACAAGGCCTATAGTCCCTTAATTAGGACTGATACACTATATGATTGTAACAGGCTCCTAATAGGGTCAACATCCTTAACCGGATATCTTTTGATTAGTGGATCTTTGTGGGTACCATCCCCACCAAGGTTTTCCCTTGGCCAGGGTTTCCTCGAGAACATATCATGTGTTATGAGTTCTTTACATTTACTATTGTGTATGCTATTTAGTTTCTTATGCTTTGTATGCATTAAAGTAATCTGTTATATCCATAAGTGGGCAAAAGTAAAAGTTTGTGAAATACTAATTCACCCCCCCCCCCCTCTCAGTATTTCTTATTTCTAATAGATATAAATTAGAACAGAGACATGCCTTCCAAAAAAAAAAAAAACCTACATGCACAAAGATATTGAAAAAAGATCTGAGATATTAGTTTTTGAATCATGCAATAAAGAACAATATGAGATAAGAAATATGAAACAAAGAAGACATATATGAAATATATGAAATCAGAGATTAACTGAGATATAAAACTGAGATAGAAACAATGTTAGAATCAGATCAAATACTAAAATATGTAGAAAAAAGTGAAATACCCTGTAGGCAAGGGATTAGAAAACTGAATAAAATAGTTAGTTTGAATCCTACACAAAAGATTAGAAAAGCCTGTGAACCGAAATGAAGATGAAAACTGCAAGAAAACTTGTTAGAAAGAATATTAAAATTTGAATGAGATAAATGAAACCTGAAAACAAGGTTAGAGAAACCATGCAAAAAATGAGATTAAATTAAGTAACTAAGCTGGGTTTGGTGGAGAACCGACCAAACCCTAAAAAAAAAAAAAATCTACTCTCTGGCGACAATCCTTCCAAAGAGGGTTAGACACTAAAAAAAACTAAAATGATAAAAGAACAAGAAATAGCCGCAATAAATTTTAGATCAACAAGAAATCATGTAAACACTAAAACAAGGATTAGTAGCTCTGAGACCATGTTAGAAGTATTAAAAGAATGAAAATAAGTTCATGAAATAATCCAAGAAAGTGAGGTGCAAGAAGGAGTTTACCATAAGCCAAATATGAGATAGAGTTGCAAGATCAATCACCAAAACATGAGAATACTCCAAGAATCCCAACAAAGAGCCAAGAGATTTATGTAAGGGGAAAAGAAAAGAAAAACCCCTTTGTGTATTATGAATAAGGCATGAAAAGCCTAAAGAGAGAGAGAGAGAGAGAGAGAGAGAGAGAGAGAGAATATGAGCAAGAAGCTCAATACAATAATGAGAGAACTAATATGTGAAGAAGAGAGAAAATTGTGTGTAGAAAATGTGAGAAAAATTGTGTCAAGTGTGTGGCAAAGCATCTCAAGTAAGTAGACATGAGTGAAGGAGTTTGCATGTAAATCCAATGTGTATGAGTGCCACATTCATACTAAGTGTGTGCCAAGTGTGAGAATCCTCACAAGGAGGAATAAACTATTTTCTTTATTAAAGGAATTACAAAATATGAGTTGTCCTCCCACTTGGACTAGAGGACAAAATTACATGTAGAGATTCCTCTAGGAATATCCTAAAATAAATAAAAGGAGGATACCTTGGTTTATCCTCAAATTAAATAAAACAACCAAGGAAAAATTACTAAATTCTAACAATTTCACAAAAAATTAAGATAGTTTGAAGACAAGCACAACCTAGGATTGGAATATAGATATATTAATTGGGCCCTAATTGAGTTGCTCCAAATACTACCTCAAGGTGGACAAGTAGAGACTCAGGTGTCACTAGCTCCCTCTTGCACGACACATGAATCACATGAATCTCTTACCTTGAAGATCTAGAGATCTAACCAAGGGATATATGTCTCAATAATGAGGGTGCATAAGGGGCAACTTGGAAGTTCTAACCTTTTTCATTAGAAAATATTGGGATTTGGGCTTCTACAACAAATGATGTCTAGTAATGGCATCCATTCAAGTCTCCATGTGTGTGTTGTTTCACCCAATTAAGGGGCCTCCCAACTCTTTCAAATAAAGGTGTTTTATGTCTTACAATGAAGGGTTTGTACGTATCAGGCAAATACTGAGGGAGACATCCATAGGTATGACACATCCAAACCTCTTGATTGTGACATTAATGATAACTAATTTTCTTATATAGTGGTTAAAAATTAGCTTGATCTTAGCCTATTACCACTTGGATTGTCCCTTGGTGGTGACTTCCTTTTTCCCAACCAAGGAAGGCCCTCTATAAAAAGAACTTGGATGTTGTGGTCACCTTTTAGTCCCATGGTAGGTCCACCCAAAAAAATGTGCAAGTGTTCCAAACACTCAAGCACAAAAGTTAAGACCTTAATAAAAATGTGAGGAAGACACACTAGTTTAGAGATTGTCCTTTATAAATTCCACCTGATGCCAATTCCACAAGCTTAAAAGAATAGATAAGCAACCAAAAACCTAACCTATAAAATGAAAACACACAAAAAACTAGGAAACTAAAAATAAAGGATAGAAATCCAAGAAAATTTCAAATATTTGAATACCTTCTCTTACAAGGTGAATGCATAATTTTACCGTAGAATGGAGCATTTAACTTGATGATTGCAGTTTTAGATTGAGTGATTGTGTATCGGAATAATTCAAATGTGGTATTTAATCTGTAATTGCATGGAATGCCCTGTGACAAAAATAGAAAAAATAAGATACATAAAAAATAGAGTAGATCCTTTAATGATTACATATATAAGTTAATCAATTGAAACTTGGAATCATATGATTGCATTGATTGATCTTTGATTGCATTGAAAGGATCTAGAAATGCACAAACTCTAAAACACCAAAAAGTGTTTCACATTGGGTTCACTAGAATGTATAGGGGTAAAATTGTTCAGATCTGTAAACTTGCAACAAGAATGTTAGGATCCAACGATAAAAGACACAAACCTATTACAAATCCTACAACTATACAAGAGAGATAAATAAATAATCAATCATGCACAATCCATAATGATATTCAATATAAATCAAATTAGACACAACTATCAATAAATCTACCTTTCTTTTCTCTTTTTCTATACAATTTAGGCTCTCAAATTTTCTCCTCAATGTGATAAATTTAAAATTTGAGAATTACAATTAAAGGATTTGTGAGAATTGAATCTTATTTTATAGAATTTTGAACTTTAATGGACGATTTAGATTCAGGGGTGATAACTGATAATGAATGGCTAGGATTAATTCAGACTGGACTAATTGGGTAGATCACTGAGACAAACAGACGGTTGATTGGCTACATGACAAGATTGATTGAATAGATAACTTGGATTATTTAATTAGAAGACTGAGTTGATTGTAAAGAAGAACTATTAGTCAGAGGAAGTTAGAGGGGTGGAACTGAAGAATAAAATTAGGATTAAATAATTTAAAAAGTATTTAATTGTGCATGAGAGGGAATAAATAAAATAAATGTTTATTTATTTTCAGAAGAATTAATTAGCATTAGTAATGTGGAATAATTAGATAAATTAAATAATTTATTTAATTCTAGAAGACATAGTTAGTAAATTAAATAGTTAAAATTATTATTTAATTAGGGTGACAAAAACAAAATGAATTAATTTAATTAAATAATTTTATTAAAATTGTGGAAAGGGATTAATTAAATAATAAAAAAATATTTAATTAATTCTTAGAAGAATAATTGAGGAATCTTAGAGGAATATTAAATGAAAGATAATTAAATGATTAATTAAAATTATTCAATTATAAAGAATTGGAGAGAAATGACAATTTTAAACTTCAAATTTTAAAGAATAACACCAATTAATTAAATAATAAATATTATTTAATTAATTAAGATGAGTATTAGTAAAATTATCACGCATAGGTGATGGGGCAATTTTAGTGTCTACACCTGTACTACCCAATTTATTCACATATATAAATTATAACTAGCATGCTTTCAGAGTCGCTTAAATGAGGCCACCACCCAGGAGCTCCATCTAGTCATCACTTCCGTGAAATCTTAAATATTTGATCCCACTACCCAACTTTGACTAGGATAATTATGACATTAAAAGAAAATTAAAAATGCTTGATTTACATCTGGTGCACAAAATAAAGCCATAACACATTCGCTTAAGATTGGATATAAAGTCTCAAGGAGTTTCTCTAAGCCTTGCAGGCCCATCACCCTTCCAACACTATTAGTGGAATTTGTGAAGGTCATCAACTCCATGAATTACCTAATATTCTCCAAAAAAAAATTGGCATTATGAGAATTTTTTTGATGCCAAAAAGTGCACGCGTGTAAGATAAATTTCTTTGTAAAGTCATCTAGTATCAATTATCTAATGCTCAATGCATCTTTTGTGACCAGCTATCCTAGAGAAACCTCAAAGTTTATTTATTTCTAATGATAAATATTTTAGCTCAGATGAATTCCCATGTGAATTCTACAAAAACTTCTAGGATGCTATCAACAATGACCTCCATAAGGTCTACTTAGATGCCATGCACACTATTTAATTTTAGGAATTTTTATCAATAAAGGTAGCATCAAATTCATACCTGAAATTGGAGACTTGGAGGATATATGTAATCACCCAAAAATGATCAAGAGAAATTAAATCACTAATTTTCAAAAAATGATTTAATTAATTTAAAACCCTAATTGTATGATTAAGTTCAGTCAATTTAATTAGATAATTCATCAATAGTCCTAAGCAATTAATATCCTAGCCATTTAATTAAATAAAGATAAAAAAATCCCATCACATGGCTAGAGATATTAATATCTTTGATTTAATTAAATATCCCATTAATATTCCCTCCAACACATATGCCACATGGCACACAAGGATTTAAAAGGGAATGTCTACTTGGAAAAGTCAACCAACAAGAGAAAAGTGCAAGGATCAAACACATGCCTTTCTATCTCAGCCATCCAATTCAAATGGGATTAATCTTTGACCATTCAATTCAAATCAATTCATTTTCCCTCTTTGGAAATCTATAAATGCCTTTCATCAAGTCATTTGGGATAGATCATTTTAGAATTGCAAGTAGGTCATGCTAGTTTGATTTTTGAGTCAATTGTGAGTTTGAGAGCTCATTTAGGATAATTTTATCCATTTTACATCATTTTTCAGCTTGAATTCATATTATATAATGTCGTGTAGCTATATCTTTCTACTATTTTAGCATCAATTATAGGATCATCTAGCATAATTCATCTCAAATTCATCATATATATTCATCAATTTTCTCAAATTTGCATAATTAGGATCATCTCATACTTGAATCTTCCATTTCATGTTGTCATTCAATTAGATTTTTATGCATTCTGAGAGCATTTAAACAATCTAATGGATCTACATGACTAGGAAGCAATAGGACAGTTTCTAATGAGTTTGTGTATTTGATTTGATTTCTATATACTAACTCATGGATTTAATGTTCTATTAAAGTGTTGTGTTTGCAGACAAGTACATAATTTTAAACACACATTTGTTTGCACCCACCGTAGGGCTCTAGGCCCAAAATTTTATGAAATTCATATCAATTTGTGCTTGCAGGTCAAAAGAATTCCACAGAAACATGTTTTTGGTAAAAGGATCTCATTTTTTGTTTGTAGAATCTTGTTTTTTATTCTTTAAAGCTCATTTTTTGTCGTAAGAAGCTTGTTTTTGGGGTCTCAAAGGTAGTTTTTTGGGAAATCTAATTTTTGGGCTATATTTTCTAGTTTTTGGGAACTTTCTCATTTTGGGCAATATTTCCTCCTTTTTGGTAAAGTCTCATATTTGGGGAAAAGTGTCTCATATTTAGTTGATACAGGCTCATTTTTGGGGTAGTTGATAGAGTGTTAAAGTCTTATCATTTGAATTTGAATACTAACTCTAATGAGTTGATGCTTTTGTTTTCTATTGTGATCTTGATTTGTAGATTGAAGACTCTAACATATTTTTGTAGGATGTATGCCAAAGGTTGGCTAAATCAAACTACTAACGAGTTGTGTTGTAGGTTGCCTTGGAAATTCAAGAAAACATTGTGTCTTCTTAATTTGATTTCATAAGCACCTAGTTTAATTAGATAGTACCCAATTGACCTTTCAAGGTGATAGTGGATTATGATCTCACCTTTCAAAGGTGATCAGAAATCTAGACTCTCTCTTGACTCATCATAATGTAGAATTCCATAGGACTGTTCACTAGTAAATTTTACCCTATTTTTGGACGAGGATTAGTCAAATTTTTTATACCCATTGGTCAAACTTTTTGTCGTCAATTATATGATGGGAAAAATAGTCATCAAAATTTTGACCTTCTTAGTGGTGAATTATCAACTAAATTGCCTAGAAGAATTGTAGATCAAATCTTTTATCTATGCGACCAACATTCATCGAAATCGTTACCAATCAGGGTCCATAATGTTGTCAGAATTGACATCAAACACAACATTCTCGTCTAAACACAAAACATAGTTTGTCTCTCTTGCGATGACATGTGGTTGGAATCAATGTCAAGCACATAGTATTCTCATTGAAATAACTATTATTAAAACATCGAAAAAGTGACCAATAATAATTTTTGGTTTAAAAAAATGTGTCATCTTGTTGTTCTTCTTTTGAATACAATTGAGAGCTCTACCCACAAATTAATTTAAGTTCCCTTGGAGGGTTTGTTTTATATTTGTGCCAAATGAAGCCAGAATATAACCTCCTTCATAAAGGGTAAGTTTGTCCTAATGTCATCTACAATGGCTAACTTCAACCTAATGGTCAAACATTTTAAAATTTTGTGACCTTTTAGAAGATAACTTTTGAGAAGTTGGATTTCTCATTCTTTGAGAAAAGTTCAAAAATGTGATTATAGACTTGAAGTTGTTGAGGACCTAATAGCTAGTCCAATAATTTTTCATTGTATTTTAGAGAGGTCACAAAAATTACAAAATCTGAAAAGACTAAGTGTTGGGGTATCAAATGGCTCAATATTGATTGGGTCTCAAAACATTAAACAAAGAGTGATAATATTCTCCCTTCTTGTTAAATAATTGCAAGGTGTTCTAGACTTATTAAAAATCTTCCATGCTTGTGAAAGGGAAGCATTTTGTTGATTGGGTTTGGTTGCTCAACACCAATTCCTAAGGAAGACATGGTCAAAGAAAGATGAAATGTAGCCAAAGAAAGTGTTGAATAAAGAAGTGCAGGAGGGTATGACTATATATATGGAGTGTTGGAATTGAGGGAAGAGGAAAAGAGACTATAACTAGATTAAAAATGACATGAGATTGCACTTGTGCAGATTACAAATGTTGTGAGCAAGCTTTGCTAGAAGTAGTGTGGCATAGCAGTTTTGGGAAAGACCATAGTAAACCGATTGTGTCAAGATTGGTCTTGAATTTTTGCTTTTCTTAAATATGATAAACATGGAAAGATTATTTTGCAATAGAATCTCTTAGTGTTATGCATTGCTGGAGGTCAAGGAGCTAAGAATCCAATCAGTGAAAAAATCATTTGAAATTCATGAAAGGGCACAAAATGAGATTATTGAAAATTTTGAAATTCTCACAAACTCTTTATAGTTATCATATTTCTTGTGGAAGGAAGAAAAGGTGCGAATACACTACTTAATTAGGACACAAGCCTTTTTGCATCACATTAATCACCACAAGGGAGTCACGCACTACCACTAATTGCTTCACACCTAAAGAGGATGCCACTGTGATCCTTGTGACAACACCTTCCCTCATGGTATGATTATTGGCGTAGTTTCCCAAGAAGAGAATCACCCTATAAAAAGATTTCATTTTTTCATTTGACACCCACAACTGCAGGATTGCTCCTAAAAGTCCTTATCTTTACCTAGTGGTCTCTTCTTTCCTTCAAAGAGTTTTTATTTCTTTCTCACATATTGCTTCTTATCCCTTAAACAAGGGTACGGGTTTTTCTCATTATTCTTAAATGACTGGTAAGCATGACTTGGCTTGAAGATTTGGAATATGTCTTCAATTTCACCATAGGAAATAGGTCGATTATGTCATGTCCCCTTATGTTAAAATAGTTTAAGCATAGATGTCATTGTATTATTTCTTTATAAAACAATAAAGAATCATACAAGAGATCTACATATAGCAGTAATACAAATAAAAAGTAGTAGATTTAATCTAGAAATATAAATATATATATCTATGTCTTACACCAATATAATCACTATTGTAAGTACAAAACAAGGGCAGAGCTACTTTAGACGATGACAAATTAAAAGAAACTGAGAATTCATAAAATCCAAAAACTACCAGATGACTAGTCAACAATTATATAGTTAGAACTGCTACAATACCACATGAGCTCCATTAACTTCATGAAACATACTAATAGAAGATTGGTTTCATAACAGTACCAAGCTCTGTGTAGTATTCCAACATGAAAATAAAATCACACACTTTATGATGGGTGTTCATTGACAGATATCAACATATCTTGGTTTCTTTCATTTTCACGGACTCGCCTGAGTAGCTAAATTAGGCTTTCATGCTACTACACTTGATTTTTATTATAACGAGACATACTTTTATGCAAGCTATCAAATTATGTTTTGTGTTCAATCATGTTATTACCACAGTATTCTCAATAACAACAAATGCAGGACAAAGATGTAATGGAAGTGAAAAAATAGTGATTGTTCAAGGGTTTTTCTATACAAAGTCAATGGTGAACAAACATTGATACAAAATAATGAAATGATAGGATCGTAACATAAAAAATGTTTATAAAGGTCATAAACATGCATAGAGGTCATAACAGTAATAAATGTTTATAACAGTGCTTTTAATAATGCTCCAAACATTGAGAATGCAAGATACCTGTAATGATGAACTTCATTTCGACTTGCTAATTGGCTGTCACTATTAACTCTAAGCTTTATTACTTTGTTGCCTATGCTGCCCAATCTTTTGCAGCCTGGCCTTTGTTTCCTTTGATGTGTCCTGCAACCTATGAAAATTTTGAAATATGTTAGATGATATAGATATAAAGATCACTAATTAGTGCATTGTTACATTGTACTAGTAGTTAATACTATTGCATACCTTCTTCTCTCATTTCTTGGTGTAATTCCTCTTTGAGCATCCCCTTTCTCCTTTGCATCCAAAATGAACTCATTCCAATCCCTCACTGGAATAAAGAGAGGATGCTCGTACTCTAAAATTTATGGTATGAAGACCTACAACTTGCAGCTAAGAATATGATACTGAATAATTATGACTTATTTTAAAAATTTAGGAAAACTTAACCATTTCTGTAGCGATTACTTTAAAAAAAAAGTATACTTGATCGATGACTCAATATTTGTAACCTCTCAGAAAATTTTCCTTTCCACTTCAATATCTTTCCTTGATAATTCTTGATCTCCTCAAAACCACTAAAAAAAAACAATGACAACAGAACTTGCTACTTTAAAAAATTGCATCAATACTTAACTTAAACATTACAATCATGAAGGGTGTAACAAAATCTGATATGCTAATAGACAAACCCATTTTGTACAAAATGGCATTAAGCATGGATTTTGGTTTACATGTGGTACATCAATTCCTTCATTGAAGACATTATCTATTACATTTATAGTTTTTTATTTAGGTTCCATAGCACTAGCATATACACAAAAAGAATCTATATTAAAAAAAACATGGACACTACATATATATAAAAATACCTATTAAAATAAAAAGAGGCCACTAAGGATAATTGAACAGGTCTCCAAAAACAACATTACCCAACTCTTTCTCTCATGTCAAATAATCAGTGTGTTCAATTGTCCAGACTAGCAGTCAATTCTATGTTGAGTATATCTGTCAGGTCCTCCTGCAGTTTGAAGGAATTAAGAATAGAATATAGGAACTGATTTAACACTTCACCTACTCAAAAATACAAACCAATGAAATAATCCACATCAGGCCAAGATAGGTTGATGCATTCAATATGAGAATACTTACACAAAATGAAGCTAAATCATGCCAAACAATGACAATGAGAAGTTGACTATTGGCCCTTCTAGTTTTTTATTTGATAGTTGCCTGAAAATGACACATTCAAAATGCACTTATGAGCAAAGACCTAGAATGAATGAAATTGATTAAATAATGAAGGTATGCTAGTTTGAGCTTCATTTGGTTTCAAGAATACTTTAATATTCTCTACTTAACAAGGCCAACCACATGAAGGTGGAATCTCATCTGGCCTCACCCCCCCTCCCCCTAACATCAATCTAAATTCCCCATTAACACATAACAATATTCATTAACATGACATATAATTCAATATTAGTACACAACATTCATAAATAATTACTTAAAACAACATTCATTGAGTTATTATGATAGTTTTACTAATATTTTTGTCACAATTTGATGTTCAGGATAGGGGAAAAGCACCTGCAACAAAAGAGGCAATAACTGCAGATACAGATGATGATATCCTAGAAATCCCCAATATATTAAATATTGCTTACTTCAAAATGACATGCTCATGCCATCAATTCATCTGCCCTCTTCAGCATCTCCTCGGTTGGATTTGCATCTTCCAAAATAGTAATAATTATTATATTAGGGATTTGGGATATCCTCATTTGTATCTACAGCTATTGCCTCTGTTGTTGCAGGTGCTTTTCTTCTATTTGATATTTATCTTCAGGTGTCCACACTCATTCTATTGCTTGTTGTCAGCGGGTCACAATCAGTGATTGGAAGAGCCCTATTTTGGCACCAGTCATGTAGTACAAGCACTAGAATTGAGTTTTTTGGCACGACTGGGAAATTTTTGTATATCAACATGCAATAGAGTTTTTTGCCCAAACTCTATCGCATGTTGATATACAAAAATTTCCCAGCTCATGCCAAAAAACTCAATTCTAGTGCTTGTACTAAGACCTTAAATTATTTAGCTTCTCTTTGTTTCGAGAATAGTTTAACATTATCTGAGAAACATAATTGTAGGCATCATGGTCACATTTTTTTGGAGACAATGTAATTGACTGGTATACCCAGATGATGGAGAGCAACTTCTGCACCTCCGGTTCTAAGTTTTTCTCCATCCCACAGTGTCAACTTGGAATCAGAGGTGTAGAAGTTGCACTTCGTCTGGGTATACAACTCAATTATGTTGTCTCCAAAAAAATGTGACCATGATGCCTACAATTATGTTTGTTAGCTATTGTGAAATCCTTGTCACCCTTAGCTGCCATCCTAAGCCCTTCTTCCCTCTCTAGTTCTTCAAGCCTTTGCAAGATATCTGGATCAATAAAGTTTGCAACATTGTGTCCATCCATGATCTCAGGAATATCATCTTCTTTCCACTCTTCATTTGCCAAAATATACCACTTCTTCAAGCTTGTAGAGTAGTCTCTAGTGGTTGCAAATCAATCTTATTACAAACTACAATAAGAGGCTTAGTAAGTCTAATTTAATTTGTTTGTGGACTGAGACCTTAAATTATTGAGCTTCTCTTTGTTTCAAGAATAGTTTAATTAACATTCTCTACTTAACAGGGCCAACCACGCGAAGGTGGAAGCTCATCTGGCCCCTCCTAGGAGCCTCTTATGACCCTTTACGACATTTTAAGACCTCTAAGATGTATTCTTAGAGGTCATAAATAGTCATAAAGGGTCATAAAGGGTCTTGGGACACAACAACTAAGAAACATAATTGTAGGCATCATGGTCACATCTTTTTGGAGACAATGTAATTGAGTTGTATACCCAAACAATGGAGTGCAACTTTTGCACCTTCGATTCCAAATTGACACTATCGGATTCAAAGACCATAGATAAGGAATAAATTTAGAGAGCGGAGGAGGGCCATAACAACAAAAATAATACAGGACAAACCTCAAGTTAAATGAGGCAATTGCAAACATTTTAATAGATTTTTATTATTAAATAATGAAATTTTCATATACTAGTGTTCTAAGCCCCCTCATTACATGATTTATTATTGTAAGCCCCCTCTAACTTACACATCTAGAAAATGAAACAACAACCTATTGGGATTGAGACAAACCTTATAGAACAACAACAGCTAGGAAGGATCACTTTCCAACATCTGTTGAATACATCTATTGGAGGACCTTGTATTCATGAGCTACAAATGTATTCAACAGATGTTGGAAAGCCATAATTCCTAGCTAATGTTGTTCTCTAAGGTTTGTCTCAATCCCAATAGGTTGTACTTTAATTTTCTAGATGCGTAAGTTAGAGGGGGCTTACAATAATAAATCATGTAATGAGGGGGCTTAGAACACTAGTATATGTAAATTTCATTATTTAATAATAAAAATCTATTAAAATGTTTGCAGTTGCCTCATTTAACTTGAGGTTTGTCCTATATTATTTTGGTCATTATGGACCTCCTCTGCTCTCTAAATTTATTCCTTATCTATGGTCTTTGTATCCCGTAGTGTCAACTTGGAATCGGAGGTGCAGAAGTTGCACTCCATCGCTTGGGTATACAACTCAATTACATTGTCTCCAAAAAATTGTGACCGTGATGCCTACAATTATGTTTCTCAACTATTGTGAAATCTACATTTATGTTTCTTAGCTGTCATTTTTATAAAGGGAGACTTCATACTATGCTGCGCTCAAACTTTAGTGAGACTTCATACCACACAGCATCCATAGATTATGTTCAATGTGTTATGTACACTTGTATTGGTGGGAAAACTCTTGAAAACATGCAAAAGAGATTACATTCAACCATGTTGTTTACATGACACATGTAGTTTACCTCCAGCATAAATCAGCGTTGCGTACAAATCTGCGAATGTTGCATGGTACAAAGCTTTGCTCAAGCTTGAAAATGATAGTCAATCCATAGTCAAGGTCAAGGAACAAATGGAATAACCAAGAAAACACTATACGTTAAATCATGTGATTGATAGCAGATTGGGGCTCACCTGAGCCATAAACATGAAGAATTATTCTAAAAAAAGATGTAAACCATATATATGCGCACTTGAGGCAAAGAGAAGTTATGTCATATCAATATTAAAATATTAGTTACAATATGAAAATACTAAACTAACTAATTCTTGAGTTCATCTCTGCATATGGTCGCAACAAAGATATGCAATTACAATATAGAGAAGGCATTGTAAAACTATAATTTTGGAATTTGCCCTAGCCTAACACATTTTGCACTCATATCCTTCATCGTGGATAAGTGGAGATGGGCGGATAGATGCAAATGAGTTGTCATTGACCCAACTAAAGTATCTGCAACCATTATTTCCCTGTGATACCCAGTCTACATTAGTTCTTATATTATAAAGAATAGTATTTACATTAGAAACTTGAAATATATACACATTAGAAAACTTTTTTCGATTTGGGCAGCACCAAAATTGTCATCCAAGGTTGTTCGGTGTTCGTGAAGTCTTCAACACACACTACCCACCACCACATTGACAGTTTGGCACATTGACAAGAGTCATCGAGCCTATATCAATAATGCACCGCACCATCGTTACTACATTTATTATTTTTATATGATTATTTTTATATAAAATACACCAATGAGTACCATCAAAAATATTAACCATTTACAATAATGAAAAGTAAACCTAAATCAAATAGCTCATTTTTTTATCAACATGTGTAGTCTTTGTGTATATGAAAAATGAAAGAAATATGAAGCTAAAATAAAATAGTGAACAAAATAGTATTCCACATAGAGTGAATGAAATATACCATCAAAAGAAGGTGAAAAAATCCTATCATGAAGCACAGACATAGGAAATAAAAAAGGGACAAAAGACAACAAATAAGAAAAATCATTACGACCATAGAAAAATCATTTATACTATAATAAAAAAAAGAAACACTCTTTGTCAACAATTTTCAAAATCATTAGGATTATAGAAAAATAATTAAGACTATACAAAATCAAATTTTAGAAATGGACGGTTATGATGCTTTGCCATTACAACAATTGAGCATTCATCATTTGGTATTGTGTATTCCATTTAAGTATGTCAAGAATGTTCAAAATCCTGTCACCAAGCACAGACAAGAAATAAGAAAAATCATTTGGACTATAGAAAAATCAAGTTCTAGAAATGGACTGTTCTGATATTGCTTTGCCATTACAACAATTGAGCATTCATCATTTGGTACTTCTTGGTGTATTCCATTTTAAGTTTTTCAGTTGCTGTGTTTATGTGCATGTTCTTTATGTGTTTGGCTTCTCTCCCTCGCAAGGGATACGTCGATAGGTAATTGATTTGAAAGCATAATGATTTGATAGTCTTTTTTTAGGATAGGTGTAATCATCCCACCAACCTTAATTAGCAACATTTGTGATATATGTTAAGTACTTATAATTAGTATGCCCAACAAATAGAGACTTAGTAGTAAAATCATGTCCTTTGGTTTACTAGTTTAATCTAGTTTAAGAATGGTTTGTTTCATGTTTGAATGTACCATTGAATGAAGCTTGGCTATAATAGGTACAATCTTAAGACTCGTGACTCTTCAAATTCTCGTGCATCAAAAGCAATGGTATACACTACAAATGGAAAAGACAATGTTGATGAAGTTGGAATGGCACTTTTAGAGTGTCATAGAGTTCCTCATGGCAGTGAGCACAAAAGATGATTAGTCATGTGAAGGAATAGTAAGAACAAAAGAAAAAAATGCATCCAAGATTATTGAGAAGTGACTATCAAAAGGATGTCAATAAATGGTGATCAAATTTGTAAGCAAAGATTAGTCCCAATGACAAACAACACTTTTGAGTTCTTAGTTATAGACAAGGTTGATTATCAAATAGGCTTGATGAGGTGACGATAAGTGTAACAATTCATGATTTAAAAAGATGCCAAAATAATGTGGATAAGAAATGTTTAAAGAAAGTTCTTCTTCAATGCTTATCCACTGTCACAGTGGTATAAAGTGATAAAAAATAATGATTCATATGGTTTATGATAAGTCACAAAGACACTCTTATAATAGTCATCAAGAGATAATAGAGGTCATGCATGCATGATTGCAAAGCACAATGAATAAAGAACATGCACTGTTATGAAGGCTCATAGACACAGTAAGGAATGATGTCATAAAAATCAAAAGAGGGACAGTTTCTAAAAGAAAGTGATATTCAAAGATTGAAACGAGGGTACTATATCATGAAAAAGATGCAAGCATTAATAGATTTTCATGAATGTGAAGGTGCAGTGATCAACAATGCCATAAAGAGAATATTGTTAGTGTTTCTACAAAATAGAATGACAGTTTTGTGAAAGAAAAGATTCATGTTCAAGAAGAGTGCCTCAAAACAATGTTATTCAATTCTTGAGGGATGATATTTACTACTTTCATAATGAATACGTGATGAAAAGATGGTTAGATTAAAAGATGTAAATCTTACCCACTGATATATGAAAAATATATGTATCCTTGTTTCAATACCTAACAATCATTTTTTAACTGATTTTGTGTGCTTGCTGCAATGACAGAGGTAACTTGGATCAGTCAATTCATTTTGAAAAGAAATCTCATAGATAGATCCCAATCATTTTTTTTGTTACATGAAGTCTTCCACTCCACCATGAGAATACATCAATTGTAAGAATGAAGAACTACTACTTAACAAAGGATTGTCCTAACTTGGACTGACTGATATTGTGACTGGGAATGACAATAGACTAAGATAGTGTTATTTGGGACTGCCAAAACAAAAATAAGCATGTACAGAGTTTTCTTTCATTGTTTGTTTATGTACAATGAAATTATATAAATAGTACAATGTTACTTTTAAATAGAATGTTTTTTTAAGTGATGGGTATATGAAATGTTTCCACAACTTGGTGAATAGAAAAATAATAACATGGACTGTAATGATTTGTGGATATGCCCAAAGTGGACATGCAGGTTGTTCAATCACACTATTTTATCAATTGTTACAAGAGGGTATGAATTTTGATTCAGTTACTATGGTGAGCATTCTAAAATGTGGGTATTTATGAGCTTTGCAATAGGGAAAATCAATTCATGTTAATGTATCAAGAAATGAATTTGAGCTGCAAGTTTTTGTGAGAAACCGACTAGTACATATATATCCCAAATGTGGAAGTGTAGAAGTTGCACACTCAAAGTCCATGCATTCAAAATCAGAAAAAATAATTACTAGAGATTTTAGACAGGTATTGTGAAATTCCTCCTATGCAAAAATAAATTTCCATTTTAGACTTCCAAACAGTTTCACAACTCCCTTTTAACCATGGACATTTCCTTCTTACTCACAACTCCTCGAAGTTATAAATTATCAGGCCAAAACAACAATTTCAATGCAAGTAGCATATCATTGAAGGAAAACTCTATATAGAAGTACAGAGCTTATCAATGACAAAAACAACCATCCCTTTAAAAAGAAACTTTAATTGCTTAATAATCAACATGAATTGAAGTTTAGAAAAAGAAAGGATAAGGAAAGATTTTATCAGCACATTTTCATTTTTTATAAATCATACATCCATGGCATTCTAAGAAAAGCAGGTTCCAACCAATCTATCAAATTCCTCATTTGTTTCTCTTAAAGACTCAGTTCATAAGACAAAGAACCTCAGCCAAACTTGTGGGCAATGAAAACCAGGTAATGACAGAAAGTGAGCAAGACAGTCAATAGTTTATCAAAATATTGTCAAACTATTGACTCTCTTGCTCACTTTCTATCATTACTAACTCGGTATATAAACTATGGATAATCTATTGACTATCGATAGTTTCTAACAATACTGTCAATACCCCTTAACTCTGAATAACTTCAGCAACAGAGTAGTGTTTGAAACTATTAATTTCCTTGAATGGTAGTTACCAAAATATTTAAATAACACTACTTTTTCCTCTATCAAGTATCAACATGATACTCTTCTTAAACTAACTTCTAACAAGAACTAAAATCTTATGGCACTTCTTTGGTTAAACCTCAACAACTGTCAATAGGTCATTAACATCTTTTTTTTTTCCCTTCAAATTATAACTTTACTCATTTACAAAATGTTCATAAATATTAAGTTTCAGACAACATTCAGATTCTACCAATTCCTGCAATAGTGGTCTTTCATTCATTTAATTACTCAACAGGTACTGAGACCAATTTTGGTATAGACTATTCTAGTTTCTAGGATGTTCCACTAAATCCTTTATACAATTATAGTCACTTTACTCTAGCAATGTCGACTATCATAGAGACACTAAATCTAAGTGATCAGGTTAGATTAGGTCAATCTGGAATGGACGGACGTTGGGTGCACAAAATGGATACAATCACAAAAGTCTTCAATGTGCTCGTGAACCTCAAATCTCTGGTTATCACACTATTTCAAACATTTATTTGCTTCACTGGTTAATTTCATAACATACGCCTAACTAGGGCATTGACCTTTGAAGCAATTTTAACAACCCGCTCGGTTCTTAGTGTTTAGAATATACACAAACATTACCCTAACTTTTCTTTCAATCTATGACATTGTAAATCTCATGGTGAAGTTACAAGTTAGGGTCAGGACTTCATGACAAAGCCGAGGATATTGGTTATGCCTCGGTCTATTAGAGAGTCACTGTTATTTGATGGAACTAAAATGAAACTTTGAACAAATGCAATATGATAATGGAACTATATAACCTAAATTGTAACAATCGACTATTATTCCTTCACATGACAGAATATGTATGTATAAACAAACTAGTGAACTTCGCAAAGTTAAGAATGCATAATGAACTTCAAAACCTACGGCTATAAGAATAGTTTTACAGAGTTATTAGATTAGTGGTAAACCCACGACTGTAAGAAAATAAATATAAGATTAGCGGTAAACTAATCTCGAATTACAGAAAGGAGTCCCTGGTTCAATTCAAAGAAGACAAGATAAATTGTCTTAATTGAATCAACTCATAGTCAACAACCAAACCTTCTTCAAAGATGGAAATCCTTCACGCACTGCAGTCCTCCTTTGTGCACTACAACCCTTGATCTAATTTGCCTGTAAAAATGAAATGAGAAATGAAATCTTTTTTTTTTAAGTTATGCCCGTGTTCATTGCTATTTCGACCTACATGGTATTGGTCGAAATTTTGACCAACACGGGCATGGATTCAAAAAAAAAGAAAGTTTTCCTTAAATAATCCAACCAACCTAAACCTTTTTAATTGATGGTTGAAAATTTTGGTAGAAAAATAAGGTCAAATGTACTAGTGGTTTGATCTCCTTATAAATAATGAAACCAAATGGTAGAATGAATATGTTTCTTGTGTATTTGGGAAATCAATTACGATAGGAGATTATTCTCTCACCCTTCAAAAGTGATAAAAAAATCTAGACCTATGATTAAGATCCATTTTTATTTTTCATTCTACCTTAGAGAGCTTATTGAGGTGGGAAAAAGTACTCACCCCTCAAGAATTACTCAAGTGTAAATAAGTCAAAACTAGACCACCCCAATTCACCATAAATAAATTCTACTTCTAGCCAAAACTATGATAGACATATTAGGTTAAGTGTTCTCTTCTAGGAGAGGCCTTGATGGTTCTTGCAGGGAACCTTACTATATCTGTAAGATAGAAGCCTCCTTTTTATCCATGGTTCTTTTTCTATAGTGCATAGGGGTTGTGTTGCCGCTAAAATATTTTTCACTCACCATTAGTGCATCCCTGGTAGTGAGGTGAACATTTCTTGGATATCACTACCTTGAACTCAGGAAAGCCCCAAAAGGGATCCCCTACTCACACACTCCTTGAAGGCTAAATTATGTGTTCCAATTTCTTGGCATCTCCGCTCGGGATTACTCGTTAGATTGACGGGGACAATATGCACTAGAGCCAGGTGTACTTAGCATGGGTCTATGGAAATTACATTGAAGACATTATGAGGATATTTTTGTCTATTATTGTTCTTGTTGTGTTCTCATACCCATGAAAGCTCTTTGAACATATACTCAATGTTAGGGTTTTAGAGACAAGACAAGTGTTTGCACTTTGTTTGCTATGTTTCCTATGGTGAAAACCACTTCTTGTGGAGCCATGACAAAGTACCATGATGAAAACTTGGAAAACATGAATCATGTGTAATCCATCCCATTGCACTCACACTTGGAGGTAAGTTCCATCCATGCCATCTTAGCCAATGTATCCTTCATTATCCATCACATCCTCCATTTTCCATTTCCTACCATTTATCACATTCGCATTTTTATTCCCTCTTTCACCTTTGATATTGACAAGTTTGAACATATCCATGAGCATCATGTATCCTGATATTCATTTTCAACTTGATTCTTTCATCATCCCTAATCATGATCTTTCTTATCCTGAATTAATGCTCACTATTCTTACATATCATCATAATAATCCCAAACCATCCACTCATCATCTCCATCACCCGTATCATGATTGTACTATCCCATCCATATCCTATCCAAATTAACACCTTCAGCTTGATCAAAATAAAGAACATAAAATGAAAAAAATGTTCTCAAAAGCCTCTTGACATGTCCACTCTTTTGGACCACACATGCATTTCATGACATCATGCCATTACCTTATATGCTATCTAAAACCAAATCATTAGCCTACATTGCCATATCTTTTTTCCTTAGCTTGGGTAATCTTAATGAGATGGTTCTGAGGGTCACATTACACATGCTTCATTCATCATTGTATATCCATTTCTAATACATTAGTTTATTCATCCATATTTACTACCCTACATTATGCTAGACATTTGGGGCAAACAAATGTGATCTTGCTTGAGAATTAGCGATCAATTTTTAAATCTAAAATCTAAAAAAAAATCATAAAATATCTAAAATCCAAAATTCATAAAATCTCTAAAATCCAAAAATATCATAAAATCTCTAAAATCCAAAAAAACATAAAATCTCTAAAATCCAAAAATCCAAAAACATCATAAAATCTCTAAAATCCAAAAAAAAATCATAAAATCTATAAAATCCAAACAAATCATAAAATCTCTAAAATTCAAAAACATCATAAAATATCTAAAAATCAAAAAAATTGTAAAATCTCTAAAATCAAAAAACATCATAAAATATCTAAAATCCAAAAAAATCATAAAATCTTTAAAAATCCAAAAAACTTAAAATCTTAGGTTCATTCTTGTACCTATCATGCATCACTTGTCCATCTCGCTTGTATCTATAGTCATCCTCATCACTTGTACATATCTATCATAGTTTTTTCATCATTGGTACATATCAGTTGGCTTTGCAACCTATCACTGTGGCTTAGAGTTGGTATGCATCCTTTTCTTAGGATAGTTGTATCTAACTGGGGGCAAGTTCCTAGTCATCACATCGAGTCAACGCTTGTTCAACAATGGTCATCTTTCCAAATAGATTCAAACACATCACCTATCAAAAATCAAGTGTTCTATCACTCAAATGATCCAAAACCAAACAACGGTGTTTCTTCAACACCACCTCAACCAAATGTATGAATCATTCCAAGAATAGTAATAAAAAATAGAAGCATACATGAGTTCACTTGTCCTGGATTTTGATGGTCATGTCTTTTAAGTAACTCAAGAATGTCTACAGACTAGAGAATCAAGGAAGGGGGAATGATATTTAATTTGTCTTCTATCTGTTGAGATCATTTTTTGCTTATCGTGTCTTCCAATTGACTCAATGATGTCTCTAGACTAGAGGAACAAGGACAAGGGGCATGATATTTTTCTTTGATTGCTTCTTGTGGGATGTGTTCCAATGAAGTCTAATAGGATAGATATTCTAAGGTGTCTATAATAAGTGCCTCTTTATATCTAATAAGCATAACGGTACTCAACATTGTGGCATAAAAATTCTTGAATTATGGTATGCCGCATATACCTCAACCTTAAACATCTACACTATATATGGAGGTTGGAATTCATTCCTTGTCTATTAAAACATCATTGATTGTTTATTATCATATTTCCTAAGGAATTACAAGATGTCATTGTACTATAGGGCCAAAGAAGGAATATGGCATTTCCTTTGCTTTCTTCTTGTGAGTTAATTCATAATAGTGTGCTAATTTTTCTTAGGACGTGATCATCAAAGTATCATCAAGGACATTTGCATATGAAAATGATTAATTCTTGTTTGTTAATATGTGAAAGAATTATTCATATCATCATGGTTTAATCATACTTGTGGTGGTTGTACTTGTTGGTGATCCACAAAATCTCAATGATGATATGTAGCATAAAAGAAAATTTGAAAGAATGACAACTCATGGAACTTTCATATCATTCTAGAGTCATTTAGATGTTGCATTCATTCAAATTTATCAAATAGACTCAAAAATATTCTCTCAAGGTAGAAAAGAGGAATGTTGACATCATCACAAACTCCATTTCCTATGTGATCAAGTATCATAAATAATATGTTAATATGATTTAGAACAACAGAGAGGGGGGGTGAATCAATTGTTCTCAGGTCTAGATGTATCAATTAAACTTTTAAACACTTTAAAAACTTAGATCTAATAACCAACACTACTCGGCCATTACTAAATGTATACCAGAAACATAAAACAGTGTAGTCCACTATCCAACAATATTTAACTTGCAAAAAATAGAAATGTTCAAACCAAAACATTCACACAAGTATTGACACTAGTATTTATAGTGGAAACCCAATTTGGTAAAAACCACTTTGTAACATGCTACTGATATTTTCACTCTTCTGAAGTGATCTCTGTGAAAAGCCAACCCTGTCAAATGTTTACAAACACACTGCTAGGTGTGACCCTGTTAAAGGATTTCAACCACCCTGTTAGGAGTGCGCCTTGTTAGAGGACTTAAGTACATTCCATTAGAATGAAACCTTGATTAAAGGATTTATACAATGACTGTTAGGTCAACCTTGATTAAAGGATTTTAACTGATACAATGATTAGAAAGTAACAGTAATATTTGATCTGAAAACATACAACTCACTTTACAAATAACAGATCCAATTCTTATATATATGTTGGCTTACTAATTGAGTTCCATTTCTGTCTCCATCACTAATCTGCTTGGAAATTCCTTCAAGCAATCACAACTCTGATCAACTCCTTCTCCTTCAGCCTTTCTTCTTATTCAGTCAATAACAAAAACTCCAGCATCTCTCTCTCAACCTCATACTTAGGTTTCCTTAATACCTCTTTGATAGGTAGATCCATCTTTTTTCTACTTAATCTCCTTTGTAGATCTTAGGTTTAGGTCAGATTCATCGAATCCTTCCAAAATTATGTTCTTCATCCATCCTTCTAGAAACATCTTTAATCTCTTTATTGGAATCACAATAAAATGATTTGTTGTGCATTAAATGCTCCATACAGTCAATAAATAAAGTCAGCATGATTTACATAATCCAAGAATTCAAACATGTTGGCTAGGAATTTGAATTCTTCCTCAAATGTAAATTACTGACACTCGGTCAATACTGTGTTCAACTCCTCAGTCATCACTGTGCAGCTCGGTCACCACTTGAAATTGTTTCCCTTGGCTAATGTTGCCTCCCTCGGTAATACACTAATGTTCGATCAACACTGAATTTACTCGGCATATATTGGCTCGGTCGACACTAACATTACTCAACTTAAACTAGATTTCTTCACTTTTTCTCAGTTAAGCCTACTTTTTCAGTCTCGCTTCTCAATTAGATAAACAATACATTATCTTATCATTGTGCCACATAATCAAGTACTCATTGAAGTATCAAATAACTCAACCTTAGCTAGGTTCTATTATTATCACCCTTGCCTAATCCTTCTCAACAATCAAATAGATATAGTACTTTCTTAGATAGCAACAATCTTACCAGTTAAGGTTTGACATCAATGACAGTACAACAATTGCTTCAATTTCAGTTTCCAATAATCTCCCTCTTTGGCATTGATGGAAACACCATATGAATAACACATGATTCACCAACCAATCCAAAACTTGTCTATGCATCAGAAACATTTGTAATATCCTTAGCTTCATTCTGATTCTGAATCTCTTTAGCCTCACTTTATTGATCATCCACACAGTAACTCCCACTAAATCTTTTCTATGTCCCTTTCCTCTGAATCTCTCCCTCTTTCTTAATCTTCCATGAAATCTCACCATGTGTTTTCATCTAACTCATCTCCCTCTTTGACAATGATGCCAAAGCAACAACTAGAACTTGCATCTTTTAGATGTAGATGCCATCTTGTCAGCTTCGTAACAATATTTCTCCCTCTGTCATCTTTTCTTATCAGTGATTATCGGCTTTTCTGTACTTTTCACAACTCTAGGCTGCTCCTAAAGTGTGACCTTTTTTGCATCAATTTGTCAGATACTCTTTGCAGCACATTTGATGCAGTACTCCCAGCTTGACTAGGTAGCCTTAGTTAGGGGAAGAACCCCTAATTTTCCTCTCAGATACTCATGAGATTCTTTAGGTAAGGCTTTGGTGAATATGTCTTCTATTTTTTCCTTTGTATTCACATATTCCATTTTGACCTCTTTATCTTGTACTAATTCCCTCAAGTAATGATACTTGATGGAAATATGTTTGGTATTAGTGTGCATTACTCAGTTCTTTGATATGTTGATAGCACTTGTGTTGTCATAGTATATGACAACTAGTACAATTATCTCCTCTTTCATGTCTTTCAAAAATTGCTTTATCCATACCATGTTTGAATAGTTTACTGCAGCAGCTACATACTCAGCTTCAGCTGTAGATTGGGAAATTCAATTTTGTTTCTTGCTTGTCTAGGAAAATAATCTTTGTCCATGAAAGAAAGCTCCACCACTAGTAATTTTTCTATCATCCACATTTCCTACCCAATCTGCATCGGTATAGACTCTCAGTTCAAATCTCTCATGCTTCTTATAGTACATTCCATAGTCTTGTGTTCCTTTCAAATATCTCATTATTCTTTTCACAACCATCATATGAATTTCCTTAGGATTGGCAGAGAATCTTACCTCAATCCCAACTGCTAGAGCAATATATGGTCTACTGTGAACAACATATTGTAGCTTTCCAATCATGGATCTATACAAAGTTTGGTTTACTTCAGCATTATCATCAGTTTTAGATAGTTTTGTCTAGTGGCCATGGGAGTACTTACTGGCCTTGAGTCCTCCATACCAAAGGTTTTCAATATTTCTTTGACATATTTATACTATGTGATGAAAATACCTTTCTCCATCTAATATACTTGCAAACCAACAAAGAATTTAATCTCACCAAACATAGACATTTCAAACTCAGTTTGCATCTCATTTGAAAATTTCTTACACAGTGCATCTTGTCCACCAAATATGATATCATCTACAAAAATCTTAGCTAACAAGATCCCTTTACCTTCTTCATCTTTCATGTACATATTGCTAGTGTCATTTGTCCTTGAGAATCCAATTTGTAAAAAGTAATTGTGCAGCCTCTCATACCATGCCCTAGGGGCTTGCTTTAATCCATAGAGTGCCTTGTTCAATTTGCAAACCATGTGTCTCTTGTTTGGATCAACAAATCCTTCAGGTTGCTCAATGTACACTTCTTCTAATATATCATTTAAAAATGTAGACTTGACATCCATTTGGTATACCTTGAAATATTTGTAGGAAGCATATGCAAGTAGATTTCTTACTCCTAGTCTTGCTACAGGGGAAAATGTCTCCCCATAGTCTATTCCTTCTTCTTGTGCATAGCCCTTGCATACCAGCCTTGCTTTGTTCCTTGTGATTTTTCCATGTTCATTAAGCTTATTTCTGAATACCCATTTTGTTCCAATGACATTTTTATTTTCTGGTCTTGGCACCAGAGTCTAGGTATCATTGTTTTCTATCTAGCCTATCTCCTCATTCATAGCTTGAATCCAATCTTCATTGTCAAATGCATCCCTTGTTTTCTTAGGCTCAAATTCACACAATAAACATGTAGGATCTCTTAACTTGCTTCTGGTTAGAACTCCCATTTCTTTATCTCCAATGATTTTCTCAAGTTTGTGATGTCTCCTTACATACTGTGTCAAAATAGGTTCAGCTTTCTTTTCTCCTTTCTCTTTAGGTTCATCAATAAGATTATCAGATTCAGCCTCTGATTGCTCGGCAACCACTTCCTGATGCTTGACAACATCCTCATGTTGCTCGGCAGCATCTTCTCGTCATTTAGCAATATCTTCCTAATGCTCAACATTATCTCCATGATGCTCAACATTGCTTATCCAAGACTCTGCATCAGGTGCAAGTGTGTTACTTTCCTCTTTTTCTTCTATATAGATAAAAGATCTATAATCTTCAAGTTCTCTTTTTCTTTCCTATTCATTTTTCTCTACATATTTGTCAACCTTCACATTTACACTTTCCACAATTTTGTTAGTGTTAGAGTTCAAACACTTGTAAGCTTTACTCTTTGTGGAATAGCCTAGGAATATGCCCTCATCACTTTTAGCATCAAAGTTTCCATTCCTATTATCTTTTAATATTTTTCTCCCAAACATTCTAAAGTATTTTATATTAGGTGCATAACCGTGTCATAGTTCATAAGGTGTAACATTTGTACATTTTTTTATTTGTACTCAGTTTAAGGTATAAATAATTATACTTACAGCTTCTTTCCAGTACTTTTGTGCAACATTCTTCTCAATCATTAGTGTCCTTGCACAATCCATGATAGATCTGTTCCTTCTCTCTGCTATACCATTCTGTGGAGGTGTTCTAGGTGCAGACATCTATCTTTTGATTCCTCTATCATTGCAGAATAGATTGAACTCATTTGATATAAACTCTCCACCTCAGTCAAATCTCATACATTTCAGGTTTCTACCTATTTCTTTTTCAACCTTATCCAAATACCACTTAAACAACTGAAATGCATCAGATTTTTCTTTTATAAACATTAAAGTCATCAGCCTAGTGTAATCATCAACAAACAAAATAAAGTATTTAGCACCACAATAGCTTTGTACACCCATAAGTCCACAAAGGTTAGTATGAACCAGGTCTAAGACATTTTCAAAAGTAAAAGTCTTTCTCTTGAAAGTAGACTTTGTCATTTTACCCAACTGACATTGTTTGCACATCACATTATCAGGTTTCTTCAATCTAGGAAAACCTCTAACTTTCTTCTTTTTACTAATATTTACCAGATTGTCAAAGTTAACATGACATAGCCTTTTGTGCCATATCCATATATCATCAAGTTGTGCAACCAAACATGTCTCTTCAGATAGGTCTAGATAGAACAAATTACCTCTTGTCTATTCTCCACTTCCAATCAGTTCACCAGTGGCATCAAATATTTTAGTCTTCCTATGATGAAATTCCACTCGGTAACCAGTGCTATTAAGCTGTGCAACACATAGAAAATTATAGTTAAGACCTTCAACCCAATAAGCATTTTCACAAGTGATCTTATCAATTAGCTTAATTAATCCTTTACCCTTTATAGGACACGGTGCATCATTACCAAATCTAACACTTCTACCTTTGTAATGATCTAGGGTATCAAATTTACTTTTTTCACCAGTCATGTGGTGTGAGAAACCATTATCAATAATCCATTTATCACCTTTTCTCACATAAGAAACAAGAGCAGTTTTCTCATCTTCATCAAACTCATCTTTCATAGCGACATAGACTACTTCAATTTAAAAATCATCATGATCAGTGTCAGTTTCTTCTTCAACAATG
Organism: Chamaecyparis obtusa; assembly: GCA_027943335.1. Taxonomy (NCBI): domain Eukaryota; kingdom Viridiplantae; phylum Streptophyta; class Pinopsida; order Cupressales; family Cupressaceae; genus Chamaecyparis; species Chamaecyparis obtusa. The sequence continues at coordinate 592,591 of BSBK01006933.1, read as the reverse complement.
TAACATGATTTCTTAGCTTTATCCTTGTAGTCCTTGTATCTTCGGTAACCTTTGTTTTCTCTCTTGTCTTTGTACTTGCTTTCTCTTTCTTCATCCTTGTCATCCCTATCAGGACATATTGCAGCTATATGGTCAACTTTGTTACATGAGAAACATATGATAGGAATTTTACCTTTATACTTGCCTTTTCCTCTTTTCATTCTTCTGGCCATAAGAGCTTCAAAATCCTCTAGTTCTTCATCAGAAGTGTCACTATCACTTTCACTCTCACTGATGCATCTTTATTTTTCCTTCTTAGACTTATGCAAAACCATTTTTGACTTGAATGTAGATTCAACATTAGAAACAGTGAAGTTATCATAATTAGAAAGCTCAAAAGAAGTAAGCTCACCAACAAGACTTTCTAGTGTTAGAGCATTACCAGGGTTACATCTATATTCTTGAATTGCTAAAATTTTAATGGCATATATAGGATGCAAAGTTCTTAGTACTTTTCCAATAATAGTCTCATCATCAATAGTTTCATTAGCTCCTCTAACAGCATTTACAAACTCCTTTATCCTACCACAATATTGAGCAATATTCTCACCTTCTTGTATTTTCATTTCATCAAACTTACCTCTGAGGCTTTCAGGTTTTGCCCTTAGTACATTTATGTCACCACCATAGATGTTTGCAAGAGTGTCCCACATTTTCTTTACATTTGTCCAATCTTTAATGTCTTAAAATTCAGGATAGCTTAAGGCAGATGCAATCTCCAACATTGCTTGATTGTGTTCTTGTTTAGCTCTCATCTCCTCGGTAGTCAAAGGTGCAGCAGGTGTAACATAGTCATGTTCAACATAATATTTCATTGAGTCACCAATACCAGCTAGATGCAGTTTCATCAGAATCTGCCATGCAGGGAAGTTCTCTTTATTCAACTTTGGTACCTCCTCTTTATACATCTTGATCATTTACTTCAAGTACCTTTAAACTTGTTCTTTGTAAGCACCTCTAGCTCTAATACCAATTGTTAATATGATTTAGAACAATAGAGAGGGGGGTGAATCAGTTGTTCTCAGGTCCAGATGTATCAATTAAAATTTTAAACACTTCAAAAACTCAGATCTAATAACCAACACTACTCGATCATTACTGAATGTATACCAGAAACATAAAACAATACAGTCCACTATCCAACAGTATTTAACTTTAAAAATATAGAAATGTTCAAACCAAAACATTCACACAAGTATTGACACCAGGATTTATAGTGGAACCCAATTTGGGAAAAACCACTTTGTAACATGCTACTGATATTTTTACTCTTCTGAAGTGAGCTCTGTGAAAAGCCAACCCTGTCAAAGATTTACAAACACACTGCTAAGTGTGACCCTATTAGGAGTGCATCGTGTTAGAGGACTTAAGTACATTCCATTAGAATGCAACCTTGATTAAAGGATTTATACAATGACTATTAGGTCAACCTCGATTAAAGGATTTTAGCTGATACAATGATTAGAAAGTAACAGTAATATTTATCTGAAAACATACAACTCACTTTGCAAATAACAGATCCAATTCTTATATATATGTTGGCTTACTGACTGAGTTCCATTTCCATCTCCATCACTAATGTGCTCAAAAATCCCTTCAAGAAATCACAACTCTGATCAACTCCTTCTCCTTTAGCCTTTCTTCTTATTCAGTCAATAACAACAACTCTAGCATCTCGCTCTCAACCTCATACTTAGGTTTCCTTAATACCTCTTTGATAGGTAGATCCATCTTTTTGCCGCTTAATCTCTTTCATAGATCTTAGGTTTAGGTCAGATTCATCGAATCCTTCCAACATTATGTTCTTCATCCATCCTTCTAGAAACATCTTTAATATCTTTATTGGAATCATAATAAAATGATTTACTGTGCATTAAATGCTCCATACAGTCAATAAATAAAGTCAACATGATTTACATAATCCAAGAATTCAAACATGCTAGCTAGGAATCTAAATTCTTCCTCAAATGTAAATTACTAACACTCGGTCAATACTGTGTTCAACTCCTCGGTCATCATTGTGTAGCTCGATCACCACTTGAAACCGTTTCCCTTAGCTAATGTTGTCTCCCTTGGTAATACATTGATGTTCGGTTAACACTAAATTTACTCGACATATACTGGCTCAGTTGACACTAACATCACTCGGCTTAAACTAGATTTCTTCACTTTTGCTCAGTTAAGCCTACTTGTTCAGTCTTGCTTCTCACTTAGATAAACAATACATTATCTTATCATTGTGCCACATAATCAAATACTTATTGAAGTATCAAATAACTCAACCTTCTCTAGGTTCTATTGTTATCACACTTGCCCTAATCCTTCTCATTAATCAAATAGATATAGTACTTTCTTAGATAGCAATAGTCTTACTAGTTAAGGTTTGACATCAATGACAATACAAAAATTGCTTCAATTGCAGTTTCCAACATAATATATCAAAAATATATCAACAACATCATGCACAACTACATTGCATATCAATTTTAAAACATAATTGTTGATTAAAATCTTTAGACATCATTATTGAGAGCTAGATCAACATCATTTAACATCATTCAAAATGATTCAACATAATCCAAAACTCTCCAAATATCTCATTATCACATTTCAATTTTGGTCCCAAGGGGGCATAATCATAATATTTTTGCATCTGAGTTAAGATCATAATCACATCATTATAAAAATTAGAATATTGAAATAGTCCAAAGTATCAAATTTTTTCATCAAATTCTATCAGCAATCAAATCAATCAAAATCATTAATCAAAACATCAACATCGAATCAATCAAATCATCAATCAAATAAATCTCAATTATCAATCAAATCATAAATCTTCTTCATTGAAATTATCAATCCTCTTAATTAATCAATCAAATCAAATTTCTCGCATCTAGGCCAAATTTCACAATCATAACATCAACATCATAATTGGATCAAATCAAAATCAGAATATTAGATCAAATCAAAACATCAAATTTCATCGATCAAATCCATAAAACCTTCTTCATCAATCAAATTCAAATCTTCTTCAACAATCAAGTCATCAACCTCAAACTAAATCTTGTTATCAATTGAATGAGATATCAAAATTGATCAATTTGAATTAGATCATTAGGGACATGTCAATTTCACCAAGAATCATATCAAATTGATAGTGTAATTTTTGGAATCATCATTGGATCAATATAGGCATATCAATTTCATCAGGAATCATATCAAATTGATATTATCTTCATCATCATTAGATAGTCAAATTCAACAGGATCCATATCAAGTTGATTGTCTCAATCACAATCAATTAAGTGACTGATTTCAATAGGACCCATATCAAATTACTCATTCTCATCAACATCAAATCAATTAATCTCTCGTATGGTAATCAATTTCATTAGGACTCATGTCAAATTGGTTATACTGGCTTTGATAAAAGAATCTCCTATCTGATATCATCATTTTGTGAATGGTTTTGTCAAGATCATTAAACTATTCATTGTTCTCTCAATCCAAACATCAGTTTTCTCATTTTGATATCTGACAGCAGTGATTCATCATCCTATCAAATCAGTTCAAGAATCAGCGGCAATGTTAGATGTTCTTTGAATCAACACACTACCCACACATTGATTCAAAGAGAGGCAAATGTAATCACCCAAAAATGGTCAAGAGAAATCAAATCACTAATTTTCAATAAATTGATTCAATTAAATCAAAGGAACCTTAAACTCTAATTGTATGATTAAGTTCAATCAATTTAATTACATAATTCATCAATAGTCCTAATCAATTAATGTCCTAGCCATTTATTTAAATAAAGAGAAAAAATCCCATCACGTGAATAGAGATATCAATATCTTTGATTTAATTAAATATCCAATTAATATTCCCTCCAATGCATATGCCACATGGTACACAAGGATTTAAAAGGGAATGCCTACTTGGAAAATTCAACCAATGGGAGAAAAGTGCAAGGATCAATCACATACCTTTTTCTATCTCATCCATCTAATTAAAATGGGATTAATCTTGACCATTCAATTCAAATCAATTCATTTTCCCCCTTTGGAAATCTATAAATTCCTTTCACCAAGTCATTTGGGATAGATCATTATAGAATTGCAAGTATGTCATGCTAGTTTTATTTTTGAGTCAATTGTGCATTTGAGAGTTCATTTAGGAGAATTTCATCCATTTTACATCATTTTTCAGCTTGAATTATTATTAGATTACATCATGTAGTTGCATCTTTACATCATTTTAGCATCAGTTCTACGATCATCTAGTATAATTCATCTCAAATTCATCATATATCTTCATCAATTTTCTCAAATTTGCATAATGAGGTGCATTTCATACTTGAATCTTTCATTTCATGTTGTCATTCAATTAGATTTCTATGTATTCTAAGAGAAATTAAACAATCTAATGGATCTACATGACTAGGAAGCAATAGGACTTTGTTTGTGTATTTGATTTGATTTATATATACTTAATCATGGATTTAATGTTCTATTGAAGTGTTGTATTTGCAAACAAGTACACAATTTTACACACAATATCAATGATTTTCATCCTATCACTTTATTCAATATCTCCTACAATATCATTGCTAAAGTATTGGCTCTAAATTGATACTGCTAAGAGTTATTTTGTTGTCATTAGTTATGAGGAAGTCATATTTTTTGTCAAAGTCATTCAATAATGAAGAAAAGACAAGTTGGTAAGGTAGAGAAAGTCAATTGGTAAAGAAAATAAGAAGATAGGGAATTTTGGTAAAGAAGAAGCAAGCATAGGCACCAAGTAGGGCAGAATCGAGCACCGAGAATAAAGTTGTACCAAGCACCAAACCGAGAAGAGAAGATTGTTACCAAGTTCAGGAAAATGTGTTACCGAGCATAACAGATCGATGCCAAAAGAATTCCTAAGTACATTGAATCTGGACACTGAACAAAAAATGGTTATATGATCTTGAGGAGATCATATAATAGAACATTGGAGATTGAAATATAATGGTTAGACATTATTATGAGGTGAGATCCACTAATGAGAATAAAGATTGAAATATGCATTGGAAGTGTACCTAATGTTACCACTACTTGAAGAGATGATTCTAGAACATCTAGCACCGCTTCAAGAATTGTATATAAGTGGATCAGAGTGTGAAGATTTGTATGCATGCGTGAATATTGATGATATGAATGCAAAAGGAGATTTCATGTATGAAGCAAATTACTGAGAAGGTGATGAACAGTGAAGCCACTGAGTAACAGAGCAGTGAAGAACACATAAATATTATGATTTATCAAGTACTAAATTGTTAGTGTGAAAGGTACACCATATGAGGTAATGAGTTAATGAGCACATAGAGTCTAAATAGCATATGTTAGATGCAAGTTTGATAGAAATATTTAGTTTTACTTATTAAAGATTAATCAGAGTTGTAAAGTATCTTAACCGAGTAGATCCTAGCACATCTTATTTGTAAATCCTTTAACTAGGTGCAATTCTTAGATTAGAATTGTAAAATCCTTTTACAAGGTAGACTTAGCAATCTGAAGACTCTTAGCCGGGTTAATACTCTTAACAGGGTAAGCTATAAAAAATAGCTAAATATTTTAGCTCTAACTAAGCAAACTTTATTCTGCAGTAGTGAAGTCTTGTGGGTGTCATCCCCACCATAGTTTTATCCTCTAACAAGGATTTCTACGATACCAAATATTTGTGTTATATGTTGATTATTATATCTTTTATAGATTTCATGTTATGCATGCAAATGATAAAGGAATTAGTAAATGATTAGAAAGGAAATTTCAAATAGTTTAAAAGTGTTTTACAGTACTGATTCGCCCATTCCCTCTTAGTACTTACCTTTCCACAACTAATCCAACAATTGGTATCAGAGCTCGGTCTCTTATTGAGAAGTATAACTACTTGAGAGGAAAGATCTAGAGAGATGGAAAGCTACAAGTATGAAAGGGTGATTGAGAATATGGAAATGGAACTCAAAATGGCTAACAATCAAGTTGAAGAATTGAGTAGGAAATTGAAACATTCAATCAACAAGAGGAAGCGTCTTGCACATTAGTTGAAAGATAATCAAGATCAAGTAGAGGAACTTGAAGAACAGTCAAAAGGAAGCATGTCTGATGAATTTGATGCTATCATATCAGAACTATTTGAAAATAACAAAAACCTAGTTGATCAGGTGAAAACATTAAAAAGAGAACAAGAAGCACAGTCTATTATGATGTGTGAAATCATGGAACAAAAAGGAAAAGTTGAGGATCAAAAAAGAATTTTTGAAGAAGAGAGAAGGCAAATGAATACAAGAATAGATGAGAAAGACAAGGAATTAACGAGGTTGACACAAGCTCACTACAACTTGACAGACCAACTTGTTATTGAAAATCAAGATGTTGGAAGGAAAGTTGGAGAAATTGCAGAACTGAGAAATGAGAATGAACAACTGAAGAATAATCTAAAATCTAAAAGAGATGCTAATTAATTCCTTAAAAGAAATGAAGAAGCATTGAATATTTTGGATGAATAGTTGAGAAATCAAAGACAACTGACAGACACTACTGGACTCGGTTACAATGCAAACAACTCTATCAAGAAGGGTGAGTCCTCTAATCATGCAACCAACCGAGATAAAGCTACTACCCCACTGAAGTCAAATAATCCTACATGTTATCACTATGGGAAACCTAGACACACAACAAATGTCTATAGAAGAAAAAGAGGTAATCCACATAATACTCCTAAATTAAAAGGTCATTGTTATAATTGCAATAAGTATGGTCATAAGGAATTTGAATGTAGAGAAAGAGTTATTAACAATCCAAAGATGACAAGATTTAAAGGTTATTATAACAACTGCAAGAGATATGACCATAAATATGGAGAATGAAGGTCTTAAAGGAAAAATGAGAAATGGGTCCCTAACCGATAGAATGTTGATAACAACCAACAAGGACCTACTATACCATAGGATTATAATACAAGGATCACTTGTATTGCACATGGAAGATTTGGTCAAATTTTTTCAAAGTGCTTTAGGATGCATGGAATGAACAATAGGAAATCATGGAGGAACACAAGAAATATGGCTTGTTTCCATTGTCATAGAGTTGGTCACCTAGCCAAGGACTACAGGTACTGAAATAAGGATTCAACCAAAGAACAGTCGAGTTAAAAGACTCAAGCTAACATTGACAAGACTAGAGATCAGATGAATAATACTTAGAGAAGGAAGTCACAAGATGATGAAACAAAATTGGGAATAAGTGATGGCACCACATCCTCTAGATTAGGTGCACCTATATTCACTTAATCGGTCAAAGGTATGTATAGGAGCTGATAACCTAAAGTTTATCTTAAATTGGTTCCTAAATTTAGTGCAAAGATCCATATCAACATACTAAGATGCATTTGGATATAAGATGTGAAGTTATCATTTCATATGTTGATTGGTAAAGTGTTTGATCTATTTTGTTGCATTCGATGAAGCAAAGTGTAGTTCGGTTAACGATAAAAAAAAAGTTAGGTAAAGAGCATTAAATTCATATTATATCCATTAGAAGGTCTAACCTAAGGAAAAACTATAAATGGAGGGTTTTATATTTTATTTTTACCTTACACTTTTGTGAGCACTTTGAAGCATTGACAAAGACAAGATCACAGAGTGATTCTGAGCATTCAGTTGAGCATTCTGAGCATCTACAAAGATCATTAGAGGTATTTCAAGTGTTTACCGAGCTGAATTTAAAGATTCTAATTACTATTCAATTGGAACCCTAGTATTTGTTGAACTATTTTGAGATCATAATGGCACCCAAGATAAACTAGTTATAGTCATGAAGATAGATGCTATAAATATGAAGTATAAGCTTCCTCCTGTCGTTTCTACTAAAATTGACAATGATGGAACCTTATCCTCGATCCTGCCAAGAGTAATTTTGATTGAAGATGTTCACACCTTCATCCACTGTAAAATTAAAGATATTTGTCAAGGAGATATTGACTCATCTTACATAAACTTGTGTATAAATGGAAATCTGAAGAGAGACCACACACATTTACAAACTAAGGGTTTGGTCCATGCTATGCATGTATCAACAATTTTCAACATGAATAGATAAAAATTGTGTTAAGAAGAGTACATGATCAGTTTAAGTGGCTTGATGTGCCAGTGAGAATCACAAAGGATGTCTTACACATTGTAGCAGGATTTTCAGTTGCTGATAGACCGAGGGATTATAAGCAAACTGATAAGAACAAGTTATGTGAGCTTACCAAAGCTAAATGGGATGGAAGAGTACTAAAATTGTCTATTGCTAAAGACATCAAATTGAAGTTTGTATCAAACATTATATCCTACAGAATTTTCCAATCATCACAGGTAGACAGTGTACCCTGTGGAGCAGTAGACATAGCCTAGAAAATTTTCAAAAAGGACATGAAGATTGATTTGTGTGATATACTGTTGAAATAGTTGGATGACAACATGAACACTATTAGGAAAGAAAAGACAAATACATTGAATTTTGGACCACTGTTGGTATGTATTTTCTTTTAATTCCAAAATTCTTTTCCTACAATCAGTGATGTTACATGGAAAGCAGATAAACCCATTTCTTATCAGATTAGTGAATTAATCAAGGCATGGGTGATAATTTTAATGTAATTATGGATGATTACTTTAGTAAGTTTCAATCTAGAATGCACAAGAGATATAGAATTCCACCTCAGTTAGTGGAAGAGTACAAAGATGAACTAGGTTTTGAAGTTGACACTGATATTTGTATCATAAGGGTTATGGAACCTAGAACCGAGTGGTTACCACCTATGGGTTATAAGATGAACATAGATATTGCCACTATTCAAATAAAAGGATTATTGGAGAAACCAATTGACAAAAGTTCAACTCAATATGGAACATATGAGGAGGTTAAAAAGAAAATAAGAGTAGGTATATTGATACGTAAATAAATCAAGAAAACAAGTAAAATGATAAGTGCATTATCTGAGAGTCTAGGCATTGTTGATGATGAAGTTAAAGAAGTTGTTGAGACTTCATAGATAAAGAGGAAGAAGATAAAAGTAAATAAAGAAGCCCCTAGCCTAGTTGGTGTAAGACCATCTACAAGGTCTACCTCTACACTAAGAGAAAAGAAGAAAGTTGAAGTAGAACTTGTAAAAACAAAGACCTATGTTAGAGAAAATAAGGCTACTGGAAGGCCAAGAAGAAAATTGAAATTGCAAAAGGAGAGTGCTACTGAGTCGCATGACTTATCTATTGGAAACTGCAATTGAAGCAATTCTTGTATTGTCATTGATGTCAAACCTTAATTGGTAAGACAGTTTGTATCTAAGAAAGTACTATATCTATTGATTGATGAAAAATGATTAGGGCAAGGGAGATAACAATAGAACCTAGGGAAAGGTTGAGTTATTTGATGCTTCAATGAGTACTTGATTATTTGGCACAATGAGAAGATAATGTATTTTTTATCTAAGTAAGAAGAAAGACTGAAGAAGTAGGCTTAACCGAGCAAAAGTGAAGAAATCTAGTTTAAGCCGAGTGATGTTAGTGTCGACCGAGCGCCAATATATGCCGAGTAACTTTAGTGTTGACCAAACATCAGGAAATGCTGAGTGATAGGAAATTACTAAGAAAGACAATGTTAGCTGAGGAAGATAGTTTGAAGAGATGACCGAGTTATGCAATGATGACCGAGGAGATGAACAAAGTATTGACCGAGCATCAGTAATTTACATTTGGAGGAAGAATTTAGACTCCCAGCTGACATAGTTGAATTCTTGGGTTATGTAAATCATGTTGACTTTATTAATTAATTGTATGGAGAATTTAATGCATGGTAAATCATTTTATTATGGATTCAATGAGGAGATTGAAGATGTTTCTAGAAGGATGGATGAAGAACTTAAATGTTGGAAGGATTCGATGAATCTGACCTAAACCTAAGATCTATGGAGGATATTAAGAGGCAAAAGATGGATATACCTATTGAGGAGGTATAAAGGAAAACCTAAGTGTGAGGTTATAGAGTATGTTGGAGTTGTTGATGTTATTGACTGATTAGTCTAAGTAGAAGGCTGAAGGTGAAGGAGTTGACCAGATTTGTGATTGTTCGAAGTGAATTCTGAGTAGATCAGAGATGGATATGGAAATGGAACTCGGTCAGTAAATTAGCATATATGTGTGAATTGGATCTGTTATTTGCAAAGTGAGTTGTATGTTTTTTAGATTAGAAACTACTGTTACTTTCTAACCATTGTATCAATCTAAATAATTTAATAAAGGTTGATCTAACAGTCATTATTTAAATCCTTTAATCAAGGTGGCATTCTAATGGAATTTACTTAAGTCCTCTAACAAGGCCACTCCTAAAAAGGTGATTGAAATCCTTTAACAGGGTCACACCTAGCAATGTGTTTGTAAACCTTTAACAAGGTTGGCTTTTCAGAGAGCTCACTTCAGAAGAGTGAAAATATCAGTAACATGTTACAAAGTGGTTTTTACCAAATTGGGTTTCCACTATAAATCCTAGTGTTATACTTGTGTGAACATTTTCATGTGTATGTTTCTATATTTTGCAAGTTAAATACTGTTGGATAGTGGACTGCATGTTATATGTTTCTGGTATATATATTCTTTAGAGACTGAGTTGTGTTGGTGATTAGATTTGATATTGTTGAAGTGTTTAAAAGTTTAGTTGGTACTTCTAGACCTGAGAACAACTAATTCACCCCCCCCCCCTCTCTATTGTTCTAAGTTATATTAACATTATCATAGTTTAAGGTTGCACTGAGTAAAAATATGGAAAGTCTTGATGAGTTTCTCAAGACATTAGAAAGATGTGGTGGACATTCAGTCATGAAATAATTAAAATATGACACAAGGACTGGTGAGGAGAAGAATAAGATTGAAGAGACAATAATTTCTACATTGCATAAGTTTAGAACAAGACGAGTTGAAGTGGTACAAAATCTTGATAGAGAACTTTATTAGAAAATAGATGCAAGATGGAAGTATGCTCTTGCTATCAAGAAGGAAATGAGAGAAATTTCCCTTGCAATCATTTTCCTAAACCTAACAAAGAGAGGAATAAAAGATACCCTAAATGAATATTCAAAAATATTTATAGTAAATGGAAGGGCATTGAGCATCATGATCAGTTAACTGGAAGAAGTACACAAGGACAATGATGATCTTTGGAGAAAGATCTTTTCCATAGATCAATTGACTATTGAAGGAGTCAAAGAACAAGAGGATAAATCCAAACCTATTGAATTAGTAACAAATCAAGAAGAAGTTATAATTGAAGATATAACTGAACAAGATCCAGATGAATCAATCAATGTTGATGAAGATGTCATGGAAATCGAGGCCATAGAAACATAAGTGATGGATGTAGATGACTCTACCAAGGAAATATTATTAGTAGAAGATCCTATCATTCTGAAGATATTAAATTTTCTTGAAATAGAGGTGATAGGAGATGCACCTACCGAAGTTGAGACACCTACCAAGCCTACACAAAATACTGAAACAAAGGAAACTGAGAAGACAACAGAGCTTGAATCTATACAAGGCCAAAATGAAGAGTTGGTGACCCCCACTGAGACCACTAGAGAAAAGCATGAATGAGAAAAAGAAAAACAAAAGGTAGAAGAGAAGAAAGAATAAAAACAAGAGAAAATGGAAGAAACAAAACAAGAAGAGAAAAAGAAGATAAAACCGAGGAAACATCTACTCAATCAGATGCAAAGAAGGCATATAGTTCAAAGGGAAAATAAAAGAAGAGAAAGCCTAAGAAAAAGGTTGACATAAGTGAAGTCATTGTTATACTGAAGGTTGATTACTTAACCATGAGCCCTAAGGAACTCTCTGAGTTTGAAGATTTGTTAGAGAGGAAAGTTGCTCAAGGTAAGCTCATAGCTAAGAAGTAGAAAATAGATGTTTTGGAGCAAGTAAAAAGTATTTTGAATGAGATTGTACCTAAGGCTATGATAAATGAAAAAGAAGATATATATAGTTAGTTGAAAGAACTTGTTAGATAGATCAACTAGCCAGGAACTAATACAATCGAATACATTTTGAAAGTTCATAAGAAAGAGATGGAGACAAAGGTGATTAAAGAAGTTCTTTAATCAGTTTCTTTAGATAAGGTAACTCTTTCAGAGTTAATAAATGAATTGGAAAATGAGTTACAAATAATTCTTTTACTATTTCAAATAATTTATTTGTTTTCCAATTTCACAAAAGTAGATTAGAGTAAAAGATAGTAATGTGGAAAAAGAGCTCACCGAGCAATTATCTAAGATTTCCATCGAGCCTAAGACAATAATAGAATACTATGAGAGGCTAAAGCACTTGATGGGAGTAAAATTTGAGTTAAGAAAAGAGGAGAATCATATTAGAATGGATCTACTTGAATTCCAAACAATTTTGGTACCACATATAGAAACACTGTAGAGACAAATTCAAAAGGCTAAAGATCTAGTTAGCAAACCATATGTAAGTGTTATGGATAGTATGGTAAGTCTAACAGAAGACTTAAGTGAGAAAATTATGTTGCTACAAACACTTAAGGACACTTGGAAGGCATCACTCAAGGATGCACATGATAAGTACAAAACCATTTTTGATAAGATCGGGCCACACCAGATAATTAGTAAGTAAATATTTTGGCATTTTTGTTAAAAAAGGGGGAATATATATACGTTTTCCAAAAGGGTGAATATGATTAATATAGATATAAAAGGGGGAACATATAGGAAGAATATATGTGTATATGATATTTATTAGAGATATTATTTTAGGGGGAGTAATATATTTACCGAGGAAGAAGAATAGACAAGGAAAAAGTTTTGAATTTTGTTGATGACTTTGAGGTTTTTAACAAACATACCAAACTAATGCAAAAGGGGGAGATTGATACTCCTAAGAGTTATTTTGTTGTCATTAGTTATGAGGAAGTCATATTTTTTGTCAAATTCATTCAGTAATGAAGAAAAGACAAGTCAGTAAGGAAGAGTAAGTCATTCGGTAAAGAAATAAGAAGATAGGGAATTTTGGTAAAGAATAAGCAAGCATAGGCACCGACAAAATTGAGCACTGAGAATCAAGTTGTACCAATCACTGAACTGAGAAGAGAAGATAGTTATCAAGTTAAGGAAAATGTGTTACCAAACATAACATAACGACACCAAAAGAATTCCTAAGTACATTGAATCTAGACACCAAACAAAAAATGGTTTACTAATATCGAGAAGATCATATGATAGAACATTGGAGATTGAAATATAATGATTGCACATGATTATAGGGTGATGTTCACCAATGATAATAAATAATGGAATATGCATTGGAAGAGTACGCAATGCTAGCACCTCTTGAAGAGATGATTCTACACTAGTACATTTGACCCACTTTTTAGACCAACATTTCCGACCAAGCTATAAAATGATTTTCCATGGTCTGTTATAGAAGGAAAAATTTAATTTTTTAAAAATCTATTCCCATGTTGGTCATAATTTTGACCCTAAAGAGTGGTCGGAATTCTGACCAACACAAGAATAGATTTTTTTTTTTAAAGTCACATTTCTTTCATATATCCCACCTACTGACACATTTCATTTTATTTCATTTTGGCATAGTGATCCACAAGGAAAGGAGTGCTAAAGGAGGAGGTATAAGGTGGGAAGCTGCACTACATTGACACCACGTGCCTATATGCAATTAAGTTTGAACTAGTGGTAACGTTGGATATGGAAGTGCAGACCGGTGAGCAATAAAATCTTTATTTTCTGCTATTTCATTTATCTTTGGAGTCTTCTATTGCTTGGTTTGGTTTGTTAATGATTTATCAAGTTTTACTTGTTCCATTTCAAACCATTTTTTCATGAACTCTACTTTGCTTTGAAAATTTGTACGCCTGGTGCTAATTCTTGTGTTTATCTGGCTGTAACAGTCTTAAGTTTTTGTTAATATATGGCAATTTGGCTCGAAAAAGGGGTCTATCTAAGGGTTTGAATCCTCTTAGATTGGTTGTCTTATGGTGAATCAAGTGTTTGTTAGGCCTAGAAGTGATTGGAAACAACACATTTTAGAAGCCCTAGAAACAAGCGTTTGGAGACAAAAATTTGGGGATTTATCATCTGCACCCTTCCCTGCATTCAAATGATTTTTTACCAAAATTAAAGGACATATTTCCATAGCATACATATATAGAGTCAAAACAAGGAGCATTAATTTATTCACCACACTAAACACCACTGTCCTGGCTCGAGGCTGAAATATTGCCTTAATTTATACATGAAGATAGGCTAATTCGAGCCTCAAATGGATCTGACTAGCCCCTTATTTGGGAAAACCATATAATATTTCCAATAATCTCGCTAACTTCCTCTATTTTAGAAAAACAAACTTCTTCAAAAAACTTACAAACCCCTAATTCTATTATCTTAAAAAATCTAGAGTCAAATTTCAAATAAGAATTTATACACCTGTATCACAAGTTCATTCTTGAATCCAAATTGACACTTTTAAACATATATTTCTTGTAAAGAGAGAAGATAAGTTGTCATTTAATGCTGGTTTTTACATGTATTTAACAAACAAAATGTATAGTCATGCCTGTGACTCAAACTTCAGATCTAATTCATTACATCCTCAACTGTCTGCCACCTTCTATCATCCAAAGTTGGTCTGCGATCCAACCTCAAGCAAACACAATACATATTTTAAAAAGTCTAATTTTTGGTCAGACTAAACATGAACAAGAGGGAAAGTAATTGCCTTTACTTTTCATTTTCATCGAAGTCAAAATAAAAATTGCCTAACAAGAAATCCCTCACTTGGGGTGCTAAGGTGCTCAAATGTCTGTCATTTTTATAGAGAATCATATGGAGATCACACATCCCCCAAAATATTCCCAAGCCATGGTTTACATGGAAGGATCTCTAAGGCCAATATGCATATTCCCCATATATCAAAACCCAATAACTTTGTTGATATGCATGTCATTGAGTCTAGTGCAACAGAAGTGAATTCATGTGTTTTAAGAAAAGAATCAAAAGATAAATGTAACAGCCTTCAATAGTTTTTTGTATTAAAACATCCACTGGTCTATTCACTTAAAAAATTCAACTCGTCTAGATGCATCTGCATTTTATCCTTTTACTTTAAAAAAATCACTTGAAATGTCAAACATGTAGTAAAAAATCATTGGTTTGTTTAACATGTAGTTAAAATTTATAAGCCTTGCCTGGTTTTTTACAAACATCCAATGTCTATATTGTCACACATCAAAAAGTGCACTTGAGCATATTCATGTTAAGGTGACACTAAAACGTGATTTTTTACAAATGCTCATTATCAGGACTGTGTGCTAAAATGTTGTCACACTTCTATGAATCCTTACATGCAAGAAAACTCAACAATGAGCCCTCATAAATCAATCCATAGCTCTTTATGCATGGAGTTGCAAGATTTCTAAAATTTCTCTCAGCTAGAGCTATAAACTCATGACCTTGCTAGTCAACCACACAATGAGAGATTCCAAATCAAAGACAAAGGTAAAAATGCCAATATCTCCAATGAAATCAATATGGATGTGATGCAATGCAAACTAATCTATGGGAATGAAAGATGCAAGCTATGCTATGAAAGTAAAATACAAGTGTTACAAACCCTCCTATTAAGCTATGTGAGATTAATCTATTGCATAAAGGAAATCTATACTAAAAATTCTATGATTATGCAACTATGATGTAAGAAAACAAGCTAAATGAAATGCAACAACAATGTCTTCAAAGCTTGAATGCAAGAATGTCTTCAAAGAGTTCCAAATGACCTAGAAAACTTGCAATATAACATTAGCATAAAAATCTAAGATGTGAAAATGAAGGAGAGAGCTCTTCTTTTATAGAGAAATGAGATGAAAATGGACCATTGAGATTAAGAGGCAAAAGACTTAATTAACAGTGGAGAAAAAAAGAAGCTTGATCCTTGTGCACAAATATCCTCCAATAAGAAAATAGGAGTTGACTTTTGTGTCCCACATAAGACAAAAAGTACTTTTTCCCTTTTTATAAAATAAGAATAATGTTTTATTTGTGCAACATAGGATAAGAAGAAAAGTGGGGATTTTTTATCTCCATCTCTTTCACCTTCACTTCTTCATCTCCATCTCTTTCACCTTCCAGTCTTTCATTCACTTTCAAATCCCAAGTTCAAATTCCTCCTCCGTGGTGTTTACAGGTTGAGGGACCGATAGGTTCATGCCCCAGGTCCCATGTGTGGGACATATCTTCACTGTTTGATGGTTGTTCTATTCTCTTTCTTCAATTATGATTTCTAGTGATTTGATCATGTCTCTCTTGCTTCTGCTTTCCCTCTACTTGGATTTCACTTTCGATCCCAAGGGGGCAGACACATCATATCTTATTTGCTATCTCTTACCTAAGTGTTCAGTATTGTCGCTACCAAGCTGACCACACAGGATTTGCTATTTTTCTGTACTTCATTCTTTGGAGTCAGAATGCTATTGCTTGCCTTCTTGGCTATCTGCTTGCCTTCTTGGCTGATCTGAGTTGCTTTGTGATCCCAAATCGATCTCACATTTCAACTTCATTCTTTGACTGCATGTGTTCCCAGATCGATCACACATTAGTCAAAGAGGGGCAAATGTATACACCTAAAAATGGTCATCTAGACTATTAGCCCCTTTTGCTAAATCATAAATTGCTTATTCTTGATCAAATCTTAGCTCTATCATTAATTCGATTATTTTCTATGGGCTAACTATTTTATCCTAAATTTTTATTTATTAAAAGAAATATTTCCTCCCTTTTTAATAAATAAAAAGCCCCCCCTTTTCTTCTTATCCTATGTTACACAAATAAAATATTATTCTTATTTTATAAAAAGGGAAAAAATATTTTTTGTCTCATATGGACACAAAATTCAACTCCTATTTTCTCATTGGAGGATACTTATGCACATGGATTGCTCCTCTTTGATGCTCCACCCTTGATTAAATCTTTTGCCTCTTAATCTCGATCATCCATTGATTTTTCATTTCCTATAAAAGAAGAGCTCTCTTTTTCATTTTCATATCTTAGATTTTTATGCTAATGTTATGCTGCAGGTTTTCTAGATCATTTTGGAGCTTTTGAAGATTTGGAGCATTCTTGGCTTTTGCATCTACATGTTATCATAGTTTTCATTTCTTGCATTATCATGACATTCTTAGCTTAGATTTCCCTTATGCTTTAGATTAATCCATCTAGCTTAACTAGGAGGCTTTGTAATACTTGCATTTTTCATTTTCATAGCTTAGCTTGCATTTCCATTTCTAGCATAGCATTGCATTGCATTTTCATTCTTGATTCTTGAGGATATTGGCATTCTTGCCCTTGTCTTCATTGAATCTCCCATTGCATGGTTTACTAGCAAGGTTATTAGTTAAATAGCTCTAGTTGAGAGCATTCTTAAAACCTTTGCACTCCATGTCTAGGGAGCTATGGATCAATTTTTGAGACCTCATTCTTGAGTGTTCTTGAATGTAATGATTCATAGAAGTGTGGTCACATTTTCACCATACATTTTCACCATATATTTTTTAAAATTATAAAATTCAAAAAAAATAGAAAAATTCAAAAAGAAAAGAAAAAAAAAGAAAAAATTGAAAATGTGCCATGGTCAAAACTTGGAAACAGGCACCTTGGTAGCAAAAGTAAAGAAAAAAAAATTCGTCCTATGGTGAAAACCACTCCCTTGTGGCACCTTGGATAAGTACCATGATGAAAACCTAGCAATCAGGCATCATGCGTAGTTCTTCTACATGTTTCATCCATTCCATCTTCTCTCTATGATCTTGACAATGTTGACCTATACACGAACATTTGGCTATCTTGTGAGCTATCTTACGATGATCTTGCTTTCATTCCATTCATATTTAGCCTTCGTATTTTCCTCCATTCATTGTAGCCTTTTGCTATCATTTTCCCCTTTGGTCTTGATCTAATAAAAAGAGTAAACACGATGCTATGAAGCCTCTTGACATGTCTACTCTTTTGAACTGCATCCTTCCTTCTTTTGTAGTGCGCTTTTGTGACTTATCCTATGCTAGCCTCTCATTGCTTGTCCAAATGCACTTTACATGACAATTTTTCCCTAGCTTGGGTACTCTTGAGGTTTTCCTTTGAGGATGTCTTCCCTTCACTCTCCTTCATTCTCATGTCTTCCATCTCTTCCACCAGCTTGCTTATCCATCTTGTCCTCCACATTGCTAGATATTGGGACTACACGATGTGATCTTGTTCATGAGTTTGATGCCTATTCTGTCTAGGGGCATCCTTTGTATATATTTTATGATTCTGAAAAATACCACAAAAAAATTGATATATGATGCTGAAAAAAATCTTAAATTTTTTTCAGACTTGATTATTGCCTAGCAGCGACGGCAATAGTTTTGTCTAAGGCTTGATTTGCACCTAGCAGCGACGGTGTTGGTCTTGTCTTTCAGCTTATGCTTATGCTTGTCCCGATGTGATCCCGAATCGACCTCACATCTAAGTTGTTTTGTGATTCCAAATTGATCTCACATTTCAATTCTTCTTTGACTGCATGTGTTCCCGAAATGATCACACATTAGTCAAAGAGGGGCAAATGTATACACCCTAAAATGGTCACCTAGACTTTGGGCCCCCATTTAGCGATTTGTTAAATCCCTGAATCAATATTTTCAAATATCAATAATATCAATTATATCAATTTCCTTGATCAAATCATAATCAATTCAATATTTCCTAAAGTTTGAGTCTTATTTAATTTAAAAGAGAAAAAAAATAAAAATCTTATTTAATTAAGAAAACATGCTTCCTTTTAATTAATTAAAAATCTCTTTTAATTAAATAATAAAATCACTTTATCCTAAGCCTTTATTTAATTAAAAGGAATTTCCTCCCCTTTTATTTAAATAAAAAATCTCCACTTTTCTTCCTATCCTATGTTGCACAAATAAAACATTATTCTTATTTTATAAAAAGGGAAAAAGTACTTTTTGTCTTATATGGGACACAAAAGTCAACTCCTATTTTCCTATTGGAGGATATTTGTGCACAAGGATCAAGCTTCTTTTTTTCTCCACCGTTGATTAAGTCTTTTGCCTCTTAATCTCAATGGTCCATTTTCATCTCATTTCTTTATAAAAGAAGAGCTCTCTCTTTCATTTTCACATCTTAGGTTTTTATGCTAATATTATGCTACAGGTTTTCTAGGTCATTTGGAGCTCTTTGAAGACATTCTTGCATTCAAGCTTTGAAGACATTGTTGTTGCATTTCATTTAGCTTGTTTTCTTACATCATAGTTGCATAATCATGGCATTTTTAATATAGATTTCCTTTATGCAATAGATTAATCTCACATAGCTTAATAGGAGGGTTTGTAACACTTGTATTTTCCTTTCATAGCATAGCTTGCATCTTTCATTCCCATAGATTAGTTTGCATTGCATTGCATCCATATTGATTTCATTGGAGATATTGGCATTGTTGCCCTTGTCTTTGATTTGGAATCTCTCATTGTGTGGTTGACTAGCAAGGTCATGAGTTTATAGCTCTAGCTGAGAGCAATTTTACAAATCTTGCAACTCCATGCATAAAGAGCTATGGATCGATTTGTGAGGGCTCATTGTTGAGTTTTCTTGCATATAAGGATTCATAGAAGTGTGACAGCATTTTAGCACACAGTCCTGATAATGAGCATTTGTAAAAAATCACGTTTTAGTGTCACCTTAATAGGTTTTCTTACATTTCATAATAATTATCTTCTCCATGGTTTTTCCCATATTGGGTTTTCCACATAAAATCTAGTGTTCTCCATGGTTTTTCTCAATTGCATATATTTCATGTAAATGTTGATGTGCTTAATCGATAGATCTAAAGTTATTATATCTATTAATTTTGAGTTGACCGATAGAGAAAATTTGTATAAGTGTGTGTGAGAATAACTAATTCACCCCCCTCTTAGTTATTTATCCTATTCAACAAAAAATAATAGATGATATGGTAGATCATGAATTTGGATATTTTTACACCTATAGTGAGAGTGAGGGGAATTTCTTCCACTTACTTTGTAAAGTATTATGGAGCAGTGATAATATACTTATGTCTGTCGGATGAAGTGGAATGGATATTACCAACGAGGTCAAATCCCCAACATGAGAAGGGCCATGGGTGAATATGGGATGTACATCTTGCATTGGCATGTGAATGAGATCTACATGCTACTGACATTGTATCTATTTCTTGATGAACTCACAAGCATCATGGTCCATGGTGGGCCAATAGTACCCTATTGTTAGAAGTTGTTTGGCTAAGACCATGTCATTTGTGTTGACATTGTAGGTTTTGATGTGAACCTCTTGTAATGCTTAGGCAACCTCATTAGCATCTAATCATCGAGCAAGGATTGCATGATAGCTTCAACAATATAGGGTGTTGGTGGAAATGGTATAACAGGAGGCTTAGTGAATGAGATTTTTGCATTGATGAGAGTGAGATGGGGGGATATGATACTATCTATTAAGTAGGCATATATGTCATGGTACAATGTGGACTCGTGACCATATAACACACATGCCATTTTAGTATCAATGGTTTCATAAGATGGTGCATGGAGCTTATCGACTAGGAAATCATACTTTTTGGCATCGTGTGGAGCTTCTAGGAGAGATTCAATGGTGTTCATAGCATGTGCAACCTAGGAACTTGTATGAATTGTAGGATCTAGAAGTGTCATTTCATGTTATCAACAAGATCCTTATATGGCAGCAATTTATCATCCTTTGTTTGAAATTCATCCATGACTCGTAGTTCTATGATGTTCCATTAGATCTTTGTCTTAAGATCGGAGATAAGAGCCTCATAGTTTGCAATATTATTAGTACACAAAAATCAAAACTTGAATTATTTGAGGATATAATCAACTTGAGGGGTGACAAACAAAATCCCTACCCCCAATCTTTGAGATGTATAAGAGCCATCAAAATATAATCTTCACATTGGTTTTTCTTTAATACATAGGTGTTCATTGGGAATTCAGTGACCAATGGATAAGCATCAAATAATGGTGCCTATACCAACTAATCTACAATAACCTACCCCTTTGTTGCCTTTATAACTATATACTAGATATCAAATTCACTCTATAATATGACCCATTTATCCATGTGACCTATAAGTGTAGTACAAGATAATAAGTACTTGAGTGGATCGACTTTTGATATGAGCTTTACAATATGAATAAGCATGTAGTGTCAAATATTTTGGGTAGAAAATACCACCACAAGACATGCATTTTCTATAGGAGAATAGTTGATCTCATAATCAACATGACTGATGTAGCAGATGGTGTGTTATTTTTCATTGTCATCTTGTTGAGCTAGAAGTGCCCCCAGTGTTGTAGTAGCAGAGATATATATTATCAAGGGATTTATAGGAATAGGTGGCATCAAGATGGGTGTATTATCTAGATATTCCTTTATATTTTCAAAATCACATTGATGATGAGGTTCCCACTTGAAGTTAGTCTCCTTCTGTAGTAAATAGGTGAAGGTTTGGCACTTATATGTCAGTTTTGTGATAAATCTACAAATGCAAAGTTTGCCTTTTAGACTGCATAATTGTCTGAGAGTTATTAGGGGAATCATTTCTAAGTTCTCTTTGACCTTCTTTGGGTCTACCTCTATGCCTCATTTGGATATAATGAATCCCAAGATCTTGCCTGATGTAAATCTGAATACACACTTTTTTGGATTGATCCTCAATTGATACTTTCAGAGTCAGTCAAAGATATATTATAGGATCCTAAGGTGGTTGATCCTACTTCTATATTTTCCCAAGATATCATCCACATAGTCTTCAAGGATTTTATAGATCATGTCATGGAAGATGAATATCATTTCTCTTTGGTATGTTTCTCTTATATTTTTTAGATTGAAGGGCATTACATTATAGAAGAATGTACCCCATAGGGTTGTGAAGGTTATCTTGCGCTGATCTTCTTCTATGATTTGGATCTGATTATGGCTAGAGAAGTCTTCTATAAGTGAAAACATCTCATGTCTTATTGTGAGGTCTACTAGCATGTCAATATTAGGCAATGGGAAATCATCTTTCAAAAATACTTTGTTTAGGTCTTTGAAATCTATGCATATCCTAATATGTCCAGTTGGTTTATAAAATGGCACCATGTTATAAATCCACTCTGAATCATTAATAGCATAGATGAACTTGGCATTCAGTGGATTCTATAGCTATAATTTTACCAGAAAAGCCACCTTAGGATGCACCTTTCTGATATTTGTTTAGAAAGCTTTTCTTTAGGCTCCACAACAAGATGGTGAACCATGAGGTTAGGGTCTAGCCCAAGCATATGGTTATAAGACCATGCAAAGTTGATGGAGGCCTCACTGAGGAGTGCCTTGAAGGATATTTGTTCTACTTCTGACAGTAAGGCTTCCAAGTATGTGATTCAAAAATGCTCTGTTGTCCCCAAATTGATATGTTCAGTTTGTTTAGAAAATGGCACCATGTTATAAATCCACTCTGAATAGTTAACAGCATAGATGAACTTGGCATCCAGTGGATTCTATAGCTATAATTTTACCAAAAAAGCCACCTTAGGATGCACCTTTCTAATATTTGTTTAGAAAGCTTTTCTTTAGGCTCCACAACAAGATGGTGAACCACGAGGTTAGGGTCTAGCCTAAGCATATGGGTATAAGACCATGCAAATTTGATGGAGGCCTCACTGAGGAGTGCCTTGAAGGATATTTGTTCTACTTCTGATAGTAAGGCTTCCAAGTATGTGATTCAAATATACTCTTTTGTCCCCAAATTGATTGGCTTAGTTTCTTTAATCAAAATAGACGACCACTCAAATTGATACCCATTGATAAGGGGAAGATGAGAATCCTCATTCTATAGAGCCTTATAGAGGTTTTCACTAAAAGATATGTCATTTATTTTTACTTTTTGGGATCTAGAAATGCACAAAAGGGGTTTTCAATGGGTGATCCATGATTTTTCTCATTGTTTTTATTTTTTGCAACTAATAACTTCCTCTTCCCCAAAATATTCATAGGGATCAAAATTATAGACTTGTGTAGACTCATGCCCCCAGTTGTGTGATTATTTTGTATATCTTGTGATTTCTAGGAATGCTTCCTTGCTTTGAAACACATATATGTGGGCAACACCTAGTTGTTCCTAGTCTATGAGTTTAGGATGTAAAAGTGGGAAGTCAATAAAGTTAATGGATAGTTCTAGGAGGACATAATCCCCAAGAAATATGGCATAATTTTGGATATCATAATAAGATATCTTGACTTCCTCTTCAAGAATGTTTTCAACCATTATGATTTCACCTTGGATATTAAGAAAGGTTCATTCAATTTCATTGGTACCTCCACTTGAGGCTTGACCAAATCCAACACCTTGATTTTTAGGGCATTCTAAGGGCTTGAGGGGAATCTTAATTCCATTTCCTTTGTGGCATATTCTACCACCTTGGTAATCCCATTTTTTAGTAGCCATTTTGTGGGATTTTGGGTATTTTTGTTTGAAATAATAAAGGAGCTTGTTGTCTGTTGTTGGGGGGTCTTGATACAATTATCTATTTATATTTGTTTATATTTGTTTTTATCTCTTCATAATTCTAGTTCCTATGTGATTGTAAGGTTAAGGACCCAACTTTCTTGACTAGGGGTTCCTTCTATTTTGTTTGACAAGACGGGCACCCTTGACTATGAGGATCAAAAGGCAATGCCCCCATTGCAAATGTGTTAGAAATGTAGTATTCTCCACACCCTTTGTTATTTACATTGATAATGGATAGGGTGAAAGTGATTATGGTTTATGTATTTTCATGGGAGTTGGAATATTTGGAAACAAGGGTATTGATATAAATTCTACAACAATGATGGGAGCAGGGAAATGAAGCCTCAAGTACATGACAGTGGAAATTTCTATTATGAGGGAATTTGATGTACTGATGTAATGTGGAGGGTATAGCATAAATGTGTTGGAAAGTGATGTTGTGGAGCACTAGGGATCACTTAAGGGTTGTCATTCATATCAACACTTATGCTAGAGTGATCGCATGATGAGAAGTTCAGTACTGGAGTCACAGTCATGAAAATGACTAAGTCCAGAATCAGGGTAATAGGGTATAGTGTTATAGTTTTGGTCAGCAATGAAGATGTATAAGGTATTATGGCTTGTGAAGTTAACATAAGGTATTTTTTTATATTTATATGCTTTAGTTAAGAGCGCATAAGTTTTGGTGATCAGATAAGTTAGATACAGTGTTCGGAAGGTATGTGAAGATAGTAAAATCAGTATAACAGGGCATATGAGTAGTTGTGGTGATTGCGGTAAAGTTACTTGGTATGGTAACATGCTAAGTCAAGTGAATGGAGTATATTACCAAATATTTGGTAATATAAGATCACCAACTCCATAATTATCATTTACATAATTAATTATTATGTTTTCTATGATATTTGTGAAGCTGACTAGATGGCAATTTTTGTATAAGTATAGAGTTCTTTTATGAAAGATATGTGTGTTGTGATTATGATGATGAAGTAAGGTGTTAGGAATGGGAACACTGAGAGGGGGGGTGAATCAGTTTTCACTATATATTTATCTTTTTACTTTAAACTTTAAACTGAACTTAAATGCTTAAGTACTGAAATGAACATCCACATAAACATGAAACATGAAATCAACACATAACACCAATATGGTTACGGGGAAACCCAAATAGGTAAAAGCCCCAATGGGAATTGACACCCACTAATATTATGTACTAGTGTTTAGTGATCCTTGTTAGAAGATCCTTAACCCTGTTAGGAGTTACTTTACAATGTATTAAGTACAGTAGACCTTGTTAAGGGTCAGACCTTGTTAGGAGTCTTTTACAATACTCCCTGTTAGGGGAGTGTATGCACTGTCCTAGAGATCACTACTCAAGTGGTGAAGGCTACAACCTTATGATCTCAAATACACACTATATCTGTTGGATGAACTGTTACTGTGACACTGCTTGTCAGATCAGTTCCTTTGATGCGCTGATGATTTGACCTCTTGCAAAGCTTTAATACAACTTATAGACTCTTCGCACACTTTTTCTCTGCTTATCACAACTCTATATCAACTTCCATACCAAATACAATGGGCGCATCTCATATTTATATGCACATACAAAATAAACAACTAGGTCGGCCCTTAGACCTATTACATACAATGCTTCCAAATGAATTAGCTCAAGTGTGTTTACAAAAAAACATATATACATGTCGAAAACCTAATTACAATAGGTGCATAGCCTTTACATCAATATAATATAACTGAAACTCAAAATGATAATAGTCGGTTGCTTACTCTATTTTTCACTAGCACTCACTGGCTGTGTAACTTCATCTATCTATATCTTCCTCATACTTGCATATCTGATCATGCACTCATAGACTAAGCATGAATATAGTCTAACTAACTTATCTTCCAAGGTGCACACCATAACTCGATCGTACGCACATGTGATGATGCTCTGAGCTGCAAGAACTCTATACACTATCCATTCTTCAACACTTAACTGATTTTTGATCTTCTCATCAAGTGCGCTGACTCCAAACTACTATATGACTTTGTTGCCATAATGAAAACACTATATTAAGTCATATACATCAGTATAGCCAACTTTCCAACAATCTCCCCCTTTTTCATTGATGGAAACAAAGGGATATGGCCAAGTTGCTAACTGTCCTTAATACAAAAAACTTTTTGTCTTCTATACATACACTTATATCTCCCTATACATATTATGATCCATATTCTATACACAACTCCCCTTTTGACATTAATGACAAAGGTGTTTCAAAAATTGTATCTACACATACTCACTGAGGGAAAACATCTAAATATGCTATCTTTAGGTTTTGGATCTCCTTTTTCCAAAATGTGATCAAAGAGTTTACTATTTGGAGATGGGCACATAGTGCATACTATAGCTCCGCCATCTTCTCCAAGTCAGTGCTAGGACCATGATCATATGTTACAATTTTGGTTTATATGTCCTTGATGTTTTGATTGAGTATATTTAATGAGGGCACAAGAGCATTCCTGAGTTGTGTTTGTCTTGCCTTGGTCTTTGACATTTCTTTTTTTGCCTTCTCAATCTTATCTATTTTCCCTTGATATACATTATTACACATGTTTACATTTGTGGATGTGTCTTTCACTGAACTCTTGACTTTCTCAATCATAGCTTCTGCCTCTTTTATTTTCTTGAAATGGGCATCAATAAGCTTATCTTGATCCATGCATTGTGCAATGACTCTTCTTCCTTGATCTGCAAACTCTTTTAATGATGCTTGACCAGTCTTGAGTGAGCTTAGGTCAAGTGAAAAGTTGCTCATTAATTCACTCAACCTCTTCTTCAGGTACTTTTATTCTGCAACTAGGGATGTAGATTCTTCAAGGCTTGAGAAATTACTTTTGAATTGTGAGATGACTATACTCACATCATCAACAAAGTGTATTTTTGACACTTTCTTGTCCTCTGGCAACAAATTGTTTAGAATGTTTACTGATTCTACCAGGAGGGGATTCCTCATTACTTGTTTTTCTTTGGCCTTTTCCATGGCTAGGATGCTGAATTTTATCAGATCTTCTTCTCTCCATGAGTCCAAACTAGATGTGTCAGGTGTCAAATTTGACAACAATGTTGCTGAGGGAGTGATGGGAGTGCTATCCATCACTCCTAGTTTTACCTTGACTAGTTCAACTGATTTTTCATTACTCTCTTCTTCTTTTTCTATTTTTCTTTTTCTTGTTCTTTCTTTTCTTCCATCTTTTCTTCTTCTTTCTCATCTTCAATCAATGCTTCTTTTTGATGAGTGGGAGGTGTGTTGATGCATAAAATTTTAGCTTCTTGTGTGCTCACAAAAGCATCTTCAAACTTATCCAACTTAATGTCAGTGTTTATCATGGCTATCTCTACATTATCGATGATAACGATGCTATCCTTGAGTGACTTTTTCATGGATGCGGACTTATCTACCTCTGATTGTGTTTCCACTACAGGTGTTGAATCCTAAGGACCTATTACTAATGCATTAGTGGGCTCTACCACCTTGACTTCCTTTATGGATACGTGTGCTTTGGGCATAGTAGGTGGATACATGTGCCTTTTCATAAAGACATTCTCAAAGGCTTCCTTTGTTTCTTTGGCAACTAATTCATAGTTTTTATCCATTATATTCAATGTTCTTGTCTTGGTCCTGAGGTGAGGCTTCACCAGATCTAACAGTAGTGATTTTTCTTCTAAGGAACATACTAGTAGACTTTCATCTAGGATATTTTCTCTTATCCTAAGATCTTCTTTAATGGCTCATTTCTTCAATGACTCTAGGATATCCCAAACTTTGTTTGGAATCATTATTTTTAGTTCCAAGACTGTCCTTTTGAACTTGATCATATGCTTTATGATTATGCCATGAATCTCTGATTTGTCAATTTCATTATATTTATCATAGAACTTTCCTACATGATCCATTCTTCCCTCATTTATGATTCTTGTACTCAGCACTTTGAAACTAGGTCTAAAACCTACAATGGGAGGAGCTTGAGTGTTCTTTCTACTTCTTGTTGCTCATGAGATTGGATGACTGGTGCCAACCTCTTTCTTCCCCTTTTCCATTGTCTTATACTCTGGAGGAGAAGTGGGGTCAATGGTTTCCTTGGGCGCAGAGGGAGTAACATCAATTTTGTCCTTCTGATCATAAGATTTCACCTTCTTCAACTTGGGATCATGTGATTATGCCTTTGTTGCACCTACGCTCTCTAATTCCAAAGCAATCTTTTGTTGTTTTGATTTGTCTAGATCTGCTTGAGACACTCCATGTATTCTCAAGATCTCTAAGGTGACTTTAGCAACCTTTATTTTTATTGTGGTGCTATTAAGTTTAGCATCTATCTCTCTTGTCTTTTCCTCATAAGCTCTACATCTTGGCTCATTAGGGTCAGTAGGAGCTGAGAGAAATACTTGAGCATATGCTTCTAAAACTTTTTCATCTACTTCATATCCAAGTGGATGAATCCACTTTGTTCTAGGTACAAATGCCTCCATGCATGTTGTATTTGTTTCAACCATAAAATAAATAGTATCCTTGTATTTCTCAACAATGTTTTCTAGAATTCTATACCTCATTTGCATCTTGACCCTAAAGGTTTTCAACTCCAATGTTATGTAATCTCTTAATGTACTTTCAGTAGATGCCTTGTAAGATATCTGTGGCATGGTTGTAATGGAATTGTCCAAATATGAATCTGATACTTTTCCAACTATATGAAGGTACATGTAAATGATCAAAGACCCAAACCTAAATATCTTGGTCTTATCATGCTTGATTGCCTTGATGTTATCAATCAACTGTGCATGCAAGATCTCACATATATTGAACTCTCCATCTTCCTTCACAAGTCTAATGGCTACTAGAATTATGGTCGCAGATAGACTATTCACCCTACTGGTGTGTTGAAACCTGTATCCAACTATCATGGAAATCAATTTGGTGTCACCTTGCTCAATAGGCTCAATTGTCATCCCACGCCTATCACTCCTTGACTTACATGTTTTCTCAAAAAATTTCCTGACATCCTTGCCTACAGGAAGGACGGTGCCAAACTTAGATAGGCCTGTCATCTCATATATTAGGTCACTAGTGATTCTTACTGGCACATCACCTATCCAAAATAGGTCATCATGAATTCTGCTCAAAAGCATTTTAATCCATTATGTCTCATAGAAATCATATGTCGTAGCATACTCCATTATAGGGTGATCATTCCACTTCTCATATTCATCCAAGAAGGTTTTGTCTAGTTTTAGCATGGTTTCCATGTGCACCCTTAATCTATCCAATCCTATTGGTTCCTTCTTATAGTAAATTTATGCCCTAATGTCTTCGACATGCATAACACCCATAGGCATGTGGGAGAATTCTCCCTCTAAATCATCTAGGGTAGACTTAAATGGATGTTTTTTAAACACATATCTTTTCTTTTCTACAACATCAAATACTATGGGAGTGGCCATCAATTACTTGTTTTATTGCTTTCCAAATGTTCTCTGACATAATCTAAAGACTTCTTAATCGACATGATGAACTAGGGTTTCTGCAACTGATCAAATGTACTACTAATCACTAACAGATCAATCTACAAGTCTTCACAATAGCTTCTAAAGCTCTCTCTACTCTCCAATCACTCTAAATTTGAATGCAATGAGTAATCAAAAAGATTTTTGTGTACTTAAAGTGAAAATTCCACCATTAATGCTTACCGCATAAACCAGGTTGTCACTTAGAAATTTTTATCTTTCATTTTGCAAAGAATTAGCTAGTGCACTTTTGCACGAAGGTTTCTCTAGTCTCTAAAATCTTAAGTCCAAAGGCTCGTACTCTGAGAGTTAGTATACCATCCACGCATGGGTCTAGAGCTAAATTAGCTCCCCCTATGACCATAAGGGCCATTCATCTAGATGTAGAGGGTGTGTCCACTGTGGATGCATCCAATACATACTTATCAACCTTGTCCTTATTTGTTTCTAACCAAATCAAGCTCACATCCTCTGAAGCTTTCACAAAATTGACTTCTCCTTCAGGATCCAAAACTGGTTCTTTGAGATTTTTAGGCCTTTCTCGACCTTGCATCCTTGATCTACAGAACTTTGAGATATGTCCAACCTTGTTACAAGAGTGAAAAATGACTGGAGGCCTTATATTCCTTGGTGCATTAACATGGATCACCATCTTACATTGTTTAGCTGAGTGACCATTATAGTTACATATCTAACATGTAACATTCTGAGAGCTTCCTACATTTGATTGATTTTGATTTCTTTGATTATGATTCATGTTCTTTTTGCTTCTCTTGCATTTCATAGCTCTATGACCAAATTTATTGCATGAATAACAGTAACCATTGAAAGGTCTTACCTTTGTACAGTTCCTTGTTATGTGTCCATGCTCGTTACATGCATAACAAGTGTGGTCTATAGGCTTGCGCTCATTCTTAGGTGGTTTAGTATGATCCTTGGTCTGACTTCTAGTCTCTTTAACATCTGAGGTGCCTTCTGGTGCTTTCATTCTTTCTCACATGTTATCAATCTGATTTTGTGCTTCATTGTATCCAATGCAACTAGTATCTCCTTTAGCTCTTCTTGCATATAACTAAGATTCTATTAAATCAAAACTGGTATGTAATTTATCAATGTGATTCTTAGCCTCTTTCAATTTAGATTCCAAGCTTTCCTTGTTGTTTCTTAGTTCTAAGATTTCCATGTTTGCTTGCCTCAATTCTTCATTCAGTTGAAGGTTCTCTTTGACCTAAACATCATAGACTTCCCTATTGTTAGTCAGCTTATCATCAAATTCTTCAAGTTGTTCTTTTAAGGATTTATTTTCTTCATTCAGCTTCTTGACCATTGTCCCTAGATCATTGGTAGAGCATTCTTTCAAATCTTTCCTTAGCCTTTTGATGACTAATTGAGCATCACTAAGTTTTTCCCTTAGTTCTTCAATTTCTCTTTCAAATTTGTCCAGGTTTTCAAGAGCAGCTTCCATATTTCTTTTCAGATGTTTCATTTCTTCTTTTTCCATGATCTCAAGTGGTTAAACTTCTTTGTTAAGGACCAGAGCTCTGATACCAATTATTAGGAATGGGAACACTGAGAGGGGGGGGGGGGGGTGAATCAGTGTTCACTATATATTTATATTTTTACTTTAAACTTTAAACTAAACTTAAATGCTTAAGTACTGAAATGAACATCCACATAAACATGAAACATGAAATCAACACATAACACCAATATGGTTACAAGGGAACCCAAATAGGTAAAAACCCCGGTGGGAAGTGGCACCCACTAATATTTTGTACTAGTGTTTAGTGATCCTTGTTAGAAGATCATTAACCCTGTTAGGAGTTCCTTTACAATGTATTAAGTATAATAGACCTTGTTAAGGGTTGGACCCTGTTAGGAGTCTTTTACAATAGTCCCTATTAGGGGAGTGGACACACTATCCTAGAGCTCACTACTCAAGTGGTGAAGGCTACAACCTTCTGATCTCAGATACACACTATATCTTTTGGATGAATTGGTACTGTGACAATGCTTGTCAGATCAGTTCCTTTGATGTGCTGATGCTTTGACCTCTTGCAAAGCTTTAATACATCTTATAGACTCTTTTCACAATTCTTCTCTACATATCACAACTCTATATCAACTTCCATACCAAATACAATGGGTGCATCTCATATTTATATGTGCATACAAAATAAACAACTAGGTCAGCTCTTAGACCTATTACATACAACGCTTCCAAATGAATTGGCTCAAGCATGTTTACAAAAAAACATATATACATGTTGGCAACCTAATTACAATAGGCACATAGCCTTTACATCAATAGAATATAACTGTGACTCAAAATGATAACAATCGGTTGCTTACTCTATTTTTCATTGGCACTCACTGGCTATGTAACTTCATCTGTATGTATCTTCCTCATACTTGCATATATGATCATGCGCTCATAGACTAAGCATGAATATAGTCTAACTAACTTATCTTCTAGGGTGCACACCATAACTCAGTCGTACACATGTGCGTTGATGCTCTGAGCTACAGGAACTTTGTACACTATCTAGTCTTCAACACTTAACTGATTTCTGATCTTCTCATCAAGTGCGCTAACTCCAAACTACTATATGAATTTGTTGCCATAATGACAACACTATATTAAGTCATATACATTAGTATAGCCAACTTGCCAACATAAGGTTGCAAATCTGAGAACAAATATCAGATACAAGATCAGTAAGAGATAGAGCTATAACTGGAACTACCTAAGCAAGATAAGTGCTTGTATTGTTCACATTTTGGAGGACTCTTTGTAATAGTTTTGTATTGTAAGAGTTTTTTTCTCACCACCTTTAACCAGGTGTTTTGTATACTCCTCATAGGGTTTTGTAATCCTTTAACAAGGAAATGTACTATGTAATCATCAGCTCCTAATAGAGCTAGATCTCCTAACAGGGATACAATAGTTTATTGCATATTTGTGGGTACCATCCCCACCAAGGTTTTCCCTTGGTCAAGGTTTCCTCAAGAACAAATCATGGTGTCATGAGTTATGTGTTATGTTTTATTGTTCTTTTCATTTCAGCAGTGTTATGGTTTATTGATAATTAGTTAAATTTTAAATCAAAGTTCAGTAATATTGATTCAACCCCCCCCCCCCCCCCCCCTCAGTATTACCTAATCCTAAAAATTGGTGCCAAAGCTATTGGCTCTTAGAGAGAAATATTAATAGCTTAAGGGAGATCAGAATGGATTCAAAAAGTTTGCAAGAGAAATTTGAAGAAGCACTTGAAGATCTAGACAAAGAGAAGGCTAAGAATGGTATACTAAAATTCAAATTGAGAAGAGCAGAAGGTTTCATCAAAAATCTAAAGGAACAATTGGAAGCTTCAAGAAATCAGAAACAAGATCTTATGGACAAGATCCAAGAAGATTAAGACAATGATATATCAGATCAAGTGAAGAGGTCGGAGCAAGAAAAAGAGGAGATCAATCTTTTGATGATAAAAGAGATTCAAGATGAAAAGGATGCTAGGAACAAAGTTTAAGAATCACTGAAAGTAAAAAATGAGTAGATAGGACTAATGAAGACTGAACTTGACCTCTACAAAGACAAATATCAAGAATTGGAGAAATACAATCAGATCATTAAAGGTGAACTGCCACAAGACAAACTGTAGATTGAGAAGTTGAACATGAGCAGTGAGCAAATTGATGAACAAAGAACAAGATAGAAACCTAAAGGAGACATGACTGGAGTTGGATTCAATGTAGTAGAAAAGAACCTAAGAAAATAGGTAGAAACCCTAACCCATTCCAAGTGGGATAAGAGGGTGATGACAGTCAATGACATCTTTTAGAAAGATGTTAGGTTGGTAGAAATTTTGTTGGGTTACAAGTTATTTTATAGCAGCAGACCAAATTTTGTATCTGTTGGGGTCATAATGATGGCATACAGAATGGTGAAAGAAAACAAAAAAATATAACCATTTCGAAGTCCTAGCACAAAAGTTTCTAGAGAATGTTAAGGCTATAAAGAAAGAAAAATATAAAGCATTTAGGTTTGGATCATTGTTAGTCCATACATACATCCACATCATTCACAAGTTTCCCGGCATGCACCCTAGGGCATAGAAAGCATATGTAACCATTGGAATTCAGATTTCAGAGTACTACCAAAGACAAGATAAGAATTGGGTTGATGGTGAACTTGTTGGATATTGCTAATGCATGGAGAGGTGATTGAGACATTTAATATGTTTAATCACTACATTACTGAATAAGCACTCATATAGTTTTCATTTATTTTTTTGTCATTGATGTCAACATATGTTTTTGTGAGAAGATTGGACTGGTTATAATAGTGTACGAACACTATATGGATGTTTCAGATGTTGTGAAGAGAGATGAGAGTTGGGAGAGTGTTTTGATCTTATATCAAAGATTACATCATGTAATGTTTCATAGTGGATGAGTTACAGATGTTTTGGTGAAGACTGGTCACCGACTATGGAAATGATAAATGACAGAGTTAGTCTGAGTTTTGTGTATAGATTTTAGGCGATGTGGAATCAGTGCATGTGAACTTTAGAGATGAAAGATAGATTATTGAAGAATGTTATATGAATTGTGCAGGGTACAAAATGTAGGATGATGTTAGTTGTGGCGTGTACTCTAGAAGGTGATCTATTTTGAAGCTGAATACAGAGATGTAGCATGTATAATGGATGGCGAACTTGAATTAAAGATGTCGGTCCTTAATTGTTGTAATGTAATCATTGTAGACTTGTTTTGGATACCGTGTGTATCTTAGCAAGGGTTTATGTAATTGTTGTAATTAGGAAAGCCTTATGGGCCGACCTGCTTATGAGAATTGTAATAAGGTATAAATGAAAGGTCTTTTCTTTGAAAAAGATATGCATGAGTAGAAGATGATATAGAGAGGTTGTGAAAGTCGTGAGCTTATGTCTGTTGTATGTAGAGTAGAGGTTTATTGGTGGACTTCATTGGAACTGATCAAGAAAAGATAGTTGCTGCCAAATAGTTCAAAAGATTGTGTATTTCTTCATATACACTTGTGTTGCAAATAGTGAGTTTTGAAGGTGGACTTAACCTTCTTTGGTAGTGAGCCCTCCCTTATGTTCTTGACTCCTAACAGGGTTTGTCCTCTAACAAGGACTATGTATTGTAATGTTTCAATAAGCTCCTAACAGGGCTATATCTTCTAACAAGGATAACTATACTCTTAATACATCATTTGTGGGTGCTAATTCCCACTAGGGTTTTTACCTTTAACAAGGTTTCCTTGAGACCAAAATATTGTGTTATTGTGTTGGCATTCATTGTGTTCATTGGATCTGATATTGCTGCTACTTAAAGTTTAAAGTTTAATAATCTATCATACGACTGATTCACCCCCTCCCCCCCCCCCCTCTCAGCTGTATTATGAACTATTATTCCTAACAATTGGTATCAGAGCAAGTGGTCCTTAGAGAGAAAGCTTAACAACTTGAAGTGATCTTGGAGATGGCATTCTATAGGAAGGATGGTCCAAAATTTGATCCTGAAAACTTTGACAGTTAGAAGAACAAGATGCGAACTCGCCTATTTTGTTTAGGGATTGACTATTGGTTGATTACAAGGAACAAGGTGGCTATAAAGACCGAAGATGAATTGACAATAGCTATTGAGGATGAAAAGAATATATTTTCACTTAACATTATTGCAAGAGAAGCATTGATCAACGCACTCTATAAAGGAGAGTTTACTGAAGTTAAAGACTTGGATTCAGCATTCCTGATTTGGGAAAGATTAGAAGCACTAATGAGGGAGACAAGTATACCAAACAAGCGAAGTTGAAAAACTAGAAGATAAAGATGGAGAAGTTGCAAATGAATGAGGATGAAAGCATTAGAGCCTATTTTTAAAGGGTTATAGAAGCTGTAGTTGGAATCAAAAACTACAAAGGCACTTATGATGAAGATAAAGTTATTGTGAAGATCCTTAGATCCTTGACACCTACTTACAAGTTCAAGGCTATGTCTATTCAAGAAACCATACCTCTAACTCTAAACTTTAACAAAGAGATGTTGATTGCAAAGCTAACTACCTTTGAAGCTACAGAATTAGGAGAGGTTGTACCTAAAGTTGAATATGTATTTAAGGCACCTGCATATAAGAAATTTTCTGCACTTCCAAGCACTAGAAAAGAAGACATAAAAGAAGAGATTGGTGAGTATGCTAAGGAATGGGAACAGATAATAGCAAAAGAAAGAAAGATGGATAAACTTGTTGCACTAATTTCTAGAAGAGAAAAAAGAGGTAAGGGAAAGTTTGAAGGCAAGTTACCCTTGAAATTTGTTTCATGCAATAAGGTAGGTCATTTTGCATCTAGATATCCTACAAGAATTCCTAAGTACAAACCTAATTATGACAAGATTAAAAGAGACAAAGAATGTTATTATGCTAGTGAAGGCAAGTCTGATGATGATGATTTAGATTATGAAGAGATCAGATTTGTTTCTATTAAAGATGATCCAGTGCATGAAGAAAAAGCTTTAGTATCTCATGTTGACAAGAAACTTGAATGGATAATAGACTATGGTTGTTCTCATCATATGACTGGTGATAAGAACAAGTTTGTTAAATTAGTAAAGTATGATGATGGTGTTGTGATATTTGGGGAC
Organism: Chamaecyparis obtusa; assembly: GCA_027943335.1. NCBI lineage: Eukaryota > Viridiplantae > Streptophyta > Pinopsida > Cupressales > Cupressaceae > Chamaecyparis > Chamaecyparis obtusa. The sequence goes on along the minus strand of BSBK01006933.1, from coordinate 556,620 downwards.
AATCTTCCTAAATCTATCATAGGAGTAGGATCTATTACTCTGGATGGAAAGACTAACACAAATAATGTACTACTGGTTGAAGGATTGAAACATCACTTGTTGAGTGTTGGACAGCTAATGGATAAAGAGTTTCAATTAAGTTTTGTTAATGGAAAATGTTTTATCAGAAGTAAGGCGGGTAAGCTAATTGCAACTGGTACTAAATCTAGAGGTAATGTATTTGAATTAAACACATCTGGAGCTTCTTGTTTTGTTGCGAAGGTTGATGAAAGTTGTATATGGCATAGGAGATTTTTTCATGTTAATTTTGATAACATTGCAAAGGCAAGTATGACTAATACAGTGAGAGATCTGTCGAAGATTGTCAAACCATCTAACACTATTTGCAAAGAGTGTGTCATGCGAAAATAGACTAGAAGTAGTTACAAAAGAAAAGCATATACATCAAAAGAGAATTTGGAGCTGGTACACACAGACCTATGTGGACCTAAAAGGACAAAATAATACTATGGTGAAATGTATTTCATACTCTTTGTTGATGACTCTCCTAGAATGATGTGGGTCACTAATTTGAAAGAAAAATTAGAGGCATTTGATAAATTCAAGTTTTTCAAAGCAAAAGTAGAGAATGAAACAGGTTTAAAGACCAAGAATCTCAAAGAATTGCTAAAGAAGTTTGGAATGGAAGATTGCAAACCAGTAGGAACACCTATGGTGACTGGTAATAAGCTAACAATTGATGATGAATCAAAGTGTGTTTTTCAGACCTTGTATAGATCAATGGTTGGAGGATTGCAATATCTAACCCACACCAAACCAGATATTTCTAATGATGTTGGAATTGTGGCTAGATATCAGGCAGAACCCAAAGAAACACATCTAGCTGCTATGAAAAGGATACTAAGGTATCTAAGAGGAACCATAGACTATGGCTTATGGTATGATGGAAATGATAGCTTTGAACTTCATGCTTATATTGATGTTGATTGGGTAGGAAATATTGATGATAGAAAAAGTACTGGTGGTGGTGCATTTGTCCTTGGGAAAAAATTGGTTTCTTAGCTAAGTAAGAAGCAAGATTGTATAGCACAATCTACTGCTGAATCAAAGTATGTGGCTACTGCTATAAATTGCACTCAGATTGTTTGGATGAAACAAATGTTGATAGACATTGGAATAAATTTTGATGAGCCTATGGTTATCCATTATGATAACACCAATACAGTAAATATGTTAAAGAATCTGGTAATGTACTCTAAAACTAAACATATTTCTATCAGGTATCACTTCTTGAGAGACAAGGTGGTAGAGAAGGAAATTAAATTAGAGTATATCAATACAAAAGAGCATATTGCAGACATCTTCACAAAGCCACTTCCAAAAGATACCTTTGAATATCTCAGAGGTATGCTAGGGGTTTAGGGCCCTCCTAGTCAGAATTAAATGATGCAGAGATGCATCAGTCCAGGGGTTTTCATAACCTTATCATAATCTGGACTGGATGTAGGGGTCTACTCCTCAAGGGGAGTGATCATAGAATAAAGATGTTGGAAAGTAGTTGTTGACTCATGGCACCCTTTTCCATTGCTATCAAAGGGGGATTGTTGCTATAAGAAAATCCCTATTGTATGGGGAGATTGTTTTGGTTGCAGAACTTTGGATTGATATAACTTTGGGACGATGAATTTTCCCATATGTTGACATCAATGCCAAAGGGGGAGATTGTTGGATATTGCTAATGCATGGAGAGGTGATTGAGACATTTAATATGTTTAATCACTATGTTACTAAATAGGCACTCATACTATTGTCATTTGTGTTTTTTCACTAATGTCAACGTATGTTTATGTGAGGAGATCAGACTGGTTATCACAGTGTAGGGACATTGTACAAATGTTTTAGATGTTGCGAAGACAGATGAGAGTTTAAGAGTGTGTTGTGATCTTATATCCAAGATCACATCATGTAGTGTTTCATAGTGGATGAGTTACAGATGTTTTGGTGAAGACTAGTCACTGAGTGTGACAGTGAGAAATGACAGAGTTAGTCTTTGAGTTTTGTGTATAGCTTTCAGGTGATGTAGAATTAGTGCATGTGAACTTTAGAGATGAAAGATAGAGTATTGAAGAATGTTATATGAACTGTGCAAGGTACAAAATGCAAGATGATGTTAGCTATGGTGTGTACTCTGGAAGGTGATCTATTTGGAAGCTAACTATAGAGATGTAGCCTGTATGATGGAGGAGAACTTGAATTAAGGATGTCAATCCTTAATTATTGTAATGTAATAATTGTAGACTTGTTTTAGATACCGTGTGTATCTTAGCAAGGGTTTATGTAATTGTTTGTAATTAGGAAATCCTTATGGGCCGACTTGCTTACAAGAATTGTAATAAGGTATAAATGAAAAATATTTTCTTTGAAAAAGATATGCATGAGTAGAAGATGATATAGAGAGGTTGTGAAAGCTGTGAGCTTGTGTCTATTGTATGTAGAGAAGAGGTTTATTGGTGGACTTCATTGGAACTGATCAAGCAAAGATAGTTGCTGCCAAACAGTTCAAAAGATTGTGTATTTCTTCATATACACTTGTGTTTTGAACAGTGAGTTCTGAAGGTGGACTTAACCTTCTTTGGGCAGTGAGCCCTCCCTTATGTTCTTGACTCCTAACAGGGTCTATCCTCTAACAAGGACTATGTATTGTAATGTTTCAATAAGATCCTAATAGGGCTATATCTTCTAATAAGGATAACTATACTCTCAGTACATCATTTGTGGGTGCTAATTCCCACTGGGGTTTTTACCTTTAACAAGGTTTTCTGAGATCAAAATATTATGTTATTATGTTGGCATTCATTGTGTTCATTGGATCTGATATTGCTGCTACTTAAAGTTTAAAGTTTAATAATCTGTCATACAACTAATTCACCCCCCTCTCAATTGTATTATGGACTGTTATTCCTAATAGAACTATTCACCATGACAAAGATACTACAAAGGTAGATGAAAGAAAGGTATAGGATACCAGAAAACATAGTTGAGAAGTATGAGGACACCATCTATTTCATGGTTGAAACTGATTGTGTTTGCTTTGAGGTATTAGAATAAAGAATGAAATGGTTTTATCCTATGGGATATGAAGTAAGTTCTAAGATTCTAAACATGCATGTAGAGCATGTATTGGTGTCAGAAATAGACCCTACCCAAGAAATATGGGGAACATATAGGGAGAAGTATGAAAAAGTCAGAGAAGACCAAGAGAAGGTAACAAGGAAAAGGAAAGTCAGCAAAATTGTTGAATATATCATTGTGAAGCTAGTAATCACTAAAAAGTAGTTGATAGATATGAGAAATAAGATAGAGGCATCTTCTAGCATTGCTATTGATGCACCTATTCCTTTGAAGGTAGAGAAAATAATAAGTCCTAGTATTGATATTGTTGACTTATCGGTTACCCAAGAAGAGGCAGCACAAGAATTTGTGCCTACAATCATCCCTAGGAGATCTAAAAGATCAAGTAAGTAGGATATTCCTAAGGAGAAAGAGGTAGAAGTAAAGAGGAAGAAGAAAGAGGAAAAGGTTCCTGAGAAAGAAGAAGAAAAAGTAGCACCAAAGGATCCATAAACCTTGTGGAAACCTAACCTTAAGTCACTACAAAAAAGAGTGATTAAAGATGGTAACCTAAAAATAGTGGATAGGTATTATGAGAGATATGATTCTGAAAATTAGTCACTCATTGAAGATACAATCATTGAGTATCTACTAGCTTTCAAGAAAAATCTGTTGGAGATTGAAGGAAGCATTCCTAAGGAGATTTATAGTAAATTAGAGATCAGAAAACAATTGGCTCAGTCAGAGGATGAAAAAATAAGGAATAAGGATATTGAGGACATGTTACCTATTGTCACAATATAGGAAAGAGACATAATAATGAATGCATTGAAACCCCTGTTGAGGACAAAGGCCAGACTACTCAAAATCATGGCTAGAAAGTATGATGAAGTGATTGAGGACACTCAAAAGGCATTAGATAAAATCCTAATGAGTGATATGCCAAAGAATACCTCACCTCCCAATGTTATGAAGCCTACATCTCTGGGATTGGGAGAAATTTCCAAGGTAGTGGATGAAAGTGTGCAAGCTAGCATGCAACCAGACTTCTTTGTTTTTGGTGTGCCTGTGACCCTTGACACTTTGTACGATGTTAATGATCCATTTTTGGATAATATGGATAGTGCGATGGGAGTTGGAGAAAAAGAATAGACAGAGGAAGTGAAAACAAAGGAGAATCAAGAAGAGAAAGTATAGGAGAAGGAAATACAGTAGGAAGAAAAGAAGCAAGAATAAATCAAAAAAAAAAAAAAATTGCTAAAGTTAAAATGGACACCTCCGTATTGTTGGAAAGTATGGCCAAACTAGTAAGTTCAGATGTAGACAGTATGGATGAAGATGAGCTTATGAGGCTATCCTTCATGGCCTTTTCCAAGGCTAAAGAAAGGTCAATACAGAAAGGGGACAAAATAATGAAGGTAATGGCCAGAGATGTAGAAATAGTGAACAAGCTAGTTCCCTCACTGGTTATCTTTCAGGAAAAGGGTGAAGCTGAGAACCTTGGTACAGTACTGGATAGCTTTGAGAGTCACTTTGACTCATTGTTAAAAACTGTAGAAGACAAGGTAGAGAAGAAATTTCTAGAGAAGAAGTTGAGAGAAGTCTGCTAGTCCATTTCATGGGACTTAGATGTTCTCAAGGCTACTACTGTTAAAGCCAAGAGTTGTGTAGCATAAGGCAAGAAGATTTACAGCTACTACATAAACCCTTGCAGGCATGTAAATAATATTGAGGAGATTTTAGCCAAGGATAGAGCTACTCTTGATAGTCTAATGGATAGTTTGAATCATCTTCACTAACCTTGGCAAACTCCTTCCAAGATGTCTTAAAACTAGTGAGTAAGCACTAAAGATTTTTGTGCTTAAGTTTTTGAAATTTTGGAATGAACCTTTTCCATTGATGTCAAAGGGAGAGGAAGAGAAAGAGGAAAAATGTAAATAGTAAGAAGGAGAAAAAGATGTGTAAAACAAAAAAAAGTAGAAAAGAGAAAAAGAAAAGAAGAAAGTTGTATTTTGACACTTAGTCATTTTTCTAAGTGTTGCCATCAATGCCAAAGGGAGATATTGTTGGAAAGTGATGTTGTGGAGCACTAGGGATCACTTAAGGGTTATCATTCATGGCAACACTTATGTTGGAGTGATCGCATGATGAGAAGTTCAGTACTAGAGTCACAGTCATGAAAATGACTAAGTCCAGAATCAGGGTAACAAGGTACATTGTTACATTTGGTCAGCGATGAAGATGTATAAGGTATTATGGCTTGCAAAGTTAACGGAAGGTATTTTTGTATATGTATATGCTTCACTTAAGAGCGCATAAGTTTTGGTGATCAGATAAGTGAGATACAGTGTTCAGAAGGTATGCAAAGATAGTAAAATTAGTATAACAGGGCTTATGAGCAGTTGCAGTGATTGCGATAAAGTTACTTGGTATGGTAACATGCTAAGTCAGGTGAATGGAGTATATTGTCGACTCTTTGGTAATATAAGATCACCAACTCCATAATTATCATTTACATAATTAATTATTATGTTTTGTATGATATTTGTGAAGCTGAATCGATGGCAATATTTGTATAAGTATAGCGTGCTTTTATGAAAGCGATGTGTGTTGTGACTATGATGATGAAGTAAGGTTGCAAATCTAAGAGCATATATCAAATGTGAGATCAGTAAGAGACAAAGCTATAACTAAACTACCTAAGAAAGATAAGTACTTGTATTGTTCACATTTTGGAGAACTCTTTGTAATAGTATTTTATTGTAAGAGTTGTTTGCTCACCACCTTTAACCAGGTGTTTTGTATACCCCTAACAGGGTTTTATGATCCTTTAACAAGGAAATGTATTATGTAATCATCAGCTCCTAACAGGGCTAGATCTCCTAATAGGGATACAATATTTTAGTGCATATTTGTGGGTACCATCCCCACTGGGCACTAATACATTTGGGGTGAAATTGCGACGGCAATTTGCGACGACAGGGAAATGTTAAGCGGTTTTGGATTTTTTTTTCAAATATAGCCCGACACCGTCACAATTGTGACGTTGTCGGGATATAAGTGCAAAAAAAAAAAGGAACGTTGTCATTTGTGTTTTCAACAGCGCCGAGAGAGATTCCCTCCGCGAAATCAAGCGGGTTATCATTTGTGTTTTGAACAAAGCGGGTTGTCATTTGTGTTTTGAACAGCACCGAGAGAGATTCCCTCCGCGAAATCAAGTGGGTTGTCATTTTTGTTTTCAACAGCACCGAGAGAGATTCCCTCCGCAAAATCACAGCTACAATTTCTGAGTACGTTGGGTTTATTTTTCTTTTGTCATTATTATTTAATCTGGTATTCAGCTGTTAGAGAGCTAAAATACCCAGAAATGAGGACATATCTGTGTTGAATTTATTGTTAGTGGCTTTGGTTATTTAGAATGCTTCCCCACAATACTTAATAGGATGCATTTGGTTTTCAAAGCTTTCACTGACTTGGATTCAAGATTCTGAGACTTTCACGTGCCTTGCTTCAGTTGTTTCTGCAAACAAATCGCGTGCCTTTTGTATGCTTCCACATTTTATATACATGTCCATCAGGGTAGTCACCACCACTATATTTGACAAAAACCCATCTTCAATTACTTTTTGGTGAATTTCCCTACCCTGTTCTAAAGATCCCATTTTGGCATATGCTTGAAGAATGCTGGCAAAAGTGGTTGAGTTTGGTTTTATACCTCCCAATTGCATTTGTTTAAAAACCTCCAACGATTTTTAAACAAATGCAATTGGGAGGTATAAAACCAAACTATAACAATCCACCCTTGCTTGGATAGATCACTCACTGGTATACATTAGCATTCAACTCACGGTAATTTCCCACAGTTTATCCTGTGATCACACTATTTTCCACAAAACTTTGCATATGCAATGTCAGTACTTCATAATACAAGTTAGTTATTGTCATCCCATGAATATTAGGCCTTCTATGTTCATGGGATGATCTTCATTATCTCTAAAACTCTACTGCAATGACAAGTCTAGACAAAAGAATGACTATTTCAGCAGTGACTGGCGCGACAGCAGTCTCAATATAATAGTAAACTCATTCAATAACAAGAATAATTGAATAATCAAACCAAATGATTTGAGACTTAAAAGATCAAGGAACTTGCAGAAATTAAAGTTTATTGCTCGCTGTTTCCTTCACCAGTCCATACACCCGCACAACAGCAAATTCAAAGTAAACTCATTCAAAACGGTTTAGAATGGATGAAAGAAATCCTTCTAACTCATGTATGTGTTAGTTCAAACAAACTAAGACTTCCAAGATAAATGGAGTTGCAAAAACTAAGAGTTTTATATTTCTTACTGTTGCAGTCCGTATATATCTCCCTTCTTTGTCGTAACAGAGATATATATAAGATTCTTTATAACTTCTCAAAAACTAATCCAACCAATTTTCATCAGTTGGAGCTTAGTTTGAGCCTAACTAAATCCTAAATACTAACTCCCTCCATTGTTAGCTAACCGTTGGATTTTGAAAATTCAAAAATTCCAACTTATAATTAATTGAATTATTTTAATCCAAAGACCACTAAACTCACTAACTTTGATCTCTTATGATTATTAAGCTTTCCAAAAGACTTAAACTTCCGCACTAGCCTATTCTAGATTCTTAGAACATTATTGAACTTTGGACAATCTCAGTCCATTGTAAACAAGCTTTTAGTCCTAATAAGGACATCATTACAAACTCATTGAAGTATTGCATTATTTTAATAACATTAAAGGTGCTAAGATCCTCCAATTGACCTGTTGACCCTGTTTATGTATTCCTTCCCTCTGATTTGTCCTGAAAGTCTGTATAATCTCCGTCTCCAAATTGGTTGTGTGAGGTGCTCCGGCACCAGTTCGCCAATGGAATAGAAGTTGTTCTTCCTATATCAATGGAAATCTTAGCTCTACAACTTCTAACATTAATTGAAGTAGAGGAAGATGGTGCGATGAATGTCATATTAGTAAAATTGTTGAATCTACAAGAAGCTTATGAGAATGCTTATAATGCCTTGACACATCACCAAAGAATAGTATAATGTGGGTTTGACAAGAGGTATGCAATCCCCCTTTAAGAAAAATGATATGATTTTGAAGTACAATGAAAGAGCAACCAATCCAAGTCAACATACAAAGTTTGATGCCTTATGGGAGGGTCCTTTTTATATTTCTCGCTACAAAGAAAATTATGTTTTTGAGTTGGAAAACATGGAAGGTAATCCTTTTGAGATATTGATAAATAGGATCCATCTTAAACATTTCTATTAATAGTTTATCCTTCCTTCTTGTACACAGTAGGTTATTTATGCTTTAAGCTCAATAAGTATCATGAGGTACATTTTCTTTGTTGTTAGTCTCTAGTTTTCTTAAGGTTTGAGCCCATGTTTTACCCCGTGCATAGCATTTTTTGTTGTCCAACACATTTTAAAATGATCACCCCCCTATTATTGTATCACTTCTTCCTTGTTCCTCATTCAAGTGGCAATTACACAAGGGACAGTCACTGTGAGATGTCCTCATTTGTGACAAGGACAGTCACACATGAGGACATCTCACAGTGACTGTCCCTTGTGTAATTGCCACTTGAATGTATTGCTATTCAACCACATTTATGGGCCTGTTTGGACCACGACACATAGTAGCATCTACAGAGAAGAATATCCCAGGTGTAACAAGTTGTAAGAATATACCAACAGTTCTAAGAAGTTCCCTAGCACGTAGTAGCATCTACAGAGAAGAATATACAACATGAGGGCAGCCACTGTAAAGACAACATGATAATGTACACTCATTGTATGTGTACATTATCATGTTGTCTTTACAGTGACTGACCTCATTCAAGTGGCAATTACACAAGGGACAGTCACTGTGAGATGTCCTCATTTGTGACAAGGACAGTCACACATGAGGATATCTCATAGTGACTGTCCCTTGTGTAATTGCCACTTGAATGTATTGCTATTCAACCACATTTATGGGCCCGTTTGGACCACGGCACACAATAGCATCTACAGAGAAGAATATCCTAGGTGTAACAAGTTGTAAGAATATACCAACAGTTTTAAGAAGTTCCCTAGCACATAGTAGCATCTTCTAATTGTCTATACCACTTCACAAGGTATTGTTTGCACACATTGTTTTTGGTTCTTTTGATGACCCTTGTTTTGAAATTGCTATTAGGCCTTGTAGCTTATATGTTTTGATTGCTGGAGAGCTTCTAAAGCTAAGCAAGAAGACCATTGCACGAGTTATAGCCGCGCGCTCAGGTTTGAAAATTGTATATTTTTTAATCTAATGTATATTTTAACTAGACTTTTAGCTTATTTTTGCTGTATATTTTAATCTAAAGGGAATCATGGATGTGAACTTGAAAGAATTTTGTACTTAGTTCTTATGGAGAGAATAGTAGTAGTTTACGGTCTAATATCAAATAGAGTTTTCCAATTACAGAAAGTTAATGAATTCTAATAGCTTATATGTTTTGATTGCTGGAGAGCTTCTAGAGCTAAGCAAGAAGACCATTGTACGAGTTATAGCCGCGCGCTCAGGTTTGAAAATTATATATATTTTAATCTAATGTATATTTTAATCCTTTTGCCATGTCATGTAATATGTCTTGCCTTGTAGCTTATATGTTTTGAAATTGCTGTTAGGCCTTGTAGCTTATATGTTTTGATTGCTAGAGAGCTTCTAGAGCTAAGCAAGAAGACCATTACACTAGTCGTAGCCCCGCACTCAGGTATGAAAATTGTATATTTTTTAATCTAATGTATATTTTAACTAGACTTTTAAAATATTAAAGGATTTAACTAGGTCTAAGAAGATTTGTGTACTTTTGACAATTTTGCTTAGTCACTGAAAGTTGTAGACCAAAGTTTTCATAGCCCAATTTTTGCTTCCTACGAAGAACGATCATGTCAGATAATATAAGTGAAGAAAAAAATAGGGAGACAATCGCTAGATTGTGGTCTAACTTGAAAACAAAAGGTGATGGAAAATGTTATTGTCCCTGCAAAATTTGTAAGGGCTTAAACCGTAGAAGACTGCTAATCAAAACAGTTAAGAGACATTGTAGGGAGAATGGTCACATTGAAGGGGGGCATGACTATCATCCACTAGTAAGTTGTTCATTATATCATTTTAACAATTTATATACATATGAAATCACTTGATGATGAGTTGAAGATCATGGTTTATTTATGTTAATCAATTTTATATAGGTTGATCTCCCTAGGGAAGTACATGATATGGAGGAACATGGGGGTGCGAATATCCAAGGTGACGATAATGATCCCATGGAAGATGATGATCATGCGCCAGAAAACACAATTGAAGATGATGGTATAAATACATTGATCCATGACACATTTAGTCCAAGCAGATCTGATCATGATGATGATGATAGCCTCGATGTACCTCTACTTGAGAAGGCATACGAGCCCCTATACAAAGACTCCCAAACAACTCTTCTCTTTGCTGTATTGTTGTTGTTGAACTTGAAGGTTATGAATGGTTTATCCAATATAACAATGTCACGTATGTTAAGGTATGTCATATATGTCTTTATAGTTAACAAAGGGTGAATAATGTACCACTAATATTGTTTATATTAACAACTTATATTTTTTGTTGTAGATTGATAGGCGAGTTTTTGTTACCACCATCAAATATTCTACCTCGCTCATATCGAGAATTATCTGCTATTATGAAAGATATTGGAATGGAGTATCAAGCAATACATGCTTGTCCCAATGATCATATTATATATTATAAAGAACATGAATTTGCAACACAATGCCCTGTATGTCATACGAGTAGATATCGAACAGATCAAATAACAAAAAAGGTGCCTCACAAGGTTCTTCGTTACATCCCCATTATTCCACGGATGCGACAATTATTCAGGTGTACTAGCTTGGCACAATTTATGGATTACCATGCACACAATAGAAGTCGAGATGACATTATTCGAATCCCTGCGGATGGTTTGGCATTTATGCACATAGAGGAAAAGTGGCAACACTTCAAAGAAGAACCTCATAATCTCAGGCTTTCATTGGCAGCGGATGGTGTCAATCCATTTGGAGAGATGAGATCTGTTTGCTCGGTGTGGCCTGTTTTTGTTATCAACAATAACATTCCTCCGTGGATGTCAATAAAGAGGGAGCACATTATGTTGGCAATGATTGTTCCAAGTATTTTATCATTTGATAGTTATTAATTTACATGTGCTTACAAATCTTACAGTAAAATGGTCACAATAATTATGTAATGTTATTGTTTATTCAAGTAGGTAAATATCAAGTTAAAGATATGAATGTATATATTGAGCCTCTTATTGACGAGTTGGTGGAGTTATGGAACGGTGTCACTATGTATGACGTGTCTAGACCAATAGGACAAAGATAATTTCAATTCCATGCAATACTTGTATGGACAATACATGATGCCCCAGGGCTAACACATTTTTGTGGTATGTTATAGTGAATTCAAGTTGCGCATGATAATTCTAATTATAAAAATCAACATATTTAATAATCCAATTATATCATTATCTTGTAGGTCTTCAAACAAAGGGAAAATTTGCATGTCCAGTTTGTGGTCCAAAGATGAAATCTCATCATTCAAAAAGTTTAGGAAAGCAGGTGTTTGATGAGTACAGACACTTCCTCCACAGGAATCATAAGTATCGAAGTATGGAAAAACATCTTTTCAATGGGAAAGAAGAGACTACATCAAAGCCACGAAGAATGACACCTCGCCTATGGAAGTTGGAATATAATAGAATTAATTGTCGAGGTAATGTCGTTCCACCTAATGGTTTATGTTTGTAATTTATATATTTCTATTGTGATTTTTGTTTACTAATTATGTAATTGATGATTGTGAAGGTCGTCAAGGCACTACTGACAACCTTCCAAAGGGACTAAAAAGCTATCCCAGACAATTTAGTAGGTTGCACTACTATGAGGACCTACAAATTGTGCATTTGTTTGATCCTATGCATATTGGAAAGAATATAATAGAGACATTGTGGAAAATACTGGATGGAAGGCGTGACAAAGAAAAAATTATCAAAATTTGTAATGACATTCATGAATCCAATCATGCACTGAAGAATTTCATTCACTCAAATAGCAATAGAGATCAGATTAATATAAGTGCCCTTCCTTGGTTATTAACGGAGTAGCAAAGTGATGCCATAAAAGAAGTCATACGAAAAATTTGATTTCCCACAGGATTTGCTGCGAACATAAGCAATCTCATATCAAAGAAAAGTGAATTTGGGCTAGGGCTCAAAACGCATGATTGGCATACTTTCATCAAGGTAAGTTATGTTCTTCTGTATTTATAATATATTCATAAACTACGTGTACTATTCATTATGTTATGTTAGAAAATAATGAAATGATTGGTTTATAATTACTGCAGTACGTGCTACCTCTATCTCTCCCAGAGCACTTCAACAATAACATCAAACAAGTGATATATGATCTTGGAAAATACATGAGGTAAGCAGTAATATCTATTCAATTTGTTGTATATATTTATTATATTCACGATTTGTTTTTCTTGCTATGTAATCTATTGTATATTATTTTGTAAAGTCTCGTATTTATATATTTTTTGTGACTTGAATCTCTTAATGTAGGTGGTTGTCATCTAAAGAAATCCATAAAGAAGATATAAACTATTGGAAGAGAAGAATTCCTCATTTACTGTGTGAAATGCAAAAGTGTCTACCTCCAACTTTTTTCAATGCACAAGAACACTACCTCATACACCAAGTTGAGGAGATTGAATTGTGTGGACCTGCACACACTAGGTCAATGTGGATGGTTGAGAGGCACTTGAAATCTTTGAAGGCTTTGGTTCGACAAAGAGCACATCCTGAGGGTTCTATGGTAGAGGGATACATGGTATACTAGACTATGGTGTACATTACTGAATATCTTCCTAAGTTTGCTTCAAATATCCATGTAGATCGCATTTGGGATCTCGACCCTTTTAAAAAATTCAAAGGGGAGTACTTGATGGGGAAAGGTAGATTGAGGAAAGTGACAGGTAATAAATTATAAGATGTTATTGTAATAAATTATTTCTTAATCTTCAAAATAAATCGGTTGTAAGTCATCTATTTTTTTTTGTACAGTTGCTCGAGAGTGGGATGCACTACATTTATATATTGCAAACAATCTTGATTGGATGACGGTATGGATTGAACGATGTCAACATTCTGGTCACACATTAACATGGGAAGGTGTATCTTCATTGGTTAAAGAAGCTCATTGTAATGGAGATTCTAATGTTACGCAAAGGGAAATAGATTTAGCATATGGTTTAAGAGATTTCCAGGTACGTACAAAATTATTAATCACCCGTATGTTTATCAACTCACGATATAATAATTTTGACATGTTTCACATATTATTGTAGATTAAACACCACAAGGGTATGTTCTGTAATGGTCAAAAATTTCGCGTCAAAGTGTTGGATGACATGAAGAAAACTTGTGATTCTGGAATAACTGCAGTCTTTCAAGTGACTAATATTTCATCTAGAAATGACTTACATCCTCAAGAGTCTAAAAATCAATACTATGGCATTTTGGATGATATACTTGAGTGTGACTTTAGTTCCTTCAAATTAGTACTCTTCATTGTCAAATGGTACAGGCTACGACTTAATCCAAATGATCCTAATAGAACTGTTATTGAACATGATAATGGATTTACAATGGTTAATACAAGGTCGTTTGAGCCAGTTGGGGATGAGCCCTATGTTCTTCCAAGCCAATGTGAGCAGGTATTTTACTCAGAGGTTTCACATAAACCGGGTTGGTCATTTGTTGTTAGACATGAACCGAGAGGAAGGCCGATAAAGTATAATGCGATGGAAGAAGAAGATACCGAAGAAGTAGAAGATGATGTAGATGATGATCACGATCGACAATTATTGGATGATGTTCCTGAGACAAATTTTCATGAAGAAGAAGAAGAAGATGATGACGATGATGCTGCTACTGATGATGATGATGAAGATGATGTTGATGTTGATGATGATGATGTTGATGATGACGACGATGATGATGATGATGATGACGATGACGATGATGATGATGATGATGATGATGATGATGATGATGATGATGATGATGATGAGGATGATGATGATGAAATTTAAAGGTATGCCATCAATCCTTAATGTATTTAATATTCATTTCTTGATAGAAATATATTTGTCTTAAATGGTTACATAGTTTATTCATTATCTATTTAAAAGCTACAAGTTTCAACTACAAATAGAATACTGCTAATCTAAATTAACTATTAATCTAAATTAATTAAATAAAACTATTTAAAACACATATTGATGCATGAATGTATTGAGCCTTATTTTCTTTCAGGTCAAAAGCATTTGTAAGTGTTCTCACAACACCAACCAAGCATCTTCATAAGATCACTCTCCTTGATCCAAGCCAACTCCATAACCTATCAGAGTGCACACCAAATTCTTATGCCACCTTAGTGTTCTACATCTTTGGAATAATCCCAATGTCCCTCAATCCATCCAATGGATTCATCCAAGCAATCTAATCAACAAACTATCAAATGCTCACAATGCCTCAATAGGCTCCAAACTTGACTTCACCTTAACTAGGTGTTTCCTCCACCTCCACCACACACATCAAACAACTTCAAATAGCATGTCCCCAAGGTTACTAAGCCCTCAACTCATCAGCTGATACAAAAACCCAGTTTTAGCCCTTCAGTAGGCCTACTTCCCTAGCAGGCTTATAATGTGAGCCTGATTTAAGTGTTATAATGTGTACGTTTTAATGTTTTTAATTTTTATGTGATGCTTATGATGGATGTGATTATGATTATGATGTGATTATGCTCACGATAATTGAATTACATTTGTAGGAAATTGAACCCCTTTCAAGAGCATCCCGCACAGTCTCATGGATCGACAGGTATAAGTCAATACACCTTATAGAAAGTCTATTTAATACACTTATCAATAGTAAGATTGATGTCTTCTAAGATCTCTCCCATTTGCAGGTACCAGCAAATAGGTATTTGTCAGAAGTGTCTTCCTCGAGTGAGGGAAATATAGGAATAGAAGAGGAAAGTGAGACATGCAGTTTATCTAGAATAGGGAGATTAACTAGAGGTCAAAGGACTAGAAGGAAATTCAATAAACACATGAAATTTTTCCTTGCTCAAGGGGGGTCATGTTCTTATGATGATGAGATAAAAGGTGACATCGAGGTGCCCTTGAGGTACCAACATCTACAGAAACATTGGGTACCCAAGGAACTTCCTCCAATAAACACTGATTTTTGTGTTAATGAGAGGATATATCGCATAGCACCATCATCATTACATGGTTTGGGCCTATTTTCTATGGATGGCATAAGGTGTCTTACAACAAAGTTTCTGAATTGATGGAGTATGTTGGACCATGTTACGATTACAAAAGTTGGATGCATATTGTTCAATATAAAAAAAGTATGCGTAGGTATGCACTCTCGGCAAATTATATACAACAGCAAGACAATAATCAAAGTAAAAGTGTGGCTATATACATTGATGGAAGGCCAAAAGCAACAGGGAATATTGTGGGTTTTATAAATAGTACATGACCTGGGTCAACTATAAAGCAACCCAATTGCATATTTGAGGCGCGCGAGGGAAATCGTGTATTCATCTGTGCGATAAAATCAATACATGCAGGGGAAGAGCTGCTTATTGATTACAATTTGAACTGCATAGATACAAACGAGGCTACTATCATGGGGGTGGTACATACTATTAAACCAACTTCTAATCAATGACTCCAACATACCATTTAGTTATTAAATTTTTGGCTAACATTTTTATACTTCATCTTTGACACAGGGGCACAATATGGAGCAACCGCCCGAAGGTGATGGTGATGATATTCCTAGCTCATCTACACATGAGTAGGTAAAACTCATTGTAATTGTGCAAACTAGATAGAAGCAAAATGTTATTTTTTTTAATGTTATTTTCTTCATTATTTTGGAGTAATTTTGATAATACTAATACTATTGTTGTCACAGAGGGCCGGTGGTCAGAGAGAGGGAAAGCAACCTGCAGTCCCTCAGGAGTCCCCCCTTGTGGACCCTTTTTTTATTGATTTAGCAGAGACCGATGACCCGATCGGTTCCATTAAAAAGCTGCTAAAGAAAATTGGGAAAGAACTTCTACGTTTGGTATCCATACATCCTCAGACTCGGGAAATAAAAGACAGGGTAGCTGAGTTGTTGCGCACTTCTGAAAACTTTAAAGTAAGTATTAATGAAATTTTTAATTATTACAAGAGTTCAATAATGGTTTTTATGTTATGCTCTTTTATGACATTAATTAAAATATGGATGCATTGTCTTTACAGAGTTATTTGCGTAATTTTGAACCCCATTCCCATGATGAGGCTGGTACTGCAAGTGGTTCAGGTAGATCACATGTTCCATTCCCCACTTGTGTTTTCCACTGAATATATATAGGAATGATCATAATCATTGACAATACATGCTCGAACAATCTTTTTTTTTAATGCTCTAACAATCTTGTCCATGCTAGTCCACGCGTTCTATATTTATGCATGCTCTAACAATTTTATTCTTCAGCTCCTTTCCATGATGATATGACAATGCTGCCTCCATCTAGGACAGCCACAAATGTCTTGCCGACTGCCATGTCAACAACACACAGCCTAAATGCACCAACTGTTGCACCATCTACTGGTACACAAATCCCTCTTTTTCTCTCTTTTGTTATGTGTTTAAGTGTTATGTGTTTACGATGTAGATCCCTTGATTGTGTTTGTGCCATGGGTGCTCTGCACCAATTTATTTCCCTTGAAGTATTATTTCTTGGAGGCATTTGATAATGGTTTTCATTTTTTGCAATAGGAGATGCAACAAGTCCCGATGCAGCATCATTTCCTGGATGTTCCTGTGTTCCTAGTACGGGAATGGTGAAGGATTGCGTATTGATCGTCAGCGACGATGAAGGCATTCCCTTAAAAGTAGCCAAAGTTCCAGGTACTTTAAAGTTATTATTATTCTATAGTGATATAATAGTAATTTAGTTTTTGATCACTCTTCATCGACTAATGATCCCATGATTATTTTGTAGGGAATGATATTTTTTGGTGAAAACTTGGTGACGAGTGTTTGTGGATATTCGGGCCCACCCTACGTACATGGTGGAACATCATATCCTAACTAAAACCCCAAACCACTATTTTGATTTCATATCATTGCTAGAATAGTTTTCCTTTTCATCAATTTCTTGAACTATATTAAAGGTAGCTTCTCTTCATTTATGAGTCTAACATGTTTTTTTTTACTTAAAAGGTGGAATAACCAAGATAAAAAGTTGAAGGATGATCTTGTACATAGTATGACCTAGCTTTTTGGACCTCGTGCATTCGAGAGAAACAAGCTCCTTGAATTGTGGGTTTGGGTGTTGCAGAGCCCTAGAGGCTAATTCCCTTTGGAATTGTTTGTTTCAAAGTGTAAGAAGACACTGTCCAAGGATTAGGAAGTGTTAGGTGGAATTTATCATATACTTCCTTTGAAATTTGGGTCATTTTTATACATTAAAACCAGAGGTACAGTCATAGAACAGGGTAGGGAAATTCACCAAAAAGTAATTGAAGATGGGTTTTTGTCAAATATAGTGGTGGTGACTACCCTGATGGACATGTATATAAAATGTGGAAGCATACAAAAGGAACGCGATTTGTTTGCGGAAACAACTGAAGCAAGGCACGTGAAAGTTTCAGAATCTTGAATCCAAGTCAGTGAAAGCTTTGAAAACCAAATGCATCCTATTAAGTATTGTGGGGAAGCATTCTAAATAACCAAAGCCGCTAACAATAAATTCAACACAGATATGTCCTCATTTATGGGTATTTTAGCTCTCTAACAGCTGAATACCAGATTACATAATAATGACAAAAGAAAAATAAACCCAACGTACTCAGAAATTGTAGCTGTGATTTCACAGAGGGAACCTCTCTCAGCGCTGTTGAAAATACAAATGACAACGTTTCTCTACATTATCATGTTGTCTTTACAGTGACTGTCCCTTGTGTAATTGCCACTTGAAGGAGGACAGTCACTGTAAAGACAACATGATAATGTACACTTACAAAATGAGGACAGTCACTCTAAAGACAACATGATAATGTACACTCACTGTAAGGATAGTCACAAATGAGGACATCTCACAGTGACTGTCCCTTGTGTGATTGCCACTTGAATGTATTGCTATTCAGCCACATTAATGCTTTTCTTCTTCAACAAATGAGGATAGTCACTCTAAAGACAACATGATAATGTACACTCACTATGAGTGTACATTATCATGTTGTCTTTAGAGTGACTATCCTCATTTGTTGAAGAAGAAAAGCATTAATGTGGTTGAATAGCAATACATTCAAGTGGAAATCACACAAGGGATAGTCACTGTGAGATGTCCTCATTTGTGACTATCCTTACAGTGAGTGTACATTATCATGTTGTCTTTAGAGTGACTGTCCTCATTTGTTGAAGGAAAAAAGCATTAATGTGGCTGAATAGCAATACATTCAAGTGGCAATCACACAAGGGACAGTCATTGTGAGATGTCCTCATTTGTGACTATCCTTACAGTGAGTGTACATTATCATGTTGTCTTTAGAGTGACTATCCTCATTTGTTGAAGGAAAAAAGCATTAATGTGGCTGAATAGCAATACATTCAAGTGGCAATCACACAAGGGACAGTCACTGTGAGATGTCCTCATTTGTGACTGTCCTTACAGTGAGTGTACATTATCATGTTGTCTTTAGAGTGACTGTCCTCATTTGTTGAAGAAGAAAAGCATTAATGTGGCTGAATAGGAATACATTCAAGTGGCAATCACACAAGGGACAGTCACTGTGAGATGTCCTCATTTGTGACTGTCCTTACAGTGAGTGTACATTATCATGTTGTCTTTAGAGTGACTGTCCTCATTTGTTGAAGGAAAAAAGCATTAATGTGGTTCATTAGCAATGTATTAAATAATTTTTTTTTAAAATTCTATCCAGGACCATCTTAGAATATCTACTATTTGCGCATTTAGATATTAACCTAATCAACTTGATTCAAAAGATAGATGGTCATTAACCAGAGAGAGATCGCCATGCATTAAGAAACCTAATTTTTCCAAATCCAATTGTTTCCCTTACCTGAATGCCCTACTATTCTAGGCAAGGTATACCGCTCACCTTGGATGAGAGACTAATTATGGGAATTTCTTTTTTCACCCAGATCGAAAAACCACTGACAAAAATGGAAATGACCAATCAAATAGTAGTCTTATTTTAGTCACTTTGTTTGCATAATAAATTGCTTGCATGGATTATTGTAACTAAAACATAGATTCATGCTCTAATAGCTTCCTTTAGCTCGTTAGACTTAATTTGAATAAAGAAAATTAACGGTACAATCAGTAAAATGTAGTTTTCACCATCGTCAATCTCTAGGCACCAAGGTTTTAATATTGAGATTATTTCTTTGTGGTATGCAAGTTGTAAAGGAAATAGAGCCTTCAATAATAAATAGAGCACTCTATTCTTTCTGATCATTTGATTTCTTTATAAGTTTATGATTTGATAATTGCTATTTTCTGATTTTTGTGTATTGTTGATTGGTTAATTGCTATTACCTTTTTCTTTCCTGTTATAAAGAGCTTCTATCAGAATTCACACATGAAACTCTAGATATTTCACACATTCAGATGTAAGCTCTCTTGTTCAGTTTAGTCATGAGACCCCTATTACTAGAGTGTTTGGTGCAGAAATAGCCACTTTTATTGTAAAGCATTATTTCTTAAGAATATGTTATCATGTTCCTAATGGAATTGTGCTTAGTATTCAATTCCAAATTAATTTAATTTTCATAAATGTTAAATATAATTGGGTCATTGGTGTATCTGATAGTTGATATGTAGTCACGATGAAGTTAGAAGTTCCAGTGGCTAGAGTTTGTGGCTTTGATACTTCATCCTTGTTGGTTTTTTAGCCTTTCTATATGCCAATAAAAATAAGGTGCATACCTGAAACAAACAAGCAATAATGCAAAGGCTGGTGTGTGAAAATGGAAGTATTCTAGTGATATTAATTTTAAAAATTTCTTTTATTTTTTAAGGTCTTGGATGCCATTGGAGCTACTATAAATTACTAACACTAAAGAAATATTGCATCTGATTATTTTGTTGGAAGTTTGGAACATATTGAACTTTCTCCACTATAACATATATAGCCTGGAGCTTTCATAAAACCATTTTGATAAATAGTCTTGCACATTGCCTGTAAGACACAAACTTTTAGTGCCATTAAAATACACATTGTCCTCAATTAGTAATGTCTCAAATTTTGTACAGAACTTGTTATTTGAGTCTTATATTTCAGAACTGAAGCAAAAATTTCTCCAAAAAAGTCAAGATGATCGATCTAGCATAGATTTCAAAAACTGTAGGTAGTTTAACTAATGTGGATGCAATCATATTTTACCACTCTGAATGAACTAGTTTGCATGAAAATTTATATACAACCATCATTGCATTGTGGCTCTTTGTTAGAGACGTAGAATTTTGAAGTTTAAATTATTTTCACAATTTTATCATAACTTGGAGCATTTTTCATACTTAGCTGTGTCACTAGCTTAATGCATATTAATTATTTTGTCTTGTTTTTCTTGCATGGCAGGGAAGCAACAACAACATATAGGGCTGAAGCTTTAGAATTTCAAAAACAATTGAGGCATTTGCAGAATCGGTTTATTTGCTCAGTGGTCAAGCTTCATCTTTGATTCAAGGAAGATGAGCACGGGAGGCAGCAACATCTTCAACAAATGGACGAAATTGCTAGCAGGAATATGGAGGTATGAAGTAGAGAGATGCTTTGTAATAGAAGGAATCTGTCTTAAGCTAAGTTTGTGTTGGCTAAGAAAATCTCATTTCATAAAAACTTGAATGCCTCTTATGTATACAGTCCTATTTAGTGACACAATATTAGATTCGTAAAAGGTAAGTGTGTTATGAACATTTCTATATGTAACCTTGCAATATTTTCTACTAAGATTTTCACTCTTTAAGGATATTTTGTAAAGTTTATAAGGTCTAAAATTTATAGGCAGGTGTCTCACAACCAAATTATATTACCTTGGATTTTGGACCTATTTTTAGTTGCTTGAGTTGTTGTAGGGTTATAGCACATTATTTTATAGCAATATAAGTAGATGTGTGAATTCTTGTCATGAACCATCCAAATCATTGTAGTCATGCCCTTGCTACATGTAAATCTTAGTTTGGAGGTTTGATCTCGTGTGTTGATGAATGCTTAATGCTATGTTGGAGGTTTGATCTCTTGTGTCGATGAATGCTTAATCTGTAGTTTTGATACGTATGATTCTATAGTTGAGATGAATTGTTGAATGTGTTTGAGGACTTTGATTATGCTACTATGATAGATTTATGTAGGTTTCCTTGTAATATCATAGTGATAGTTGTAAACATGTATCAATGTTCCTCTGCTAATTTATTGCTGCTACTGCTGAGTCTATCTTTATCTGCTGCTGATGAAGGCATTGATTATCTTTCATATGTATGTCTTTCTATTGTTGTGTATTTCTTTCCTCTGCTTTTGATGAAATGAACTGCTAAATATATTAATCTTGCTTGCTATTATTATTGTTTGCTTGCTGAAATGAACTCCTAAAGTTAGTGTCTATTATTGTCTTGCTTGCTATTAATCTGATTTCCATTGCTATGGTTCTAAATAGCAAATTGCTGCATCTTCTCGACAAATATTTATCACTGTATTAAGGTTATTCTTAGATCTCTTTCTTCTGGTCAAACCCTTTATTAGAAGTTTCTCTTTATTATAATAATTACTGTTTCTTTTATGAGGTTTGTATGAAGAACTTGATGTTCTTAAAATGGACATTTCTCTGATTTGTCAATATAATTGCTAATGTGATAGTTTTTAGACAAAGAGACTGTTGCTTTGTCACTTAACCAACTAAATTTTTTTTATAAAAAAAATCATTGTTTTATTAAGTTATTACTTACAAAATGTTCTTGATTGTTCAAGAGCAACTCAGATTGCTGATCTCAATCCTTTGCAAGGGCTCAACTCATAAGATGATTAATGGTCTGTGTTTTAGATAGGAAAATTGTGAAAGCATTTACGGTCAAGACTGGGGGATGACATTCTTTCAGTTTGCAATGCATGTCTTGGGTGCCAAAAGGTCAAGTAAAACTGGAATTCAATGAATTCATGTATTATTATAAATTTCTGAGAAAAGATATAACTGTGCAAGAGTATGCTAATTTGGGTGTTCTTAGACTGGGTGCTATGTATTGATATGAATATTGATTGAAATTGGTTGGCTTGAGCAAAAGCTGTAATGTTTCTTTAAGGTTTATCATAGAATCTACTCTATTGCAATATATAGAACTTATATGATAGTCTTTGAATTGCTGAAGTAATCCATGATTTCTGATTTCTTCCAATCCATTTGAAGTTTATTCTAAGAAGTATTTAGCTAATTTAGCTAGACTTGTGAAAGTTCAATGCCATATATTTTTAAAAATATGGAGCTTATATGATAGCCTACGATTGATAAAGTATATGCCTGATTTATGAACTTTTACCATACATTTGGAATACATCATAACAAAAATGTAAAGCTAGACTTTATTAGTTCAAGTATAGTCCTGGTTTTTCTGTTGTGTCCTAGGTCATGTCATACTTTAGAAGCAACATTTTTATTTATGTACATGAGTACTTGGTGTAGAAGGTTGAACCTTGCCACTCAATTTAGATGAAGTCATTGGTCTGCTACCACTCAACCCCCACCCACATAAGGAAATCAAAATTCATTTATCTTTATTTTTGTTGACTTGTATTATCAACTAGCAAAGCTTGATAAACTTGATGTTGTACCATTTTATGGAAGCTAGCATTTGATAAATTTGTTGACGGTTATGCTGAGTTGTTTGTGTCCTTTATAATGCATGATATTGATCAAATGGGATTTGAATTTGAGTACACAAATGTGCATAGTAAAGTCTAGTGATAGTTTTTAGGCCTTCATCTGGTAAGGGTGGGTAGCTACAAACAAAAGTTAATCATTGTTTTATTTTCCTTTAATTATATGTATAAAACTGAAGGAATCACCATCCTTGGTTTAGCATAGACTACGCATTGGCCTTGAGCTTGTGTCTGTCTAATAATGAGTTTGAGCTTATTGTTCTCAAGTTGACATCTTTAGTCTTCGTAATTAGGTCAGATATCGAGGATTAGTGAACGAGAAGCTTAGGACACCATCTTATACATATATACATATACTGTGAGTGTACATTATCATGTTGTCTTTAGAGTGACTATCCTCATTTGTTGAAGAAGAAAAGCATTAATGTGGCTGAATAGCAATACATTCAAGTGGCAATCACACAAGGGACAGTCACTGTGAGATGTCCTCATTTGTGACTGTCCTTACAGTGAGTGTACATTATCATGTTGTCTTTAGAGTGACTATCCTCATTTGTTGAAGAAGAAAAGCATTAATGTGGCTGAATAGCAATACATTCAAGTGGCAATCACACAAGGGATAGTCACTGTGAGATGTCCTCATTTGTGACTGTCCTTACAGTGAGTGTACATTATCATGTTGTCTTTAGAGTGACTGTCCTCATTTGTTGAAGGAAAAAAGCATTAATGTGGCTGAATAGCAATACATTCAAGTGGCAATCACACAAGAGACAGTCACTGTGAGATGTCCTCATTTGTGACTGTCCTTACAGTGAGTGTACATTATCATGTTGTCTTTAGAGTGACTGTCCTCATTTGTTGAAGGAAAAAAGCATTAATGTGGTTCATTAGCAATGTATTAAATAATATTTTTTTTTAAATTCTACCCAGGACCGTCGCAATTGCGACGGCCCTCCCAAGAGATGCGACGGCGGCGCCGTATTGGCGATGCCCAGGCCCGTCGCAGTTGCTTCGGAGGACCGTCGCAATTGCGACGGTCCTCCCAAGACATGCGATGGCAGTGCCGTATTGGCGACGCCCAGGCCCGTCGCCATTGCTTCGGAGGACCATCGCAATTGTGACGCCCTACCGTCGCAATGCGATGGAGGTGCTGAATGGGTGAAGCAGTGACATTGTGACGGCAAGGTGTCGCAATTGCGACGGAAACCCATAGACGTCGTGATTTGCGACTAAAAAACTATGACGTCTATCACTGTCGCTATAGCGACACATAGCCGTCGCAATGGTGACACATAGCCGTCACAAAATGGCCCCAAATTTATTAGTGGGGGTTTTCCCTTGGCCATGGTTTCCTTGAGAACAAATCATGGTGTCATGAGTTATGTGTTATGTTTTATTGTTCTTTTCATTTTAGCAGTTTTATGGTTTATTTATAATTGGTTAAAGTTTAAATCAAAGTTTAGTAATATTGATTCACCCCCCTCTCAGTATTACCTAATCCTAACAAAATTTTATGGATCCATGGGTGATCGAGGAGAATATTGTAGGGGAGGTTAACATGAACAAAATTGCATTTTGTGTTATGCATTGCTAGACCCACTCGAATGGACAATGAGAAGGTACCTTTAGAGGTGCACTCCAAATTGTCATATGACTTGATGGTAATGGCTTGCTTTGTAATGTCAGCTTTAGTGTACCTCACTAAATTTATAAATGTTAAAGTACACATATTTAGGGTTGAGCCATTATTTATCATGACTTGTTTGATGGTGAAGCCATTGACTATGATGACAATTTTGAAGAGAAGACTATGATTTGGTGAGACATAAGGCATGTCATATGTCCTAAATGAAAAACAATAGGATGATGAGAGGTGACCCACAAGGGCTTGGAATTGTGTGGGATCAATGTCATTTGAGATGCACAAATCTTGCATACCTTAGTGAGGATCTCTTGGTGGATAGATGAAATGTCAAGGAGATCTAGAACCGATATTTGGGCAGGAGTATTCTCGAGGTGTTCCAAGAAGTTATACTATGTAGTGGAGGAAGATACGACATTGGTGCCGATAATAGATATCCTTCCTTGTTGAGGTAGTGACTGCACACTAAATGTCATATCCTTTGATAAAAACCATTCCAACAGAATGCTCAACCTGGGTTATATAGATGATAATGTTCCCATAATCACAATAGGTAGTTGTGTAATCTTTTCCATCATCTCAACTACCTTGTTTTTCATTTTCTTGGCCTTGGGGCCCTTGATATGTGTTGGTTGGGACTTTACTAGCATCATGTTTAAGAAACCTATTTTGATATATTTGCATATTTGCATTTGGAAAAGCTTGTGATGGGGGCTCAACAATGATGTCCTTATGATCTATGAGATCCTGGATAGAGTTCTTTAGCTTCATGTGCTTGATTGTAGCATGTCTTTGACATGATGGTAATTGCAATACTCATTCTCCTTATACCAAGAAGCTTTAGGAGTATATTCATCAAAAGGTTGAGTTTGTGGGTTGACAATTAGATTGGTCTTGGCCATCTTGTGGAAGATCACATCTAGTGGTTCACCCAAGGGGGTGAAGGTACATTTATGCATGTTCTAGACATGGGATCTCGGTTGACCTTGAGGGGCCAAAATAGAATTTGTATGATTATCCACTAGTTGAAAAATAGGTGGGATTAGAGTATGATAGACATTGATGACCTGCATGTGTTTAGTGTTTTTATCCCCATCACCCATGACATTCTTGTGTTGGAAGATTGTTGAGAATGTAAAATTTTTGGATTTTGGTGTGTTGACATTAATGTTTTGTCATTGATGTCAACATACTTGTTGTCTTAGAAAGTGTGTTCAAGACATTTGATAAGGAGTATTTTAAATGTTAAGATGCTATGTTGAAGATCTTGAGATGTGGTAGTGAGGTATTGTTCTAAGATGTTTTTAGATCCTCTATAGAGGTTCACAAAAGTTGCCTCAATAGCTTGAGTAAGATATTATCAAGTTTCTAGTTACTAGTTCCATAGTGTTCCTATGAACAGTGGATGAGTATTTGGTTTGGTATGATTTAGATTTGATGTTTCAAAGGTTGAAAAGTTGGTAATTGCATGTGTCCTTATAATTGTGTTCACAATTGGTGTTTTTCATGACTTTGAGTATAGCAAGCTATCTTATATTATGTCTGAGTTTAGTATCTTATTGTTCTTGTTGATCAGATATAAAGATGAGTTTGGATTTAATATTGGAGGTGATATGAAGGTTCTAGATGATATTCATTTTTCTTGTTGGTGTTCTTGGATTGTGTGATTAGTCTATTGTTGGTTATTTTATTAGAGATGATCGGATTTGTTGCTTTGGTAGTGTGTTGGTGTTTCTTCATTTAGGTCCTAGCTGACTTGATGAATTAACATGTTGAAATTGTTGATGTTTATTTGGTAGAAATTGTGCATGTTTGAGGTTTAATATTTGGGTCCTATCTAAGTCTTATTTGTCTTGATTTGGATTGCATTGGAGATTGAGCATAATATTTATATATTTTATTATATTAGGTCTTAGCTAACCTTGTGGTTGATTATTCATTGTAATCGGTATAAATAAGAGATCATTTTATAATTGAGAGTATGTATGGAAGAGATAGGATTGTGTATATGTGTATTTTGCACTAAAGGCTGAGTTTATACTTCATTGGAACTGTATTGGCATAGGAGATGTTATTTTTAGTTCAGTTGTAAAGGACTACATGTCCACCACATTTTGATTGAAGATAGATCAATTAACTTGATTGAGGTCCAAATATGATATTGTATTACAAGAAGTGATCTCTATGAAGTGAGACTACAAATTGGGCTATAAGCCTGTGGTTTCAAGTGCATCCTTTGTTCTCTAGTTTTCTCTTAACCAGGTAGTACTTTTAATAGACTACACTCATCTAGTGGGTTTGACTCCCATCAGGGTTTTCCCTTAATCAATTTTCATCGAGAACAAATCTTTGTGTTTAGTGATCTATGTTTTGGATCCTTCATTATTGTTTATCTTTCAGATCTAAGTGGATAAAGTTAAATTAAAGTAATTAGGTACACACAACTAATTCAACCCCCCTCTCAGTAGTGTTTGCCTCCTTTTGGGCCTAACAATTGGTATTAAAGCTAAGTCCTTTCTGAAAAATCTTGATCACTTGAAGGAGATCCATCATGGAGAGTATGAGAAGAGAGAGTTTGAATTTTGATGGAAACAAACACCTAATTTGGAAGGATCAAATGACTACATGCCTGATATACATGGGAATAGGTGATAAATATTGGCAGGTCACTGAGAAGCATTATACTATTCTAAATGACCTAACAAATGCTACTGTAGATGAAAATAAAAACTTTAAGGAGAAAATGTTAGCAAGAGGGACATTGATCAACACCTTATCATATTCAAAATATTCACACATTTATGGATTAAGGACTATACATGAGTTATGGAAAAAAATAGAAATTATTTATGAAGGTGATACTTATGTTAAGAAAGTTAAGTTGCGGGGACTAAAATCTAAATATGAAGACATAGAAATGAGTGAAGGAGAGACTGCCTCAGTTTATTTACAAAGAGTGAATGATTTGGTCTATGAAATCAGATGTGTTGGAGGAACCTTGACAAATAATGAATTTGTTAACAAGACTCTAAGATCTTTTCATACATGTTACAGTGAGAAGGTTACTGCTATTGAAGAATTGAGAACCATAAGACCTATTTCAAGAGAATCTTTATCTAGAAGACTTTATGCCTATGAGATAAGTACACTTAGTAAGGACCTTTTGAAGGCTAAAACTACATTCAAAGCTAGTGTGACCAAGTATGACCAAGGATAAATTTCTACAAAGATGAAATTCAAACACTATACTAAGAATTGGGAAGAGATCATGGAAAAAGAAAGGAATATTGATGAACTTAAAACCTTGATTGTAACAAGACTACCTAAGGGATCCAATAAGTATGAAGGAAGATTACCTTTGAAATGTTTTAATTGTAATAAGGTTGTTCATATTGCATCTAGATTGATGCAAGGTAGGGAGCAAGAGGGGCCAAACAATGGCACACCCTAATGATCCAAACCTGCCCAACACATGCGGAAGCAACAAACAACAACAGTGAGAGAGAGAATGTAGAAACTTTCATATATTTTCATCAATTGAATCATACATGCCAGGTTG
Source organism: Chamaecyparis obtusa (assembly GCA_027943335.1). Lineage (NCBI taxonomy): Eukaryota > Viridiplantae > Streptophyta > Pinopsida > Cupressales > Cupressaceae > Chamaecyparis > Chamaecyparis obtusa. The sequence goes on along the minus strand of BSBK01006933.1, from coordinate 528,212 downwards.
TAAGGCCTTCCTGATTATGTCCTGATATTATAATGAATCTTAGAAGTCCTCAAACATGTGAGGATCTCTTACAAATCTCCAATCTAATGCCTACTATCTTCTATCCCCCAAAACTGCCTTCTAATCTACAACCAAACAACTACATCTATACAAGAAGCTACCAAACTGAGTCAGCCTTCAAATCCACAATCAATGGAAGGAATGGTTAGATCTAGGACCACACACTTCCCAATGATGGATTCCAACATTAAATCTGTGATCCATTATAATTGCACAAGTTAGCCTCAACAAAAAAAAAAACTAAACCTGTTGGTAAGCAAGATAACTGAGCAGCAGACAGGCAATGTCGAGCGCGAGTGAAATAACCAACCACCCAAGAGATAACTAACCACACTCAATAACCAAAGGAAACTGACCAACTACCAACCAACTCAATCAAAGTAGGAACCAAGCAACACAGACAAACTCCAAATTGTTTTTTTGGTGACACAGGATTGCCAAGGACCCGAGATGCTCCTACATCAGACACCTGGGGTTATTTTGAAATGATTCTCCAAATCATTTGGTAGGTCTAGTCTGAGCTGCATCCAAATTAGACTGTGAAATCCATGAACTATCTTCCATCGGTCTACTCTTCCACTTAACCAGATATTCCATGTATTGTTTTCCTCTTGTACTCTTGCCAACTCTTTCCTTCAAAATATGTTCAACTTCATCATTCTGCTTCTTAGGATATTCTGTCGGTATTGTCATTTCTTCATCAAGTTCATGATACTCATATAAATCAGTAATATTGAAAATAGGTGATATGTCCATGTCATCGGGTAACTCAATCTCATATGCATTTCCATTGTCAAATTTCTTCAGAATCTTGTAAGGTCCAAACTTCTTCATCTTCAACTTTCCATATGTTCCAATAGGAAATCGACCTTTCTTCAAATGAACCATCACTTCATCACCAACATCAAAATTTTTTTGCCTTCTTGATCTATCAGCTCTGTCTTTGTATTTCTGATTACTATCTTCCAGCTTCAACTTCACATCTTCATGCAATGTCTTCATGTATTTGGCAAATTTTACTCCATCACTTCTCTTATTTTCATCATCAATGTCTCTCAAATCAGATATTCCTCTTGGTTGTATTCCATTCACAATCTCAAATGATGTCTTTCCAGTACTCTTATTCATTGAATTATTGTATGCAAACTCTGCTTGTGCCAACACAGAATCCCAATTACTCGATGTGTCTCCTACTAAACATCTCAAAAGATTTCCCAAACTTCTGTCCACAACATTGGTTTGTCCATTAGTTTGTGGGTGAAATGTAGAACTATATTTAAACTCAATGCCAAATTTCTTCCAAAGTGTTTTCCAAAAATATCCAACAAATTTACTATCTCGGTCAGAGATGATACTCCTCAGTAATCCATGCAATCTGACAATTTCCTTAAAGAAAAGATCTGCTACATGTACTACATCTGATGTCTTTCTACATGGTATAAAATGTGCCATCTTAGAAAATCTATCCACAACAAAAAATATTGAATCCTTACCTCTTACTGTCTTCGGTAAGCCAAGAATAAATCCATACTGATGTCACTCCAAGGTTTCTCAGGAATAGCAATCGGTGTATACAATCTAGTATTCTGACTTACTCCTTTTGCAACTTGACAAATTCTACAACTTTTCACAAATTTCTAAACATCTTTATACAACTGTGGCCAATAGTACTTCTCCTTAAGCAAATTCCATGTTTTATCAATGCCAAAATGTCCAGCCAAACCACTACTATGTTTCTCCTTTATCAAATTAGTTCTTATTACACCTCTCGATATACACAACTGAATACCTTTAAACAACATACCTTCCTAAATAAAATATTCATCCCATTTAGTATCTTGTTGATCTTGAATAGGTGCTCTGCACTTTCTCCATGGCTCAAAAAAATTAGGGTCAAACTCATAAGAATCTCTCATCTCATCAAAGCCAAGAACTTCAATTTTCATCTCGGTCATCAAAGATCTTCTCCTACTCAATACATTAGAAACTCGGTTAGTGACTCCACTCTTATGCTTTATCACAAAAGTGTAACTCTAAAAATACTCAACCCATTTCATGTCTCTGATTCAACTTATTTTGACTACCCAAATATTGTAAAGCCTTATGATCAATATATAACACAAATTCACTCGGTATCAAATAATGTCTCCATTTCTTTAGTGCTTGAACAATAGCATAGAATTCTTGATCATACATAGAATATTTCCTTCTAGCATCATTCAACTTTTCACTAAAGAAAGCAGCAGGTTTACCTTCTTGACTCAACATAGCTCCAATTGCACTTCCACTTGCATCACATTCCACTTGAAATACCTTACTGAAATCAGGTAATGCCAAAATAGGTAATTCAGCAACCTTCTACTTTAGAGTCTCAAAACTTTTGTCAGCTCCATGTGTCCACTTGAATTCTCTTTTGTCTCCTCTCATAGTCTCAGTCATAGCATTACAAATTGAACTAAAATTCCTTATGAACTTTTCGTAAAAACTTGCAAAACCATGAAATAATCTTACCTCACTAGCATTTATAGGTGTAGGCCAATTCAAAATAGCTTCAACCTTTTCAGGATCCATCTTCAAACCATCAACTGAAATAAAAAATCCCAAATACACAATCTCCTCTTTCATGAATGAACACTTTTTTCAGATTTATCAGCAACTTTTCTTCTTTCAATCTCTACAAAACTTGTCTAACATGCAACAAATGTTCTTCTCTAGTCTTACTAAATATCAGAATATCATCAAGATATACAATCACAAACTTACCCAAGAATTTCTTCAAAACCTCATTCATCAAACTCATAAAAGTACTCGGTGCATTAGTTAAACCAAAAGGAATAACCAACCACTCATACAAACCTTCTTTTGTCTTGAAAGAAGTCTTCCATTCATCACCTTTTTTTATTCTGATCTAATGATACCCACTTTTCAAATCAATCTTTGTGAAATATTTTGCTCCTATCAAACTATCCATTATGTCATCCATTCTCGGTATAGGAAACCTACACTTCACTGTTATCTTATTGATTGCTCTGGAATCAGTACACATTATCCATTCTCCATTCTTCTTAGGTGCCAATACAATAGGTACTACATAAGGACTCAAACTTTCTCTGATCAAACCTTTCTCCAGCAACTCTTGAATCTTTCGGTTCAATTCCTAATTCTTGATAGGTGTCAACTGATGAGGTGCCTTATTTGGTAAACTAGCTCCAGGGATTAGATCCATACAATGATCAATGCTTCTTTTCAGTCGCAAACCATCAGGTACATTAATAGAAATGATATCACTATACTTGATGAGTAACTTATCAGTCTCCTTAGGTACATTATCCTCTATTTTCTTACTCAACTTGTTAGGGATCACAACAAAACATACATCATTCTTTTTCAAAGAGTTAACAAATTTTCTTCCCTCCATCAAAAAAACTTTTGTAGATGTGCAAACATTACTAACAGGTTCTTCCATCAATGGTAACAAGATTTGTTTCCTTCCATCAACCACAATAGTATACTTATGCAATCTCCCATCATATATAGCATGTCTATCATATTGCCAAGGTCTACCCAACAAAATATGACAACAATCCATAGGCATGATATCACATAACACCTTATCATAGTACTTTCCAATCTTCAAATTCACATAACATTGTTCACTTACCAGGAGTGTATGCTCATCTTTGATCCATAAAATCTGATAGGGCTTCAGATGTACCAACCTTTTCGATTGTAATTTTGTGACCATCTCTTCAGATGCTAGATTATCTGAGCTACCACTATCAATGATTACCTTCCAAAATTTATCAGAAACTCTACATCTGGTCTTGAACAAACTTTTCCTTACCAGATCTTCCTTCTTGCTTTCATTCCATAGTGTTCTCCTTACCATCAAGTTATTTTCTTTCTTAGGTTCATTCGGTGACTCTTCTTGCACCAAGGCATTTCTACTACTACCAGCCTTCTTACTAGCATGTTTACATTCAAAAGATCTATATCCTTCTTCTCCACAATTGTAACAAGTTCCTCAAAAACTTCCTCTGCTATAACCACCTCAGTAGTTACTGCCTCTATCTCTAAATGAACTTTCACTTTTCCACTCGGTCTTGCCTTTGTCCAAATTTGTCTTTTCTAGTTCATATCTACCATTTTCACCATTAGATCTACCTCTTCCTCTAGGGAATCTACCACCTTGACCTCTTTGTCTTTGTTCGTGTCTTTCGTTCAATTTCTCCTCGACCTTCAAAGCAAATTGATAAGCCTCTTCAATGTTCTCCAACTTGACCATATTAATTTCCTCTTGGATGGAAACTCTCAAACCATTCAAGTATCTACTGATTCTTTCTACATCATCTTCATCATGTCCAGATCTGATATCCAATCTATAGAATTCATCAGTATACTCTTTTACTGAGCTATCTTTCTATCTCAAACTTTGCATTCGCCGAACTAGGTTAATCTGATAATCACAAGGTAAGAACTTTCCTTTCAATTTATTCACCATTTTATTCCATACCTTAATTTTGTCTTTTCCTTTCCTCTTCTAATCCAATTGCAGATGTTCCCACCATAAGGATGCATGACTTTTCAACTTTGTGCTTGCAATCTTCACTTTCTTATCCTCAGGGATGTTTTCATATTCAAAATACTTTTCCATCTCAGTGATCCAGTCCACCAATTCATCAGAATCTAGCCTTTCACCATAATCAGGAGGATTGAAATGTGGTGTTGACTTCAGACTTTTAAAAGCCTTCAAAAATATTTCTTCACCTTGATCCATAACAGGTGCAGGTTCTGCATTCGCTTGTTCTCCTCAACTTCATCATCACTAACATATTCAAGATGTATGCCTCTTCTTTGGGCTATTTCAATAGCTTCTAACCTAGTAGAAATCTTCCTTAGCATATCTACCAATCCTAGATCTACATCTCACCTCCCATGAACCATCTTGACAACCCTCTGCAATTGCAGGTCAGATCGCAATCTGCTACCCCACAACAATCAACTGGGGCTTCAAGAGGAACCTACAAACCTAGATCCATAGAACTAGATCAAGATCTCACCTCACTCTGATACCACCTGATGCAAGGTAGGGAGCAAGAGGGGCCAAACAATAGCACATCCTAATGATCCAATCCTTCCCAACACATGCGAAAGCAACAAACAACAACAATGAGAGAGAGAATGCAGAAACTTTCATATATTTTCATCAATTGAATCATACATGCCGAGTTGTAAGGCTTTCCCAATTACGGCCTGATATTATAATGAATCTTAGAAGTCCTTAAACATGTGAGAATTTCTTACAAATCTCCAATCTAATGCCTACTATCTTTTATCCCCCAAAACTGCCTTCTAATCTACAACCAAACAACTACATTTACACAAGAAGCTACCGAACTGAGTCGGCCTTCAAATCCACAATCAATGGAAGGAACAATCAGATTTAGGACCACACACTTCCAAATGATGGATTCCAACATTAAATCCATGATCCAATATAAATGCACAAGTTGGCCTCAATAGAAAATAAAACTAAACCCGTTGGTAAGCAAGATAACCGAGCAACAGATAGGCAATGTCGAGCACCAGTGAAATAACTGACTACCCAAGAGATAACCGACCACACTTGGTAACCAAAAGAAACCGACCAACTACCGATCAACTTGGTCAAAGTAGGAACTGAGAAACACAAACAAACTCCAAATTGTTTTTTTTGTGACACAAGATTGCCAAGGACCCGAGATGCTCCTGCATCATAGATGTCCGAACAAGAATTATAAGGATGTTAGAGACAAATCTAAGAAATATCATTCTAAGGCTCATAATAATTTTTATGTTGTTGAAGTAGGTTTGACTGATGATGAGTCTATTTCTAGTGAGGAATAAATTTCATTTATTTCCATTAAATAAGATAAACCTAATGAAGAAAAAACATTGGTTTCAAGAATTGTTAAAAGAGATGAATGAGTCATTGATAGTGGATGCTCACATCATATGACTGGTTATTGTATGCACCCTAAAATGGTCGCCTAGACTTTGGGCCCCATTTATTTGATTTATCAATCCTGAATCATTTTTATCAATAATCAATATTTTCAACAATATTAATCTCTTGATCAAGTCTTAATTTCGATCATATATTGGATTTTTATCCTTGGGCTAACCATTTATCCTAAGTCTTTATTTAATTAAAAGGAATATTTCCTCCCCTTTCAATTAAATAAAAAAAAGCCCACCTTTTCCTCTTATCCTAAGTTGCACAAATAAAATATTATTCCTATTTTATAAAAAGGGAAAAAAGCACTTTTGTCTCACATGAGGCTCAAAAGTCAACACTTCACTCTCATTGGAGGATGTTTGTGCACATGGATTGCTCCTCTTTCAAGCTCCACCGCTGATTAAGATCTTTTGCCTCTTAATCTCCATGGTCCATTTCTCCTCATTTCTTATAAAAGGAGAGCTCTCTCCTTCATTTGGATATCCATATTTTATGTTATTGTTATGCTGCAGGTTTTGGAGCTCTCTTTGAAGACACTCAAGCTTTGAAGCCTTGACATTCTTAGTTGCATTTCATAATAGTTTTTGCTTTCATAGTTGCATTCATGGCATTCTTAGTGTAGATTTCTTTTTATGCAATCTCACATAGTCTAAATAGGAATGATTTGTAATCCATTGCTATTTCCTTTCATAGATTAGTTGCATTGTACTTCCATTTTCATAGCATATCTTGCACATTTGCATTTTCATTTTAGTTGCATTGCATTGCATTTCATATTGGATTCTTGGAGATATTGGCACTCTTGCCCTTGTCTTCATTGCGAATCTCTCATTGTATGGTTGACTAGCAAGGTCACTTTCTTGTAGCTCTAGCTGAGAGCAAAACTTATAGTCCCTTGCAACTCCATGCATAGAGAGCTATGAGCCGCTTTGTGAGGCCTCATTCTTGAGCAACCTTGCATGTAATGGTTCATAGAAGTGCATATTTTAGTGTGTACATTTCTGGCGCCCACCGTGGGGCAGAGTAGATAGCTTTGTCCTTTTATTTGATGCATTTTTCGTCATTTTCGGATTAACTGTCGAAAAAATCTGTGTCTCTGGTTTTCTGTTTCAGATTATCGCGCGACACTTCTCAGAAATATCGCGCGATATACTTCCTGTCTTGGCGCGATACTTCGCTCGGAAAAAGTATCGCACGCATATAGCGAAGTCTATCGCCTGGCATCGGGCGAAGTATCGCCTGGCATCGTGCGAAGTATCGCTCGACTGGGGAAGTATCGCCCGACTATAGGAAACTGTGTCGCGCGATATTGTTGGAGACTGAGAAACATCGCCTGGTCTGGCAGAGACTTGCGCTTTCAGTTTTTTTTGTCCGAATTCGACTATTTTAGCTTGCTGTTTTGTTTTACTTTGTTTAATTAGGTCTAACCTATTTTTTTTTAGCTTAAATCCATTAGATTATTGCAGATTTACATTTGGATTTTGATTTTGCTAACATTGTGGGCCTAACAAGTTGTGTTTGTAGGTGCTCTCCTTTGCTTAAAAATTGCTAAAAACGCATGTCAAAGAGGGCTACTAACAGTTTTTGCAGGGCTGCCCAAGCATAAAAACAAAAAAAATTTCCATTTCTTGCTTGTTGGTGTTTTCCTTTCATTTGTGGCATTTACTAATTGTATTAGGAATCTTAATACCTTGTGAAAGGGATTTTGAGGTGGTAGGAGAAGTATGCTCTTCACCTTTAGGTGAATCAGAAAATCTTGACCCATCTTAAGGTTTTGGAAGCAAGGGGGTAATTGATCTCTTTGTTTGGTGTGTTTGGAAAAAATTCTTGAGATAGGGGAGTATGCTCTTCACCCTTGTGGTGAATCAAAAACCTTGAACCTCAAGATTTGATCCATTTTGTTTAGTTTAGGAATCCTTTAGAGGGCCTGCTCTTGAGCAATCAAGAGGAACGACTCAAGTGGGGACAACCTTGTCATCATTCTCCTTGGTGGCAAGTGATTCCAACTCACTATAATCTCAAGGCTATCAAGGACACCAAAAACCTTGATAGACATAACACTTGTCTTCGCTTGATGTAAGTACTTGTGGGATTGTGACCATGAGGAAAACATTGAGCAAGAATGCTTAAGGTACTCTTGAGGCCGCGAGGTCCTAGTCCTTTATGAGGAGCAAGAGGGGTGTTGTGAACGGAAATCCTTATTAAGAACCATTAGATAGAAGCCACCCTCTTTTAGCCGCTTATCTTCTTAGTGCAAGGATTGATCCAAGTGGTTTACCCGGATCACCTTAAGATACTCACCATATGTGTCCCTTTGGTTGTGTCATTTTGACATTTCCATGACAAAGCCAATATCTCTTGTGGGCAACCACTTGGTGTGAGGCAAGGGGGCATCAAGTTGTGGGCTAAGTTGGTAAGTATTGAGCCTTGTCTTGTAGGTAGTAATTGCTTGATTTGTCTTCGATTGTGTGATACCAGTGTAAACATTCTCAACATACAAACAATCGGTAGCATTCATAGGGTGCTTTTTCAATTTTGATATCACAAGTGTTTGTCTTGACAAGGTTGCTTTTGCCCTTGTTTCAAGTGCTTGAAGACATGTTTGATCCTTTACTGTTTGCAAACCTGTCCAAATGCTGTTGAATTTGTGACTGAAACCAAGAACATCAACCCTCAGACTGAAAATTTTGACCAAACAGACCCAAAAATGCAAATTTCACACAATTCTGGTCAAGAGTTGAATAATTCTGTAACAGTATCGCACCCTGTAAGGCGAAGTATCGTGCGATACTGCGCACATGCTAGAAATATCGCACCCTTTGAAGAGAAATATCGCGCGATAGTTCACCCCTGACGGACTATCGCCCTGCCTGCCTGGGGTATATCGCCCTATAGTATTAAGAAGTATCGCCTGTCTTAGGGCGAAGTATCGCACGGGTAGAGGTTTATCACCCCAGTAGCCTGGAGTATATCACCTGGTTCATTTTTATCATGCTTAAATTTTTGTCAGTTTCAGTTGCTGTCAATTAGGCCAGGTCTTAGAACAGGCTTCTCACCCTGACGTTTGAGATCTGTCTTGACTCCAAATCTCTGGTTCTTAGTTCTTCGGGATAGCATCATTTGGTTTACAAAGTCACTTTGGAATAATTGTCAAGTTAGAAAGCCATTCTTGGTGCCAAGGTTCATCTTTAAAAGTGTTAGCTATATTCTGGGAAAATTTTAGTTCTCTTATTGTCCAAATCGCTCTCATTTTCAATTATCTTTTGGCCTAGTCTAACCTCCTGATTCAAAAGTGCAAGGGTAGTCACCCTTTGATTTGAAGCACCTCTTTGACAGTGTTGGTAAAGCCCCCTTTCTTTTCTTTTTTTCATCTTTCTTTGGACAATAGAGGATTTCGATTATCCTAGTTTGGTGTGGACACTTTGAAAGGTCACCTTATCATTGAGAATATCTCTCTTTCATGTCAGTTACGACAAGGTACCAAGTTAATCAAGGGAAGCGACCCCCTGTTGCCTTTAGCCAGTTACCACCTATCAAGACCCGTCGACAACCTAAGGGAAAAGGACCCCTTTTTGACCAATCTCCTAAAAGTGAATCTGAGGTGTGTTTTAATCCGGAAGCTAACCCTAGTGAAGTGAGCACCTCTTTCATACCACTTTCATCAAGCATGGACATGAGTTACACTTTCACCCGACAACAAAGAGAAGCCATGAATCAAACTCTCGAGGATATCTTTCAACGACACAGAGGAGAGTATGGTGGTTCTTCTCATGCCAGTCCACCCGGGTCACCTCCTAACAACGCAAGGTATTTTGATGCTCAACAACGAGCTGAAAGACAGCATAAGTCAGCCCACTCAGATTCAGGGTCACAACACGAAGACCAGAACAACGAATCTAGTGATCACCATATCAACGCAGCTAATGCAATAAGGCATTCAAGACAAACCTCCCCACTTAAGGACACTTCTCGATATGCAAATACAAGATTAAGAAGCATTGAGAGAGAGAAGCAAGCCTACTTAGATGAACAGGCTGCAAAAAAGGAAAAATTCCGACAACTAAAGGAAGAGGAACGTGCATTGTTGGATATACAGAAAAGAGTCGCCCAAGAAGAAGAAGATAGACTCTATGCACAACAACTCCAAAATCGATCTAACAGGAGGGGAGCCAATAGTGGGACCAACTCGCCCCCATCTACCCCTTCCCCTAGCCCTCGAAGAAGATCAAAGACACCCTCACGATCCCCAAGTCCTAGAGGAAGGACTTCAAGATATGACCATCATAGGGGACAATCGTCTCATAGACATTCAAAGCAACCCTCCCAACGAGCACATCATGGCTCACAACATGGAGGCAGTTATGCTAATCATATGGACTTCATGACTATGCAACAAGAACCATCCTTTCAAGCCTATGTGGAGCAATACGTGGAACAAAACAAAGACCAATTTTTGGAAAGTCTTATCAACAAAGGCGCTAAAGTTCCATATAACTTTGATGTTCACCAAAAAATCAAGAAACAGAATCCTTCAACTGATGAGTTAATCTTACAAATGCAAAAGGATATAGACAGAATAAAGGCTCCCAAGAGTACATTTCATTTGGACTCCATATGTCCTAATCCCATTGACAAAAGTGTGGTGATGGTAGAATTTCCTAAGAAAGTTGAATTCCCAACATACGACAAATATGATGGCACGGGTGACCCTCATGACCATGTTCGACAATTCTACATAATGAGCTTTTCCTTTCACCACGAAGACTCCTACTTGCTGAGATTATTCCCAAGGAGTTTAAAAGGTCAAGCCATGGAGTGGTTCACCAACCTTTCCCCTCCAGTGAGGACATTTAGAGAACTTGTCCAAAGATTTGTGCAACATTTTGCCTACAATTTATCTAGGTCGGTCACCATGCTTGATTTGTGTAAACTTAAGCAAAATCAAGGGGAATCTTTTGTCACCTTTTTGCAACGATGGAGGCGATTGTGTTCGAAATACCCAAGGACAATCCCTGAAGAAGAGAGAATTGATATCATTGTGAACAATCTAATACCAGAACTCAAGTATGAAGTCAAGAAGATTCCATTTAATTCTTTTGATACTATGGTAGAGGTGGCATGTCGCATTGAGGATGTCCTAAAAGAACAAGGAATTTTGGCCAAACCAACAAATAACAACAATAGCCAAAATAACAATACTAATGGTAACAAGGACAAAAAGAACTCTTATTGGAACAAAAACAAGCAAGTCGTCAACGACGGAGTTGTTGATTCATCTCAGGTCAAAAATGAAGGAGTTCTTAATCTCTCTCATGCAGTTCAAGCTATGAAGTTGCAAACATCATCAACGCAACAAGACAAACCTCAGTATCAAAAGAGATCTAAAACGGAGAAAAGACAATTCACTAAATTGGGAGAATCCTATGCAGATGTTTTTAAGACACTCGTTGCTCATAATCTGGCGCACCCACAGGATCCTACAAAACATCGAATACCAGATCCTTTACCTCATTGGTGGGATGCTAAGGCTTTTTGCGTTTTCCATAATGGGATTGGACACGACATAGAAAATTGTTTCAAACTCAAGCATCTTGTCCAAGACCTTATTGAGAAAGGACAATTACAAGTGGATGGGTTAACTACTAATGCAGACCATAAAGCCTTTAAAGAGCCCTTGCCTAAATATGAAAAAGGAGAGAATTCTAGTAAGAATGGAAAAGCGGCTATTAACTATACATACACATACGCTGATAATGTGATTAACATGCTTGAAGTGGCTGACAATAATATCAACATGGTGAGAAAGAAAGATCCTTATGGACATAATGTGGACTCAATTCCTATGACTAATGAAAGACCCGCTGTGGTGATAAGAGGTCCTCACACACAAGGAATGCCCCGATCCCTCAATGTTGTCACTAGGGGTCAGGCTCAAGCACCCATTATCATCAAAGGTCCTAGCACTAGCAAGTCTAAACAGCCCGTGTCCAAAGGTGCTCCTCCAAAACCTGTCGTTGGTCCTGATTCCAATTACAACCTTATTGACCAACTACAACGTACACCCGCTCAGATATCCATTTTTGAGCTTTTAGAATTATCTCCTAAGCACAAGCGCGTCCTCGAGGATGCTTTGCAAGCAGCCAATGTCCCTAATAACTTAGATATCGACCAATTCCAAAACATGGTCAACCATTTGGCTAGCCCTCATTTCCTCACCTTCTCAGAAGAAGATGACAAATCCATTAGTCACCCACATAATTTGGCCTTACACATCGAGGTCATGATTCATAAAACCCGTGTTAGGCGTGTACTGATAGATGGGGGTGCGGGGCTCAATATTTGTACTCTGAGTTTGCTGCTAGCTCTAGGGTATTCTGAGAACGTCATTGACACAAAGAAAAGAATCACAATCAAAGCATATGATGAAGCAGAAAGAAGTTCTAAGGGATTGGCTGTTTTGCCTATTCGTATTGGTCCTGTAGAAAGAGACATATTATTCCAAATTGTTGATGTTGGACCTCTCACCTACAACATTTTGCTAGGTAGGCCATGGATTCATGAAATGCAGGCAGTCCCATCGACATATCACCAGTGTGTTAAGTTCCCCCATAATGGTGTAGAAATTTGCATCCTGGGAGACAGTGCTCTATCAGTTAATAACATTTCTGCGGGATCACATGTACCTTTGAATAGAGAATCTGACAATCTTAGTAGTTCACTTGAACAATGCAAGCAGAAATTCAAGACCATGGACCTTGGGATGGGAGATTATAAGATTGATTCTTTTACAAAAATGTCAATCTCTCCTAGGTCTTATGGGAGACCCTCCCCAAATGTGAATCCTTCATCATCAGCAATGATGTTATTTGGGAAATTTGTTGAGTCTTCGGTCCCCATTCAAGAAGAGAAGGAGGAAGTTGCTGTCAAGAACTAGATATATCACGAAGAGAAATACAAACATAATGAGAATTTTGCTCCTTCACCTGAAACTTATGGGAAAGGATATACACTGGTTAAAAATATGGGATATCCGGGATTTGGTCCCCTTAGTCATAGGTTGGATGCTAAAGCTGAGCTTCTTGATCATGCTCTCTTCGGACGCAAAAATAAGTCCACGATCGGCTTAGGTTTTGAGAATAAGAAGCAGAAAGGTATCCCTGTCCCAGCTCCAACGGACAGTGATAGTGATGCAGATTATACACCCGATCTCTCCAACCAACAAGATGTGTCTGATGATTGGGTGCCCTCCACGAATCTCCTTTGGGGAGATTCCACAGATTTGATGCTTAATAATCCTACTATCCCAGCTACGACGGATAGTGATTGTGTGACTTCTAGATCGACAAAGGAAAGTGTTACTGTCCTAGCTGCGACGGATAGTACCAATACTAGCACTAGAGAGGGGGAAACCCTTCCTCACCTTGAGGCTTCTACATCACGAGGCCTAAATGATGACTCAGAGACAGACTCCCATGAATATGAATGGGATTCACTTTCAGATGCAACAATTGATCTAGATGTGGATATTATCCATGTCTATAGTACCCAACCCGATGCAACTAACGATCCTAGTGTCAGACTAGAGGATTGCCCTCCTCAAATCACCTTAGTAGACGACGCTTCGTTTGACAGGATGAGCCCCAATTCAGGAATCTTAGGAGAAGACTTGACGAGCTCCGATTATATGGTCACCAGAGATGACACCTTTCACATTCACAACATCGAACCTACCATTGACTTGCCCCTTGTTCACTTTGACCTAATTGACTGGTCCCAGCGCCACCACGAGCCCACATTCCTCACATTTCGCAACGATTACGAAATTGCTTGCTATCTGAATGCTCTCGAACCCGTGGCTTCTTCCACCAGTGAACCAACAACCAGCATGACGGAGCCTGATATTAAGTACCTCAGTCTCAAAACAAAAGAGAAAAAGAAAAATAGGTCTGATGGCGAAAACCACATTGTGGCGGTGTCAGAACCAAAAATAGTAAAAAGAAATGACGCATCCAAAGGTGAAAACCTCTTTGAGGCACCTAAGGATGGGGTACTTAATAACTTGCCGAGTTATTTCCAGGATAGATCATCAATATTGATTGAACCAACAAAGCCGGTCAATCTAAACACAGAAGAAAATCCTCAGATAGTCCATCTTGCTCAGTCTTTATCAGAGGAAGAGACCACGGCATATGTACAGTTTTTACAGAAAAAGAAAATTAATTTTGCATGGACCTACTCAGACATGCCAGGGCTTGACACAAATCTCATAATGCATCACTTATCTATAGCTCCAGGAGTCAAGCCAGTCAAACAGAGATTAAGAAAAATGCATCCACATATAGCTCTACTTGTCAAAGGAGAATTAGAAAAGCTTTTGAAAGCTGGATTTATTAGAGCCATTGATTATGCAGAATGGATCTCAAACATAGTACCGGTCTCCAAACATGATGGGTCCATTTGTGTCTGCACAGATTTTAGAGATCTAAACAAAGCATGCCCAAAGGATGACTTTCCACTTCCAAACATTGACATGATAGTGGACATGACAGCGGGCTATGACATATATTCCCTAATGGATGGTTTCTCGGGGTATAATCAAATCAAAATAGCTCCTAAAGACCAAGAGAAAATAGCATTCACATGTGCATGGGGAACCTACTGTTGGAACGTCATGCCATTCGGGTTAAAGAATGCAGGAGCAACCTACCAAAGAGCCATGACAACTATCTTTCATGATATGATGCACAAAAATATGGAAGATTATGTGGATGATACCCTGGCAAAATCAAGAAAAAGGGACACACACCTCAATGATTTGGAAGTAATTCTAGATCGTATGGAACAATTTCAACTCAGATTGAATCCAAAGAAATGCGCATTTGGCGTCACCTCAGGCAAACTTTTAGGATTCATAATATCAGCAAAAGGTATCGAGGTTGATCCCGAAAAGGTCCAAGCAATCCTAGATATGCCACCTCCTCGAAATATCAGCCAAATGAGAAGTCTTCAAGGACGTCTTCAATCAATTAGGAGGTTCATTTCTCAGCTTGCAGATAGAGCGCAACCCTTCAACAAGACATTGCATAAGGGTGCTTCTTGTGTTTGGAACGAGGATTGTCAACAGAGCCTAGATCAGATCAAACAATACTTGGCTAATCCTCCGATCTTAATGCCTCCTATTCCAGGGAAACCATTGCTTCTATATATCTCAGCTACAGAAACTTCCCTGGGGGCATTATTGGCTCAAACAGATGATACTGGGAAAGAACGGGCCATCTACTATATCAGCTGTACTCTAGTCTCTTATGAGATCAATTACAATAATATTGAGAAGTCTTGTCTCGCGGTGGTGTTTGCTTCTCAAAAGTTGCGCCACTACATGCTTGCTCATACCATACACTTGATTGTCAAAATTGATCCCCTTAAATACTTGCTTGGTAAGGCCGCCCTGACGGGTAGACTTACTAAATGGATGATGGTCCTCACTGAATTTGACATAGAGTACGTTGAAAGGAAGGCAATAAAAGGGCAAGCTATTGCTGACCAATTAGCTGATTTTCCAATCCAGGATAGTATGCCAGTCCAAGTGGAATTCCCAGATGAACACATCTTATATACCACTACTCGCACTTGGACAATGTTCTTTGATGGCTCCCGCATGCAAAATGGATCAGGTGCTGGAGTGTTATTTGTTTCTCCACATGGGTACAACATTCCAAAGTCTTATAAACTATTGTTCCCATGTACCAATAATATTGCAGAATATGAAGCTTTAACTAATGGCTTGAAAATGGCTATAGAATGGAATATCACAGAATTACATGTCTTTGGGGATTCTCAGCTAATCATCAACCAAGTCAATGAAGAGTATCAAACCAAGGATGACAAATTGATACCCTATAAAAAGATGGTTGATTCTTTGAAACGCTATTTCACCTTTGTGACGTTTCAACAAATCCCTAGGATAGAGAACAAAGCTGCAGACGCCATGGCCACATTGGCTTCACTTCTTCAGTTGGAGACACATGAATCCAGATTTGAATTCCTGGTGGAAGAGCTACACCATCCCATCTTTGACTCATCTGAAAGCCGTGTCATTTGTGCCATTATCACACACGAGTCTTCCCGATATGGTGCTATCTATTCATATCTTCGTGATGGCATCATCCCTGACACATTCACCTGCTCCGAACGCCGAAACCTCATCCGTAACGCCTCTCGCCACACCCTCATCTCTAGTGACTTATATAGAAGGGGTTTAGATGGGACACTCCTTAGGTGCTTGGAAAAGGAGGAATCCAACCAAGCGTTAGCTGACATCCACGAGGGCATTTGCGGTGGGCATTCTAATGGTCTTGCCATGGCCCGAAGGTTGCTTAGGGCGGGATATTATTGGCCCACAATGCAGATAGACGCAGTCACCTTTGCTAAGTCATGTGAAAAATGTCAGAAACACGGCAACCTGATTCATGCTCCGGGTAGGGAGCTGATCCCTTCTATTTCTCATTGGCCATTTCAGCGCTGGGCCTTTGATCTGGTTGGGCAAATTCACCCCAACTCATCAGGTGGACACAAGTTCATCATTACTGCCACTGACTACTTCACAAAATGGGTGGAGGCCGTACCACTTTCTGTTGCTTCAGGAAGGACCATTTCTTTGTTCATCTTGAACCATATCATTTGCCGATTTGGAGTGCCTTCTGAGATCATTACTGACAATGGAGGTCAATTTAAGAATAAAGACCTAAAGCACCTATGCAAAAAGTTTAAAATCAAGCAACATTGGTCCTCCATATATTTCCCACAAGGAAACGGACAGGCAGAAGCTTCTAACAAAACCATTCTTAAGATTCTTCATAGAACAGTACACAAGAATGGTAGGGATTGGCACTTACAAATCAATCCAGCACTATGGGCTTACCGAACAAGTATTCGCACACCTACAGGAGCCACTCCTTTCTCTCTCACCTATGGCGCTGAAGCAATATTACCTTTAGAAGTCGAGATACCATCCCTCAGAGTCTCACTCAAAGGTTTGATTACAGATGAGGATTACCGCGCCATGAGGTTGCAGGAACTAGAACTTCTAGATGAGAAGCGTAAGGCTTCCTTTGATCATATGAGAGCGTATCAGAAGCGTATGTCCAAGGCATTCAACAAGAAGGTTCGCCCTAGAGAATTTCAAATAGGTGATCTTGTTTTACGAGAAAACCCTAAGAACCAGCAAAACAAAGAGCAAAAGGGCAAGTTTGAACCTAACTGGCTTGGACCATATGTCATCACAGCTGCTTTTGGTACTGGTGCGTATTTACTATCAGATCCTGATGGAGAACAGCTCCCTGATCCCATCAACATTGTGCACCTTAAGAAGTTCTATCCTTGATGCCCATTCTGTCTGGGGGCACCTTTTGTATATATCTTATTGGTCCTGAAAAAATACCAAAAAAAAATTGATATATGATGCTGAAAAAATCCTAAAAAGTATAAAAAGTCCTGAAAAAATTACAAAAAAATCAAAAAAATTCAAAAATTCAAAAAAAATAGAAAAAGTACCTTGGTGAAAACCTAGCAATAGGCGCCTTGGTAGCAAAAAATACAAAAAAATCAAAAAATGAAAAAAATGAAAAAAAAGATTCCAAGTGGTGAAAACCTGGAAACAGGTGCTACTTGAGGCCTTTGTACCCCTATTTGTTAGCATGCGTCCTCGACACTTAACCACTTCCCATCATACCTTGACCTTATTTGGCCTAGTCTGGAATTGGTCCTTGTCTTTGTCTAGGGGGCATAACTGTTCGCATAGGTCCTGTTGGTGCGTTTGTCTCTTGGGGCATTTCACAACAGGTGTTTTTCAACACCACCCCCAACAGTGTTTTTCAACACTACCCTTGCGTCAAGTGTTTCTTAACACTTATCAGATGTCTTACCCAACAGTCTCGCATGATGCGATATTTCCCATTTGCAGATAAGATACTCAGAATTTGACTCTATGACCAACACACACGCACTTAAACAATCAACTCGCTGGCGATATGATGACTTTATTTTTCTTTGTGTGCTGTCTATGAGGATTTCTTTTGATGAGTGATCTCTCCCTGAGAAGTTTTCGATGATGCATAGCTAGAAGACTGAGGGAATGAGAACATGTTTTCTTTCTTTATCTGCTTGTGGGTATATTTTGTTGATCCTAACTGTCATAAGCATTTATGCTGGTCCTACTTGACACTATGGATTGACAAGGTATTATCCTTGACTGTTTTGCGAGTGCGTGCTTTTAGCTATCCTGACTTTCATGTGTCTTGATACAAGCATAATCTCGCCATATCAAACTTAGGTAATCTCACTGCACTAGTCATCTTGACCTATATGTCTTTTGATGCCTAGGTGAGATTCCCACATTTCCATCTGATAAAGATCATATTCATATCCACATAGTTACGCTAGTGTGCATTGTATGATCTTACGACGCTACCAATAACGCTCGATGATGATAATTAGATGTCTATAAGCGTTGTGACCTTGCAAGTCAACCACTTTCATAGTAGCTTGCATTTTTAGGGTCATGTTAGTCTAGTCTTGCATCTTGCACATGGAGAGAGCTCTCCTTTTCATCCTACATGGACCTGTTAGTCAACTGCGCTCACCTTCTCTTCTTCTTGATCATGTCTTTCGCTCCTTGTCTTTTTCATCTCGAACCTGTTTCTGTTCATCACAAAGGGGTTAATCATATCATCATATCTATATCAAAACTGTCATTTTCAAGAAACATAGGTCTATATCATACACATGAGAACTATACATACAACTATGAGAGAGAACATACATAAGCACATACATAAGCATTTTGAGCAAAATGACAAGACAATATACATAAACTGATACATCCATCACAAGTGAGACAAATACACATGATATACCGAACATCCAGTAATCTCATAAATCAATAAATGTCATGATATACAATATGAGATCCCAAAATCTGGATCAAAAGTCTCAAAATATGTCCAAACAACCTAAGATCTAACCCTAAGACTCGCTGCCACCCTCGTGAGGAGCTCGTGGTGGTGGAGGAGGCATAGCTCTCCTATCAAATGCCACATCTGATACCCCTGCCCGCTGAGAGTATGATGGTGCTCTCTCACCCTCTGGGACGGCCTGCAGATATAATCTGTGATAGTAAGCAGCCCTCGCTGACTCCCGTCGGAGCTCCAGTGCCTTGGTCTGTGCCATCGCCTCACGGCGTGCTATCTCTACTCTAAGATCAGCTATCTGCTGATCCCGCTCTGCCCTCAGATCCAGGAGCTGCTGATCTCTCATAGCTATGGTGGTCCGCAGCTGCTGTATCTCGGTCTCCCGAGCCTATATCAGGGCTCTCAGGTCCTCTCCCCCCGCAGGCTGCTCCTGCTGTACCTCTGCCTGCCGGCGAGCTGGTCTCGCCTCCTCCTCAGGAGTGGCTGATCTCTATCCCCGTGACCGTTTCCGGCCACCTGATCCCGACCCCTCTCCTCTCTCCATCCTTCTCCCCCTCCCGCCATCTCCTCCATCTCCTCCCTCCTCTCCTCCGTCCCCTCCGTCTCCTCCCTCTCCTCCCGGCGCTGGCACCTGAGCATCTGGTACTGTAAATCGAGGGAATGGTACCCTCCGCTGCTCTGCTCTGTAGGCTCCATCAGCCCCTGCGTCTACCACATCTGGGAAATAATCCCAAGGCTCACTCCTGATAGCTGCTGTCTCTGCGACAGCCTGCTGATAATCCAACATGGGTAGCCACCCATGTCCCTCCTCATCCCTGGCTCTGGCATAAGTAGTAGTCTCTGTCGAGACTCGCTGCTGCCTCCCGAACTGCCGCCACACCCGACTGATGCAAAACCTCTCTATGATATCTGCATATCGACCTACCAGTGGCCGACTGCATAGCATATAGCTCAGCTCCTCTGCAGCATCCCCCCAAACCTCCACCTCCCTGTATGGCCTCCATGTGAATGAGGCTATCTCATCCAGAATCCGCCGATAGTAGGTCACATCCCCTGAATGGGCATGTGATATAAACCTGATGTACCTGTAAATGAAGGGGTACCTCCTCTCCCTCGGCTGAACCCTAGGGCGCACCACAGCAATGTGCTCCCATGCCCATACCTGTGCCAGGATGGCACCACATGCCCATGTCCGACCGTCCCTGTAGACGATCTCATGCAGCTCATGATACATCTCTACTAAGATCGCAGGCCCCCATGCCATCCGTCGGGGCCTGCCTACCAAGTCTACCAGTAGTCTGCCCCATCCGAGCGGGAATCCCTTCTGACTGCGATCAGTCATCAGGATCTGTGAAATGATCGATGCCACAATACATGGCACCGGATAGTCTCGGCCGAAGTCATCAAGCAGTCGCTCCCAGCTGACATGCCTGTCTAGGATGGTCACATCCTGAAACATCTCCTGAATCAACCGGCGCCCCTCAGTGACGTCCTGATCATAGTATACCTGTGACAACAAACAAATCATGTTAGTTTTCATCACATGGAAACATTACATTTATGATTATATCTCAAAACATGATTATACTTACAGGCTCTCCGTGGCATGGCACTCGTAAGATCCTGTAGACGTCCTCCAAAGTGATCGACGCCTCTCCAGTAGGCAGATGGAAGGTGTTGTGCTCACTATGCCATCTCTCGGCAAGAGCAGTCAACAACCCATGGTCCGCTCGGATATATGGGTATCTCAACAGATACCGGAATTCCATAGCCCTGATATCGGCATTGCCCGGATCATCCAGATCTCGGACACACCGTAATCCTGTCACCTTCGGCGCTCTAATGATGAGCACCGGAAAAACCTCCTGCAAGCCAAAACCAAACCCGTTGTTAGTACATATCATGATGGATGTCCAAAAAACTCAGTATAAAACATCTTAAAAACGTAACATTGTCTAGACCCATGTCATTTTTTGCTCAAAAATGCATTAAATATCAAAATTTTCAACTGGGCGATATTCTTTTTCAGAGAAGTATCGTGCGATACTTCTCCCTATAGTAGGGCGATAAACCTTATGTCGAGCGATACTTCGCCCGCTATCGCGCGATCTTTCGCCCAGTATCGTGCGATACTGATGCCCAAAGCGTGCGATACTTTTGGGGCACGCGAAGTATCACACGATACTTCTCCCCAAAGCGCGCGATACTTCTAAAGTATCGCGCGATATTTCGCACAACAAAAAATTTTGAAATTTAAAATTTGAAAAAAACATGCTAAAAAAGCTATTAAATGCTAGAAATGATCAAAAAAGCTCGAGTTTTTCGAAAACATACCGGGGCAGGATAGTGTGGTGGCCGGTTATGCAACCGGGCGCGCTCGAATCGATGCCTATGGACGGGAACTCCTGCTTGCTGAGCTATTTTCTCTCTCTAAAGCTCTGAAATTCTCAAATCACTAAAAGACAAATGATTTTTGAAAATGACATTTTGACCCTTTTTATAGCATTTTGACTTTTTGACCTAATTTTCAAAACACCTCGGAATTGCGCAAAAATTGCACCCCTAGCTAATTTCGACGTCCTGGATCCATTTTCGGACTCGAAATCAAAATCCGAGGTCATCTTCATAGTCAAAATCGCATTTCAAATTCTTTCCCCCCTTCTGCGCAGTTGATTGACCTTTTGAGGCATAATTTGATTTCCGGTGGAATTTCTTCCTTTCCATGTCTTTCAAATTTTCTAGTCTTTCATCCACTCTATTTCTAGTCTTCTATTTCTATTCTTCTACTTCCTCACTGGGGCATGTTTCATTGCCTAATGGTTAACCTATTTGACCCTTACATTCGATTATGATTTGATCAAATCTTTATCCATTTTGTTGTCTCTCCTCTAACAGATTTCGATTTCGATTCTGAGGGGGCAGTATTTATGGGATTCTCATCCCTAATTCTCTTGATTTTCCTGATTCAGACATCTTTTGTGAGCTTTTGCTCAAAATTTGAGATTCTTATCTCCCATTTTTAGACATTGATTATTGCCTAGCAGCGACGGTGATGGTTTTGTCTAAAGCTTGATTTGCACCTAGCAGCGACGGTGTTGGTCTAAGCTTTTGTTTATGTTTGTCCAGATGTGATCCCGAATCGACCTCATGTCTGAGTTGTTTTGTGATCCCAAATCGATCTCACATTGCAACTTCATTCTTTGACTACATGTGTTCCCAAATCGATCACACATTAGTCAAAGAAGGGCAAATGTATGCACCCTAAAATGGTCGCCTAGACTTTGGGCCCCATTTATTTGATTTATCAATCCTGAATCATTTTTATCAATAATCAATATTTTCAACAATATTAATCTCTTGATCAAGTCTTAATTTCGATCATATATTGGATTTTTATCCTTGGGCTAACCATTTATCCTAAGTCTTTATTTAATTAAAAGGAATATTTCCTCCCCTTTCAATTAAATAAAAAAAAGCCCACCTTTTCCTCTTATCCTAAGTTGCACAAATAAAATATTATTCCTATTTTATAAAAAGGAAAAAAGGCACTTTTGTCTCACATGAGGCTCAAAAGTCAACACTTCACTCTCATTGGAGGATGTTTGTGCACATGGATTGCTCCTCTTTCAAGCTCCACCGCTGATTAAGATCTTTTGCCTCTTAATCTCCATGGTCCATTTCTCCTCATTTCTTATAAAAGGAGAGCTCTCTCCTTCATTTGGATATCCATATTTTATGCTATTGTTATGCTGCAGGTTTTGGAGCTCTCTTTGAAGACACTCAAGCTTTGAAGCCTTGACATTCTTAGTTGCATTTCATAATAGTTTTTGCTTTCATAGTTGCATTCATGGCATTCTTAGTGTAGATTTCCTTTTATGCAATCTCACATAGTCTAAATAGGAAGGATTTGTAATCCATTGCTATTTCCTTTCATAGATTAGTTGCATTGTACTTCCATTTTCATAGCATATCTTGCACATTTGCATTTTCATTTTAGTTGCATTGCATTGCATTTCATATTGGATTCTTGGAGATATTGGCACTCTTGCCCTTGTCTTCATTGCGAATCTCTCATTGTATGGTTGACTAGCAAGGTCACTTTCTTGTAGCTCTAGCTGAGAGCAAAACTTATAGTCCCTTGCAACTCCATGCATAGAGAGCTATGAGCCGCTTTGTGAGGCCTCATTCTTGAGCAACCTTGCATGTAATGGTTCATAGAAGTGCATATTTTAGTGTGTACAGTTATAAAGATAACTTTCTAAAGATTGAGGACTATGATTGAGGTATTTTTAGATTTTGTAACAATGCTCTTTGTTTTATTAAAGGAAAGGGATCTATTACTCTTTGTGGTAAAAATAGTACTGATGATGTCTTGTATGTCAAAGGTTTAAGTCATAGCTTGTTGAGTGTTGGAGAGCTATTGGACAAAGGTTACAATTTGGAATTCATGGATGTAGTCTACAAAATCAATGGAAGTACAGGAAAGCTTATTACATTAGTTACACAAACTGTTGGTAATCTATTTCATTTGAGAATTGTAGAGAATAAATGTTTGATTGCTAAGATTGATGATAGTTGTTTATGGAATAGAAGACTTTGTCATGTGAACTTTGATAATATGGTGAAGATTAGCACTACTCATGTTGTGAGATATTTTCCTAAACTATTAAAGCCTAACAATATGTGCGAAGAATGTCAATTAGGAAAGATAACTAGATCTATTTTCAAGAATAAGACATATTCTTCAAATGTATTGTTGGTTTAGTGCAAACAGATCTATGTGGTCCTAGTGAGATAAGAAGTTACTTTGGTGATAGATACTTTATGCTATTTTTTGGTGACTCTTCAAGGATGATGTGGGTTACATTTTTGAAGGAAAATCAAAAGCCTTTCAAAAAAATTAGATATTCAAGATATTGGTGGAGATAGAATCCATAAGAAGATTGAAATGCCTAAGATCAAATAGAGGTGGAGAATTTACATCTGATAAGTTTTATGCATTTTGTGAAGAACATGGGATAAAGAGATGGGCTTCTACACCTCAAACCCCAAAGCAGAATAGTATTGTTGAGCGAAGGAACAAGACTATTCTAGACATAGCTAGGACTATGATGATTGAAGGAAAAGTACCACAGATCTATTTGATAGAACCAGTGTGGATCACAATATATACTTTGAACTAGGTACATATTAAAGAACTGGAAAGACTCCTTATGAACTTTGGTATGATCATATTCCTATAGTGAAATGTTTTAAAAAATTTGGAATTAAATGCTACATTAAGAGGGATGAAGATACTTGAAAGTTTGATCCTAGAAGTGATGAAGGAATATTTCTTGGTTATTCTACAAAGAGAAAGGCATATAAATATTATAACTATAGACTAAATAAGATTTTTGAAAGCACAAATGTCAAAATTGATGAGAATGAGAAGAGATCAGAGAGGAATTACAAGAATGATATGACTGAGGATGACAATCAAATGGTGGAAATGCAAAATTAGAATGAGGATGGATTGGAATAACATAGAGAACCGAAAGGAAATGAAGTGGATGTTAACACCAAAGAGTTTTCTACACAACCTATACTAAAAGTTCCAAGGTATGTAAGGATTAATCATTCATAATATGTCATTGTTGGTGATAAGAATAGAGGTGTTCAGACTAGAGGAAGAATTACTAGAGATGAAACTTGTTTGCTATCTTAGTTTGAGCCTAAAGATGTTAAAGAAGCATGTATTGATGAGAGTTGGATGAAAGAAATGAAGGAAGAACTTGAATAGATTGAAAAGGAAAAGACTTGGATCCTTGTTCCTAGACCTATTGACAAGAATGTGATCAGTACTAAGTGGGTATTTAGAAATAAGCTAAATGAAGATGGTAAAGTGGTTCAGAACAAAGAAAGACTAGTATGTAAAAGCTATTCACAAATGGAAGGTATAGATTTTACTAAGACTTTTTCCCATGTTGCTAGACTTGAAGTTGTTATACTACTTCTTTCATATGCATCTTATAATAAATTCAAGGTCTATCAGATGGATGTTAAGTCTACATTCTTAAATGGTGAGCTAGAGGAAGATGTTTATATTGATAAGTCTGATGGTTTTACTCAAACCGAAGAAGGAGATATGGTTTGAAAATTTTAGAAAGATTTGTATGGATTAAAGTAAGCTCCTAGAGCCTGGTATGATAGATTAGATGGGTGTTTGACAAAGATTGGTTTCATAAAAGGTACGATAAATAATAATTTATATTTCAAATAATTGATGGTAATGTCTTGATTGCTGAAGTATTTATTGATGATATCATATTTGGTGGAAATGATGAGTTGAGTAGAGATTTTGTCGATGAGATTAAAAAATAATTTTAGATGTCTATGATTGATTAAATGAAATCATTTCTTAGATTGCAAGTTACACAGCTAGATAAAGGAATTTTCATTACTTAGTCTAAGTATATGAGATAATTATTGAAGAAAATTGGTATGGAAGATTCAAAACTGGTAGGAACCCCTATGGTTACTGGTTGTAAGGTGACTAAGGATGATGATTATTCTTGTGTTAATCATACATTGTATAGATCTATAATTGGTGGACTATAATATCTAACTCACTCTAGATCAGACATATCAAATGTTGTTGGAATTGTTGCAAGATTTCAAGCTGAACCGAAGGAATATCATATGGTTATTGTGAAAAGAATTTTCATATGCTTGAAGAGTACAATTGACTATGGATCATGGTATGAAAAGATGATGACTTCATTCTATGTGCGTACACTAATGCCGACTGGGAAGGTAATATGGATGAGAGAAAAAGTACTAGTGGAGGTGCATTCTTGTTGGGTAAGAAATTAGTTTCTTGGACTAGTAAGAAGTGGGATTGTATTTCTCAATCTACTATTGAAACTGAGTATGTTGCTACTACAATTAACTATAATTAAGCTATTTGGATGAAGCAAATTTTGAAGGACATAAGGATAAACATTTATGAACATATTGTTATTCACTGTGATAACTGTAGTGCTATAAATATTTCAAAGAATCTTGTTCTGCATTCAAAGATGTTGCCATATTTTAGTCCCCCTGTGTAAATTTGGCATTGAAATTTTTTAAGTCTAGTTAAAAGTTCATTTTTATGTTTAATTCTCTAAGTGTAGGGAATTCTAGAACTAGTTGCTCATAGAATGTTCGGGATTTTATTGTAGTTGGGTATTTGGGATTTCAATGAAGTTGGGTATTCAAAAAAGTTGGTACTTATGTTCAGTCAAGTCTTTCATTTAAGTCCAAGTTTGAAGTCTAAGTCCCATCATAATTTGTTACATTAGTGGAAAATTTTGAAGTACAAATAAAATAAGAAAGTACTAATGTATTTCATTGGAGAAATGGAAGCCTGGTAGTGCAATTTCTGAAAATTAGAATAGATGTTGAGACCCACGTCGTGTCAAGTCATGGGCAAAAAGAGAGATGGTGGAAATAAAAGCTTGGTGATAGAATTTCCAAAAAGAAAGATGGCGGAAATGAAAGGGTGGAAGTGCAATTATTGAAATACCAAAAATGGATACTTATGGTGGTTAGATAGACTTTGAAAGATTTTTATCGTAGCTACTCCATCGATAGATTCCAAAGAAAGGTACACAAAATCCTGCCTAACAAAGAGAATAAGAGTCAGGGTCAAGGTATTAAAGTGATAAATTTGAAGTTTCATATGACAATAGTTGATTTTCCAAAATACCAAAAGAACTACTGAAGATGAAGGGAATGTTAGAGGGTGAAGAAAATTAAGAATAGTAGTTGAGAAGTGCGATTTCCAAAATTATGAAAATATGTACTCGTAGATGCTGCAATTGAAAAGAATGAAATGAAAGGCCACGTGATGAATGTTGAAGATTATTTTTTAGTTTTAGTTCCTTTTATGATATCTATTTAATGGCATTTCTTTTCAAAATATTTTTCAGAACTGTTATGTAACTGTCATGGAAGATGAAGGGACTATATATTTCTTTGTTGAACATTTTGTTGAGGGTTGATGATTTTAATTCAATTTCCCCCTATTTATGTGACAACTGTGTGAGACTCAAAACTGAATTATGGTTGTCATCAATAGATTTTACTGTTGAATAGATGAATATTTGGATGAATGAAATGAATTAATTATGGATGTCAAACTATGTTTTTTGGAATCTATGATTATAAGGAGATATGTGAGTCACTATTTGTTCTCTCTTCTTTTATGTTCATGTTGTTTAAGAGATTCATATTTCTTTGGTAATTAAATTGTATGTATGATCTTTATAGTTATGAAGGTGTATGTACAAAAATAGAGTGTTGATGTAAATTGTGTTTGGTTTTCCATGGTTGTGAAGAATAAGACACAGTATTAGAACTTTATTTACAAACATAAGATATATTGTAGGTGTTTCATGGCGATGAACATCTATTAGAAGCCTCTTCTGCTCTCAAGTTATGAGCATACCCCCTTTATATTTAAAAAATTTAAAACACAAAATTTAATGAAAATTTGTCACAAGGAGATGTACCTACAAAATTCAAAGATCAAATTGTTATTATGATATTACAATTTGTTCAAATATTGTTAATAGAGAAGGCTTTAGTGAGGGTTTGATTCAATATTATAAAAGGCCCATTTGTTAACTAACATATCTTTAGCAACTCTGTTGGGGATAACGAATGGTTATTTTAAGATCAGTCACTTAAACATGAGGGAATAATGGTGTTGCCTCTTGAAAACATTTTTCTGATGCATCAACCAGATTTAGGCTTTCAAGACAACCAGGAAAATATCATCAGTCAGTTGAATACTCTTGCCTAGAGATCACAAATGAGTATTGAAGAGTATAGATGAGTGAGTCTAGTCTTGGAAAGAGAGGAAGAATTAGAAGAAAAATTACAGTTATTTTTGCAGAGATGAAAACAAAAACAAGCTCAGAATTTAGCACCATGTCAAGAGAATCAACCTCAGTAAGAAAGACCAAGAGGTTAGTAAGTTTCAATAAACCTAGATACTCAAAGATATAAAAGAAGTGCGAGAGAAAGAGGGGAAATAGATCATGTGTTTGAAGAACTTAGTAAATAAATTTTTTCTTTGGTGAAGCCCATTCATCGAAGCAGAAGCATACCATCAACTCCTCTGAAGAAACACAATGTTTCATCTCCCATCTTCCAAGCACTAACTCTTCACGAAGTTACAACACTAGTGCAAGTCAATTTTAATCATGCACCTTTCACTCTACCTAGAAGTATGGCTCAGCCAGTGCCATGGGGAGTCATTATAGGCCCACTCATTCTTGCAATGCATAAGGATCTTCCTCATGGGTCCGTAAAGAATTTTCCAAACTTCACTAGAGACGGAAAAGTATCTCCTGGTGAATAGATTGCTGCATTTTTTATTACCTTTGGAGTACTCATAGTACAACATGAAGACATGGTAGTCTTCCTATTTGTGGAGACACTTGTTGATGAAGCTACTGATTGGTTCCACCATCTACCTCCTAGTTGTATAAAAAATTGGAACACTATGAGGACAAGATTTGAGGCTAGATTCAAAGGTGTCAAATATGAGCACTCCTTCCTAGCACAATTAACCCAGATTAAGAAGGAAATATCTATACCTATGTATGAATTTGTAGCCAAGTTCAACAAGATAATTAATAAAATTATGGTTGTTAAATGGCCTACTACAGATAATTAGAAATGTTTCTTCTTGAATGTCATGCCTCTTGATATCAACTTCCATTTGAGAAGGGCATAAGTAGTGACATTAGTAGATGATCAAACTATTTCTATTGAGTTAGAAGATGAATTCATCATAGCTTGAAAATGGAAGGAGTTACAAGCTAGCAGTAGTAGTAACAATAATAACTCCATAGGAGCCATGTTACAGAGACTAATGATTGATATGATAGCTCTAAGAGGAATTTATTGAAGGCCAATCCCTCACTTCACCAGCCTTACCAAGATTTTTGAAGAAGGAAAAATGATGGGAGACAATTGTAGCTTCCACCTACTCAGTAGTGACTAGCCATTGAAGCTCCTCCAAATTATAAAAAGGGAAATATATGCACCTTTCATCTGACAACCAATCATAGTGGAGAGACCTACCCTGATATTGCTAGATTTATTCAAATGGTCACCAATAATGAAATCCTAGAAGATACCTATAGAATAGAAAAAACTCCAATTTTAATGATGACTCTAAAAATTATTACCTAGACTATGAATTAGATTTTAAGGAGAGAGGTGATTGTTTTTCCCCATTGGTGAGTCTAAAATGGTTGTCTTGACAAGGAATTAGAAGGGAAAGTAGCAAGGAGTATCAATATTGCAAATAAATAGTACCGCTACAACCTTGTTCTCATTATCACTCGGTCAATCAATTACTACTGGGAATGCTATGACTACTCCTGGTAAAGATTCTAACCTTTTTGATATTGTCCAATTCTATAAGGAATCTCACATTTAAATTTCACCCTTGGAGTACTTAAAGTCAAATCCCTCTGAATTGCAACATCTGGTAGAATAGTGTAAACCTAAAAATGCCAAGGTCAATGCATGCTCAAGTATAGCCTCAATAGATGAACCCTCTATTTTATAAGTAACCCAACATGATGCTAGTGTGTTAGCTACTACCCCAAGTTAGAAGCCTGAACCTTTCTATGTTTCTCTCTTGATTAATGGACATAAGCTTAGAAATTACAATATAGACTTAGGGGGCTCCAACAATGTAATGCCAACACCAGTAGCTAAAGCTCTCAATTTATCCCTAACAAAAACCTTTTAGAGATGTTATTTAATGGATGAAAAATAGGTCCCCCTAGTTGGCCACATTTAAAATGCACAAGTAGTACTTGAAGCTCACCCAGCTAAAATATTGAAACTCACCATTCTAGTGGCAGATATACTAGCTAGTTATGGTATGTTATTGAGTAGGATCTTTTGCAAGGATATAGGTGGAGAAATAAAATTAGTCTAGTCTCATGCGATCATACATATCGAGAATAAGAAAGTTAAGTTGGAACCCAAAGAAAAATCCAAATACACTATGCTAAAGTTTGATGATCTGAAAGCACAAATTTTATATGAAGAACTAGAATTTGGCAATTATATGTTGTTTACTAAATATGACTCTTCGGGGCTTAAGAATGATGAAAAAGAAGCATAGTTATGGACCCTAGAATTTGATTGAAATTGTGCCTCTTCCAAGTTTGGTGTAGGAGTAGTGTTAATACTACCTCAAGGCAATGTCATTCATCTGGCCTACAAATTGGAATTCAAGAATATGAACAATATTACAAGATATGAAGCTTTTCTACTGGGAATTGTTGCAACTAAAGATAGAGGATTCAAAATTATGAAGGTAAAAGGTGATGCAAAATTGATAGTGAAACAAATCAGAGGGATTTTCTCTATTAAAAATCATAGATTAAAAAATTACAAGAATAGGGTATGGGATGAGATAGAGAGCCTTGAAACATATTTGATAGAAGTGGTGCCCAAGGAACAAAATGCCAAGATGATTCCTTAGTGGTATTAGTGTCTCTCATTCTACCTCATCCAGACTTTAAAGACTAGAAGTACATAGTTGAGATAGTGCACAGACTTTAAACATCCATGACAATGTGGAGTCTTCGCAAGTCTTCGAAGATGATCATCATCTTTAACAATTCTTGGAGAATGCTAAGATGTTCATTGAACAATATTTTGGAGGATACAACCATTGCACCGATTTCTCCTAGACTGTAAAAAGGACTTGGAATAAGGATTCATGCAATTAAAAGGTAATAAGATCACCTTAGGTATGATATTGCTAGAAAATTTATTTGATAGGCATGATGTGCATGTTAAAAGAAAAAGGGGAGGGGAAACACCTCTAGGGAATATGAAAGCTTGAATATTAGAGATGACCAAAACGTGAAGATAATTAAGGTTGGGAAATGTCATAAGGAAGAGGAGAAAGAAAAATTGAGTTAGTTTCTTATCTCTTATCATGATGTATACTCATGGAGCTATGACGATTTAAATACCTACATAGAAGGAAAAGTCAAGTACCACATTCCCCTAAAACCTGAAGTTTCTCCTTTCTGCCAGAAGTAGAGGAAATATAATCTCAAGATAGTCAATGTTATCTTTCAAGGGATTGATAAGATGCTAAAATTTTAAATCATCTACTCTATCCATCACTCTACCTAGGTAGTGAATATAGTTTCAATCCAAAAGAAGATTCGGGAAATAAGGATTTGTGTAGACTTCATAAATTTAAATCAAGCATCCTTCAAAGATAACTATGCACTACCAAACACGGATCATTTGTTGCAGATAATGGTAGGCTCTGAGATGATATCCATGTTGGATGGGTTTCCATGTTACAACTAGATAGAGGTTGATGAAGGTGATCAACAAAAAACAACATTCACTACACCATGGGGCAATTTTTCCTACAATAGAATGCCCTTTGAGTTAGTCAATGTGTGTGCAACATTTCAGCGAGTGGTGGACTTATCTTTCAAAGATCTAAAGAATAAGATAATATTGGTGTACTTGGATGACCTCGTAATATCCAAGCAAAAAAATGGAGAGATCACTTACATGATCTGGAGGTAATATTAGGAAGGTGTCGAGAACATAGGATCTCCTTGAATCCAAAGAAGTCATTATTTTGTGTAACTGAAGGAAATCTATTGGGTCATATTGTGTCTCCGGAGGGAATCTGCATAGATCCTGAAAGAGTCAAAGCAATTTAGAAACTTAGCCTCCTTTCGAGAAAGACTGGGATGAAATCATTTTTTGGCCAAGTAAATTTCCTGAGAAGGTTTATACCTGATTTTTATGAGATTACTAGACATATAGCTGATATGATGAAGGGAATCAGGGATTTAGATGGAATGATGCAAGGAAACAAGCTTTTGGGGATATCAAGGATGCCATAGTTAGGGCTCCTAAGTTGGTACATCCTAACTTTAATAAGGAATTTATCATTTACTTCTATGCTTGAGAACATACTATGTTTGCTATTTTGTTGCAAGAAAATAAGGAAGGAGTCTAGGCACCAATTGCATTCATGAGCATTCCATTAAAAAATCATGAATTAAATATTCACAAATTGAGAACCATACTTTTGTTGTGGTTAAGGCTCTTAAACATTTTAGATTTTGCATTTTGTACTCCAATGTCACTATCTTTGTAACACCAAAAAAGTGTGGATTGCAAAGGTGCAAGAGTATGATATTGAAATTAAACCCACCAAGCTTGTATAAGGGTGAGGTCTTTGCAAAATGGTAGCTGAGAACAAATCTGACTATTGTGAGGATACTCCAAAGGTGTTAATAGTGATCCTGTAAGATCCTTGGTTCTTAGATATTACTTATTTCCTAACATATGGTGAATGTCCAAAAGGTCTTTCTCTGAAACAAAGGAAAAAATTTGAGAATAAAGGCTGAAAATATGTTATTTGGGATGATAAGTTGTTCAAACATGCTATCAATGGAACCTTCTTATGATGTGTGGATAAAAGATATCAAGAAAGGCTTTTGAAAGATTTCCATGAAGAATCTTGGAGTGGTAATTTCTCTTCCACTATCACTGCATTCAAAATTCTTAGGCACTGTTACTATTGGCCATGTATGTTTAAAGATGCATATCATTGGGTCTCAAAATTTGAGAAGTGCAAGATGTTTGTAGGGAAACCTCAATTGGATATCTTACCTTTGAAACCTATGGTAATTGAGAATCATTTATAGCAGTAGGGGTTATATTTTATTGGTCCTATAAACCCTCATTCAAGTGCAGGGCATATGTATATACTGACTGTAACAAATTACTTTACAAAGTGGGTGGAAGCTAAAGTAGTCAAGAAGACTACTTCTGAGGTTGTTTGTGACTTCTTAAAGGAAAATATTTTGGTGCATTTTGGTGTCCTAGTAAAGCTAGTCATGGATAATGCATCTTATTTTTCTTCATCAAAAATCACATAGTTCTGCTTCAACTACATGATTCAGTTGGCACACTCTTCAGACTATTATCCTTAGGGAAATGACCAAGCAAAATCCAATAACAAGAATCTGATCAATATCATGAAAAATCTAGTGTTAGAGAATCATAAGGGTTGGCGTAAGAAATTATATGAAGCTCTCTGGGTAGATAGGGTTACTCCCAAATGAGCTATCAATATTTCCCCCTTTTAATTAGTGAATGGTATGGAAGCAAGCCTGCCACTGTCTTTAGAAATATGTATTTGCAAACTCCAAATGACACTAGAAGATACTACATTATGAGATAGTATTGAGAAGATAATTTTATATTTAACAAAGATTGAAGAATAAAGAGAGGAGATAATTGATAGGATAACCCAATATTAGTAGAGGGTTAAGAACATCATTGACAAAAGGCCTAGACGTCAAAATTTCATGGAGGGAAATATGGTCTTACTCTAGGACAAGAGAAAAGAACCAAAGGGTATGCATGCAAAGTTTGATTCACTATGGAAGAGCCCATTTAAAATACATCAGGTGTGTGGATTGAATTCTTCCAAATTGGCTTATCCAGATGGAATAATCTTATCATTATCATATAATAAGGAAGATCTAATGTTGTATATACTATGAAAAAAGTGATCCTTGTACTTGTACCATAGTAGTTAGGTTTTCTTTTTAGTGTTGTGTTTATTTTTTTCTATGTCTTGGGTTCAATTCTTCTTTCCACTTTATTTGATCCTTTGTTTTTTGAAACCAAAGATTCTGAGTCCTGGCTTCATCTCTTACAGTCCTCATCTCCAGTTAGAGCTAGTTGTTGCCATATTTTAGTCCCCCTATATAAATTTGGCATTGAAGTTTTTAGAGTGTGGTTAAAATTTCATTTTTGTGTTTAAGTCTCTAAGTGTCAAGATTTCCAGAACTGGCTGCTCGTTGAGTGTTTGGGATTTTATTGTAGTCTGGTATTTGGGATTTCAGTGTAGTCGGGTATTCAAAAAAATTGGTACTTATGTTCGGTCAAGTCTTTCATCTAAGTCCAAGTCCAAATTCTAATTCTCGTCAAAATTTGTTACATTAGTGGCAAAATTTGAAGTTTAAATAAAAGAAGTACTAATGTGTTTCATTGTAGAAATGGAAGCTTGGTAGTGTAATTCCCAAAAATTTGAAGAGATGTTGGGACCCACATCGTGTCAATTCATAGGCGGAAAGAAAGACAGAAAAAATGGAAACCTGGTAGTAGAATTCCCAAAAAGAAAGATGGTGAAAATGGAAGGGTGGAAGTACAATTCCTGAAATACCAAAAATGGAAACTTACGATGGTCAGACAGACTTCAAAAGATTTTCATTGTAGCTACTCCATCGACGGATTCCAAAGAAAGGTACACAAATTACCACCTAACAAAGAGAAGAAGAGTTAGGGTCAGGGGTGTTAAAGTGATAATTCTAAAGTTTCATATGACAATAGTTGACGTTCCAAAACACCACAAGAACTATCGAAGGTGAAGGGAATGCTAGAGGGTGAAGGAAATTGGGAATAGTAGTTGGGAAGTGCAATTTCCAAAATTTTGAAAATATGTACTCATAGATGCTACAATTGACAAAGAAGAAAATGAAAGGCCATGTGATGAATGTTGAAGATTCTTTTTCATTTTTAGTTCTTTTTATGATATCTATTTAATGGCATTTCTTTTTTGAATATTTTTCAAGAACTGTTATGTAATCGTCATGGAAGAGGAAGGGACTATATTTATTTGTAGAACATTTTGTTGAGGGTCAAAAATTTTAATTCAATTTCCCCCTATTTTTGTGACAACTGTGTGAGACTCGAAACTCAATTGTGATTGTTTTTCAATAGATTTTACTTTGAATAGATGAATATTTGGATGAATGGAATGAATTAATTATGGATGTCAATTTGTGTTTTTTGGAATCTATGATTATAAGGTGATATGTGAGTTTCTGTTTGTTCCCTCTTGTGTCATGTTTATGTTGTTTAACAGATTCATATTTCTTTGGTAATCAAACTATATGTATGATCTTTACGGTTGTGGAGGTGTATGTACAGAAACAGAGTGGTGATTTAAATTTTGTTTTCTTTTCCACAGTTGTGAAGAATAAGACATGGTATTAAAACTTTCTTTACAAACATTAGAAATATCATAGGTGTATCATAGTGATGAACATCTATTAGAAGCCTCTTATGCTCTCGAGTTAAGAGTGTACCCACTTTATATTTAGAAAATTTAAAACACAAAATTCATTAAAAGTTTGTCACAAGGAGCTATAATTGCAAATTTCAGAGATCAAATTCTTATTCTGATATTGTTATGTGTTCAATTGTTGTTAATAGAGAAGGCTTTAGCGAGGATTTGATTCAATATTATAAAAGGGCCATCTGTTAACTAACAAAAGACAAAACATATTTCTATTAAGTATCATGTCTTGAGGGATAAGGTAAATGAAAAAGAAGTGGAGTTGGAATTCGTGTCTTCTAAGGAAAAAATTGTTGACATCTTTACAAAACCTTTGTCAAAGGATAATTTTGAGTATCCTAGGGAAAATATTGGGGTGATAGCCCCTCCAGATCAAAGCTAATGGTGCTAAGGATAGCATCAATCTAGAGAATCTATCATAGCATTATTTATTGGATTCATGAGTTTTTGGGACTACTCCTTAGGGGGAGAAGTCTGATGGCTATTTCTTGGTTTGGTACTTTTGATATCTTTAGTCCTTTTCATTGATGTCAAAGGGGGAGAATTTGTGTAAAAAAAAAAAGCAAGATCACAAATTATAGAGATTATGTTGAAGCTGGATATTCAGAGTGATCAGGTGGATATAAAATTAACTTTGTGCATTGATAATTTTTTCACTACATATGTTGCCATCAATTCCAAAGGGGGGGATTGTTGGAATATTGTTGAGAATGTCAGAGTTTTGGATTTGTGTGTGCTAATATTAACATTTTGTCATTGATGTCAACGTACTTGTTACTGTCTCAGATAATGTGTTCAAGACATTTGGTAAGGAGGATTTTAGTTGTTTAGATGTTATGTTGAAGATCTTGAGATGCAATGGTGAGGTATTGCTCTAAGATTTCTTTAGATCTTCTACAGAGGTTCTTAGAAGTTGGTTTGACAATTTGAGTAAGATATGATCAAGTTTCTAGTTACTAGTGTCACAATGTTCCTGTGAACAATGGATGAGTATTTGGTTTGGTATGACTTGGATTTGATATTTTAAACATTGAGAAGATGGTGATTGCATATGTCCTTATCATTTTATTCACATTTGGTGTTGTTCATGACTCTGAGTATAGAAAGTGATCTTTTGTTATGTCTAAGTTTGTTATCTTAGTATTTCTGTTGATCAGAGATAAAGATGAGTTTGGATTTTGTATTGGAGTTGATGTGAAGGTTCTAGATGATATTTGTGTTGCTTTTTGGTGTTCTTAGATCACGTGATGATTGTGTTGTTGGTTTTAATTAGTTGAGATGATCGAATTCATTGCTTTGGTAGTGTGTTGGTGTTTCTTCATTTAGGTCCTAGACAACTTGATGAAGTAACGTGTTGTGATTCTTGATGCTATGTCGGTAGCACTTGTGTGTGTTTGAGGTTAAATATTTGGGTCCTATCTAAGTCTTAGCCTACTTGATTTGGATCGCATTATAGATTGAGAATAATGTTTATATATTTTATTGTATTAGGTCTTAGCCAACCTAGTGGTTGATTATTCTTTGTAATTGATATAAATGAGAGATCATTTTATAATTGAGAGTATGTATGCAAGAGAGAGGATTGTGTATATGTGTGTTCTGCACTTAAGGAAGAGTTTGTACTTCATTAGAATTATATTGGAATAGGATATTATATTTTTAAATTCATTTGCAAAGCACTATATGTCCACCCCATTGTGATTGAAGATAGATTGGTGAACCCAGCTGAGGACAAGATATGATATTGTATTATGAGCACTGAGATCTGGGAAGTGAGCCTACAAATTGGGTTGTAAGCCTATGGTTGCAAGTACATCCTTTTTTATCTATTTTGCTCATAATCAGGTGGTACTTTTAATAGGGTGCACTCATCTAGTGGGTTTGAATCCCATCAAGGTTTTCCCTTAACTGAGTTTCCATTAGAACAAATATTTGTGTTTTGTTCTTTGTGTTGGGGATCCTGCATTATTATTTTTCTTTTAGATATAAGTGGCTAAAGTGAAATTAAAGTAATTAGGTACACAAAAATGATTCAACCCTCCCACCTCTTAATTATGCATGTCTCCTTTTGGGACTAACATCTTGTTCTTATTCTTGTATCAACAACAATTGGTATCAAGTACGTCATGGTGTTCTTCCTTATAGTGTTTAATGATGTCTTCATCCAAAAGGCCTCTCTTGATATCAAGTCCCTTTTTATAGATGTATGTATAGGTGTGAATGCAACTCTTTTGTATGTGATGTGTCATCTTAGGATGAAGATTTTCAATGGAGATTTCTTATGAAGATCTTAACAAAGTGTTTCTCTAGGGGTTTATACTATAAACGAATGGTTAGAACCTTCCGCCTTTTAAGGTACTTTAAAATGTTTTTTTAATCCTTCTATTTAGCATTACAAAGATCAAGGAGAGAGAATTCATTCTTCACATTATAAGCGTACTATGTCACATTTTTTTGAACAACTTTGTGAATGTGTTGACTGTAGTGTATGGGATCTTGTTTAACCACTCTAAAGTTGATCCCCCTAGGCTCTTAGGGAAGAGGCACATAAGATAATTGTGATTGTAAGTGACCTCTTGACAAGACATGTATAACTCCTTAATATCATTGATAGGGTCACCCTTTCCCCTATATTTGTCAAACTTGGGAGTCTCAAAGTGTTTAGGAAAGGGGATCATTGTGATAGACCTATCAAAAGGATAGGGGCATACCTCCTAAAATTTGAAGGTTATGGACTTTGTCCCTACTTGTATCTACTTGAGATTTTTTTTCATCTCTTGCCACTCAAGGTTAATGGGTTGTGGAATGGATACACTAATCATGTTGGATCCCGGTACAAGGTACAGGTTAGATTGTGGTTGAGGGTAAGCACAAATTTAGTAGGGGTGTTGGGAGGCTTGGTAGGCAGGTTGGCCAACTATATATGCCAATTATGGAGGTTGTTGTGAAGGATGATGGGAATGATACTAAGGTGGTTTTAGGTGTTGTCGAACCTAGTACACATGTTGAGGTTGCAATTTCTATTAGCAAAAGGGTGGTGGTTTCTACTATTGAGGTTTTTGGTAAGAAGATGGTGTGTATGTTTGACTCGTATAGGGTTGGTATGTGGTAGTGGTACCAAGAGGTGTGTAGGTGCTTTATGTATTTATAGTCATAGGAGGGGGAACAAGTTAGTTCACATATGAAGATGCAAGGTTGGTATGTGAACTAGTCTGATGTAAGGGTGCCCCAATTTGGGTGGCAGTGGATGTGGGTATAGCCAAGTAATTGATGTATGTTGGAGTAGGTACAACTTTCCTGAGATTGAGAGGGTTCAACCATGAATTTCATGGAATGTGGTGGTGGATTGGAAATGTGTGAGTGTATTTAAACACCTAGGGATTGAAATACATCTTTTGATAGGTTCCAAGAGGATGATGAGGCTTCTTGTGTGGCCTAAGGGCATTACATAATAAAAGTGGGTTGTTGGAGGAATGGTGGTTGGATAGTAGACGTAGCCTACTATAATTGTGTAGGTAGTTGTGATTGAGATGTGGAAGCACTTTGAAAAATGGATGACAGTGTTGTGGTAATTGTAGGGGGTGGTGACATTACTATTTAATTGGTTGGCTCTATGAGTGTTATCCTTGTAGTCAATTATGGGTTTTTTTGTTGGACTTGTAGGATGAGAGGTGGTTTTAATGGTTGTGTGGAAACTTTTTGTGGGGGTTTTAACATGGATTGTTGTGGTGGTTTGATGGATGAAGCCCCAATAAGGGTAAAGGGAGGTTGTTGTGATACAATATGCACCACAAATTGTGTGTCTGTAGGTTGAGTGGGTTGTGATATGGATATAGATATTTGAGTGGATGAAGTCCTAGGATCTGAGATTTATCACACAATATTGTTCCATTCCTTAACCAAGATAGGAAAATGAGGTGTCATATTAAAAGGGGTGAGCTCTCTAGGGATAGAAGCACCTTCATGTATAAAGTTGGCAATGATAGTGTCATGATTTTTGCCTATGATGTAAGAGAGATGGAGTATGTAATGGACCAAAAAATGGCCTAGATGTATAAGGATGGGCGATGCAGATGAAATATGGATGATGGCCTAAGACTAAGGGATTAATTTATACTTGATTGTGAGTTGAAAGGCACCTAGTGTTGATTTTGATGGATGTGATTCTCAACTTAGGACAAAATAATGTTCCTAGATGACAAGATAGTCAAGGTAAGACAACTTCTAGATTGAGGTTATGCAACAATGATGATGGGATGAGCTATCCTAGACAATGTTTATTCAAAGGGTAAGTTGTAAGATAATGATTTGATTAATATGTAGGTAAGATCTAGCTCACCATCATGAGATCAAGCATGAATGATTTGACTTGGATGTTTGATTGGATTTGATTTTTTATTTTGGATGAGACTTAGAATTTTAGATAATACGTAGGAGGTTAAACCTTATATGGAGAATGAGGACAAGGAGATCTGATAATGCAAGATTAAATGAAAGAACTAGAGATGGAGGAACTGACATATGTGTTTGCAAAGAGGAGGAACTGTTGGGCTGATTAGGCAAATGATGGTTAATTGGAGACCTTACTAATAAATATTCTAACTAGAAGTCATCTATTTGAGTGTTAACATGGTCAAGGTTCAGATTGTATTTGGTATTGTAACCTATGAATTTGTTATAATAAGTCATCATTTCATGGCATTCCAATTTTTTGGCAATGACTTTATTGGTGTTTAACGTGTATTGGGAATCTTTGTTGAGGTGGTCTCACTCTTTCTTCCTTCAATACTTGGGAGGTAATTAATGGTGAATTTATTAAGCTTACCTAAGTCAAACATTTGTCAATCAATTGAGATATACCTAAGATATATGACCAAGGAAGATGATAATAATGAGGTTTTAGACTTGGCGATAAAGCCTAGGGTTTAGGATCAATCCCGTAGGAGTTCACAATGTTCCTACTAAAGTTTGAAAGGTCAATTTTTTTACAAAAAATCATGCAAAACTTTGTTAATGTTATCGTGAGCATTAGGAAAACCAATTTTGCAAGAAATCTTGCAGTAGCTACAAGAGTTCCTGTGAGAGTTTGAAAAGGGTACTTTTTTACTGTTAGATTAAGATGCGCTAAAAATGGACTTTAAATAATTTTTTGGTGGAAAGCCCTCCATACCTTACTAGTGATCCCACATAATTTCTCTATGGTAGTGACTACACTAAGTATACTAGAGTTTAACTGTTTACGAGTGTTCCCATCAAAGTTTTTGGGA
This sequence comes from Chamaecyparis obtusa, assembly GCA_027943335.1. Lineage (NCBI taxonomy): Eukaryota > Viridiplantae > Streptophyta > Pinopsida > Cupressales > Cupressaceae > Chamaecyparis > Chamaecyparis obtusa. The sequence continues at coordinate 487,721 of BSBK01006933.1, read as the reverse complement.
TAACAATTTTGCTAGCGTTCTAGCAGAAGTTTTCAAACATTCCTGTGGGACTGATTTTTTGGTCAATTTTGAATATTTTCAGACTTGGTAAACTTTGTTTATTTGGCAAAAGATATTTCATGAATTAACCACAAAAAACATAATGACTTTTTATAACCAAGAAATTAACAAATTAGGTTGGCAAGGATACTATTTTCCAAATCCCCACTTAGATTTCTCCATATACCTTAAACAAAGTGGACAAATAACTATTCTAGTGTCATTGGCTCCCCTCCACAACATGAGAATCACCAGAATCTATTACCCCATGGATTCAAAAACCTTGAGGATTTTATGTCTCACAATTAAGGGTATGTATGAGGTATCTTAGTTGGTCTGACCTTCTATGTCAACAAATATATGGGTTTTTGGCTACTAATGAATTGGATCTTAGTAAGTGCATCTGTTTGAGAGGTAATGCTTGCGAAAAATTAGACCTAATAAGGGTATTTCCCAACCTACAAAGGTTGTTCTTTCTATATGTTAACACACCACACAAGTACTATGAGAGATCATCCTGGCATAATGTCACTCATTAGTGCGATCTTTAGATCAAGCACTACATTTTTATATAACGATTGGAAGTACTTGGATTTAGTCATTAATGCTTGGGTTGTTCCCTCTCATCATACACAGGATATAGGCCCTCTACATAAAAAAAATAGATGAGTGTCACTAACACTTTTCTCTTGCACCCAATACCATGAAAGTAAGGGGAGATGGTTGTGTGTGTTAGCACTAGGACCGTTCTATATAATGTGCAAATGTACCAAGAACTCAGTATATGGTGCTCATTTTTAAACCCAAATGAAGATGCCTACTTTAATCAAACACATGAAAGCTTTGAATTTTATTTTAACCAAAAAAGAAATTCTTTTTAAAACCCAAAGCAAGATGCCTAGTTAGTTTATTTGAATGATACCCCCTGCAAAAAGTTTATTATGGGGTCTTTAACAAGTGAATTTGGGTGAGTGTTAGTAAAATATAAAACAAGGAACAAGGTTAGTAGGTTAGTAGGTTAGTAAAAATTAAATCAAACAAAATAACTTAAATAAATCATAAACAAAAATCTCATGAATGCACAAAGCATTCCTGCGGGAGTTTAAGTTACCTGCAAACCCATTGAAGTAAATGTCAGTCTCACGAAACTTGCACAGGCACAAAAAACAAAAATATTGCAAGAATTCTTGTAGGGGATCAAAGCAATCCCACGAGAGTTAGTTCTGGTAAAAATGCTGAGTAAAAAAACATAAGAGACAAAATGATCAATTTTTTATAAGTTTTGCTGCCTACGTTCCCATAGGAGTTTAATGTCAGTCTCGTTGAAGTTTATTACTGATAAAATAGATAGCAACAGTTTATCATATTTTTACTAGAATCTACTAGCAAGAATTCTGATTGGACTATGACCATATTCTCGTTGAATTTTTGTAAGAGATAATAAGACAAAAAAAGAGAAGTCTGGTGGGATTGCATTCCCATGAATATTTATGGTGAACCTACTAATCCTCAAAGAATTCCTACCAAACTTTTTTTGAAGCATTGTGTGAAATGAAAAAATTGCAAGTGATGTGTGAGCCTTCAATCCAGTTATTTGTGTTGTGAAATATTAGAAAAAAAAACTTGAAAACACAAGAAACACCAAAATACATTAGAAGGGTTAGTTTTAAATGAATCATGGAGTGGGTCCCACTGGGCATGCAAAAATGTGTGCAATAGAAATTGATTCAATGGAATATAAATAATTATGAGAAAACATTCAAATCAATAAATCTAAAACAACATCTAGATTAGACTAAGAAGACATAAAACAAAATGGAATGCAAACCTTGAAACAAACTAAGTAGTCCTCTTGAAGTGTGGATTTGTTCAAAAGATTGGATGTGTGCTCAAAGATGTTGCTTAAGCTTCATAGTTGGAGGTAATTTGGCATTATGATGGTATACTTGCTATGATTTTGGATTCAAAATGACATGATAACAATATATGAAAGGTGAATGATTTGTGAAGGATTGAGGGTTCAATTTATAAGCTTGAGGAGGATGAGATGGATAGTTGAGATTGGAAGATGAGGGCCACGATGTAATATGGGAAAACCACATGGATTGTGCTTTCTCAAACCCATAACATGGTGACAAGTGTCACCGTGAGAGAATTTGAAAGGACATTGGGGTTTGGGGTAGATTTTCCATAAAGGCATTTCTTGTCTCACACCCCAAAGGTGAAAATTGGGGAATGTGACCATTTTGGGAAGTTAGGAGAGATTTTGGAGAGTGAGAATAAGGAGTAAAATATTCCTTGGAGGGGACAAACATGTAAGATCATTTAAGGTTGAAATGAGGCGTAGTTTAATTTTGACTAAACTTTTGGATTAGGATTGTGCAAATAATTAGTGAATGGAATAGACTTGGGTAAGGGTTAATTAGTTGGCAAGTGGGCTAGGATGGGTTGGAAGCATGGTTTAGGTTAGGAAAGTGAGGTTAGGTGAGGGTCAAAGTTAGGAGCCATGTGATCAAATAGAATTAAATGTATTATTTAATTCCAAGTGGGGTAATTAGGATAAAAATGAATTAATTTAAATAGGTAAGTGTTAATAGAAAAATAGATTAATTAATTAAAATGGTTATGGATTGGCATTTAGTTAATTGGAATATAGCTTAATTTATTAAATCAATTTAGCTAGAAGGATAATATTAATTAATTAATTAATACATAATTATTTAAATAATAATGTGTAGGAGAGAACTAAAATTAATTAGAATTGGTTAACCAAATTTAGGTGTCTCCAATATTGTTGTGGTGTATAGTCATAGCCTTCAAAACCATATTCAATGTAATAAAAGGATGATGTAAGATACAAATCTCCAATTACTAATTATTTGTTGTGATTGTAACCTCAATAAACTAAATATATGATCTCCTTTCACTCATAAACAATGATCAAATTGGAATTTTAAATCTTCTCATCAAGGAGAGTTGATACCATGTAAAGAAATTTGACTCCCCAAATAGGTTAGAAACAAAGATCTAATACCAAGATAGAAATGTACATCTACTCACAAAAGAGCACACATAGAGACTACAACACTGATTTCCCAATCACTAGAAAAGCACAACAGAATACAAAATAAAATAGAGACAATACACAAAGTTGGAGATATGCAAGATTTGTTTCTTGCCTTCTATTCAAATATGAAACAAACTATTTCAAGGTAAAATACAAACTACAAATTATGAAAATGCAAACTAATCTTTAAAAAAATCAATCTGCAACATTCTGGAGCTACTCCCAAACAAGATCTAGAGCTTCTTAGAGCTCTTACAGATTGCTCACTTGGAGCTACAAACTATCTGGAGCAATCATTTCTCAACCAAAGAAACACGGTTATTGCAACAAACTAATTTCTTCCACAAAATTAGAATTGTTGTTCACAAAACATTATTATGCATAGATTGAATGAATAATACTAGGAACATTCTTCCCTTTTGTCTTCTATTGCCCAAAATGACTTCCCACTCAAAAAATTCAAAATTAAAATCACCTACCAATATTTAATTCACTATCATAATATGATTGTTAGAGTTGCATGTCATGATCTAGTTGGTGAATTAAATCCCAATGTTTGCACAAATTTAGGTTTCTCCTAATAGGTAGGTGCACATGGTAGGCTATGGACAAATTAATTTTATTTTAAAATTCCAATAGATCACTACAATGTATATGTGTCAATGCCAGTATTACTACAAATGATGTCACATGTATTGTTTTCAAATATGATCTTTGTGTTCACCTTGCGAAATTGAGGTGCGAGTACAAGGATACTAGTGTAGAATAGTTTCTTTGGCTTGTAATGGTATAACACTATTAATGATTTGATTACTAGTATTGAATGTTAGATTGAGTTATTGCTTCACATTGAAGAAGGAAATATTGTAGTCTGAGTGTCTATCTAAAACTAGCTAAAGAGATGAATGATTGGAGAATTAGGTGAGGTTGAAAATAGAATTATATTGAACACATATACCATTAACATGTAAGTGCAAAAAATGGGGGACCACAAATATGCCAATTGTTTTTTTTCCCAAAAAATAATAGGGTGCACGCCCTATAGGGCGTACTCCCTATAGGGCACACATCATATGGTTTGTAATGCCCGAGCCTAAGGCTTAGCTATTGAAATTTATAGGGGATGCACTCTATAGGGTGTATGCCCTATGTAAAAGTAAATATTAAAAAAAGGTTCAAAGTGTCATTCTTGATTTTAGTCGTGAGCCAAGGAAGGGTTATTACTTATAGAACGACGCATGTCATTCTTAGAGCATATTTTTGTTTGTGGATGCATTAGATTGCATAAAAAATGTCTCAACCATGTCAAGGAGGTTGAAGAGGTGGAAGACGTAAGTTAATTTATAGCCAATGCCTCTTTTTATTGAAATTTAAGTTTAATTTGGATTATAAATCAAATTTTGTTCTCAAAGCCTCTCTGATTAAAATTTAAGTTTAAATAGGGTTTTAAAATAAATTTTGTTTTAATTTCTAGGAAACAATAATCCCCCTCAACCAAACCCTCCACCATCTCCTCATGAAGAATTTAATGAAGAAAATGTAGCCCAACCTCCTCCATCAATCCAGATACCTCCACTTGGAACACAAGATAATTTGATTAACCAAATAGAAAGTGGCAAAAATGAATTAGAAGCTTTGATTAGGAGGTTGAAACAATCTATTGATACAAATCCTAGAAGGGAAACACTTGCAAAATCATTGGAATCAATCTTGACCCACATAGGCTCAATTAGTGGGCAACTTAAAATATGGTTAAACAAATGAAAAAAACAAAAATAATGCTATGCAGATAAATTATCATATGAGGATGTAAAAAAGAAAAACATAACCAAAGATGGCATTTGCAAGCTCTTTGCAAATCCTAAAAAGAATGAAACTCTTAGAACTACATGTAGGAGGTTTCTGATCCATTGGTGTCAACATGAAGAAATAAAAATAACTTTTGGGACCGATAATGGATGGTTTTTGATACCCCTCCCTATAAAAATCACAAGTTGTCCTTAAGGAGGTCCAAAATTATTTTAACTTTCTACAAACTCAGGATAGAGGCAGGGGGTCATCATTTGATAGACTAGGGGCACAACGTGACCCTAACATAACTAGGGTACCCACCAATAAATCACATATTTAACATGTTAGTGTTCCTTCCATTGTGAAGGAACATGTGGAGGTGGACACACTAGGCACGATTAGTGCTCTAACACAGACTCCCATATAGTGTGCCACTCCTTTAGTTGAGAGTGAGAATGGTCAATCTTTGAGGACCCATATTTTTTGATCACATGCATCCCTATGCACATATGGTACTATTGATGGACAGGGAGATGATGATGGAATGACTGATGATTTTCTCAATGTGACATTTGGCATTGATACACATGTAAATAATTACAAGATCATTTAATTTATTTGATTGTATTTAATTTATAAATAAATGAATAACTAAATTAGTATGTCATGATTTTGATCAAAATTCAAGGTTAGAGTCTTGGTGGTAGTGGTAGTGGTAGTGTTCCTCCAACCCCATTGTACACGACATCATCTAGTCCACAAGTATGTATCTAATAAAGCATTACAATTATATTACATGTGAGTAGTATGTAATTATATGAATGTTTTCCGTATAACTTATTGTGCATGTGTATTAGTTTATTGTTGCACCCTCGACATTTGCACCATATAGCGAAGGACTTCGTGCCACTTTTACGAAGGTATCTTTATTTGAATATTAATTTGATTTACTTGATTTTATTTAATTAATAAGTTAATGAATAACTAAATTAGTACAAAAATATGATCAAAATTCAGAGTCAAAGTGTTCATGGCAGTGGTCATATTTCTTCATCCACCTTTGTCAACACATTGTTGAGTCCACATGTATATATGTAATAAAGTATTATAATTATTACATGTGAGTAGTATGTTATTATATAAATGGTTGCATTATAACTTACCATACATGTGCATTATTTTAATGGTGAACCCTCAACATTGACGCCACACACTAAAGGACGCCTAGGCACTTTCATAGAGGTACCATTTATTCATTAGTGGGTTTGTAAAAAAATACAGGTATTCTTGATAACTACATAATACTCTTGTTGTTTCTTTTTTAGTTGTTGACATCAGATACTCCTCTTCTTGTTAGTCACTTTTTAGATCACGGGGTTACTATAGTTGTAGCAAGTTCTGAAGCATTGACTGAGGTATGAAAGAGGTCTCTTAATATTAATTATTGTTTTAATAGTTTCTATTGAAATTTTTAATGATATTCATGTATGTGTTTAATTATCATTTTGATTGTTGTTGTAGGGACTTGTTACTCTAGATCGTTAGCATGATCCTCCCGTGGATGAACATAGTGACTATTTGTTAGAGATAAGTGAATATTCTATTGTATATCATCGTATAACTCAATTTTGATGTATATTAATTATTGATGATTATACTTTTGATTTTAGCAGTTGGAGCTCCATAAGAGTTTACATAGGATGACAAGTGAGCACACTCAAAATACTCTAGCATCCATTGCATCTCCATCCACGTGACATTCAAAGGTAGCTCGAGATTATTTTTCTTCCCCTCATGGGAAAGGACTAGATTAGGGATATATATTGTATGCCTATATGGCATTATTGGACATATTTTTTGTATATTGTATATTCGACATGTTCTACATCCATTTGGCTTTCAGGAAGCCAATTTAACAATATTGGATACATGTTACATGTATGACATTATTGGACATATATATTTGGATTCATGCCCTATGAATATTTATAATTCATGTTTTAAGTATGCAATTCATTTCTCATGTTTATTGATGTATACTACTTCATGTTTATGTAGATGTCTTATGCTTTGTAGATTGTGCATGCCTTATATTTATGCTTGCACATATCTATGTATGTTGTTATTGTATGATTTAGATTTTATGGAAAAGTGTATATTTCATTTCATATAGATTTAGTACCACTAATTTCATCTCAAATGGTTTATGCAGAAGGTGATTCAAAGTACATCAATATATGACTATTTAATAGAATATATTATTCTTTGTTAGGTTTGTAGTTCATTGTTTGTATTGGTTGGACAATATTGTGGTTGATGTAGTTCCATAGTATTCATTTTATGTCAGGGTCCTAGAACCACAAAAACCATCAGAAGAACACCAAGTAATGATCAGATAGAGTGGGCATGGATGAGGCTACCAAGATCCACCATTTGTTCAACTAGAGGGACACCTCACTTGTAACCAAGGTGTACCAAGACACAACACAACCTTAGTGCTTTAGAAACCAATTAATTATGGATACTCTTAACATGAAATGACCAAGTACATATGAATCTCATTAGAAAACCCAAGGGAGCCATTCATACAAACCCAACACAATGTTCTACACCATTTGCTTTGTAGACACGCACTAAGCAACTTGAGCCAAATATGACAACGGGATTTAACAAGGCTTGTTACATGGAATTTATGATGTTTACAATCTCAAAATTCCTTAATCTACTCAAAAAAACCTTTAACACAAATGCATCAAACCATTTAGTGATATTTGCTTCAAAGTGACAACTAGGCCTTGTAGCCCTTTTCAAAGGGTTTTTGACCATAAATTCCTACCCTTTTATCATAGAACAAAATAAATACTCTTTTTTAGACAACCTTTTGGAGGATTTTTAACATATGTAAAAATTGGCATGGGATCCTTTGGCACAAATTGGTCAGCTTTTGACTGATCACGACTTTTGGGGGGCAATTAGGCCTCTTTTACAAAGAGACTACCCTCAAACAAGATCTCCAAACTGAACTAGCTCTTGTAACATGTTTCATTTGCCTAAAAACTAAATATTCCACCTTCATTTAGTGCCTAAACACCTCAAAATGACACAACACCACCTACTTGCATTCACAACCATAGGAAAACAATGATTTACATGGTATAGATAGTGCTAAGACATCAAATTTATAGAAAAAAACATGTCCTCCTAACTTGAGACCACAATAAATATTTATATCATTAAAAAAACCTTCCAAATCCCAAAGTTACATAATTTTTTTTAATGGTGAAACATATCCCAAATTGTCTAATTTCTTCACAAACCCTTGACGATGAGGGTTTACTGGTAGTTTTGGAAGAAAAGCCTCTAACTTGATTATCCCTCCATGGAAAAGGATCAAATGAGTTTCAAATAAAATAATATTCACCTCATTCATGTCCCTATAATATTTGGACCAAATAAAAGCAATATGGATCATAAAAAACTTGTTATCAGCAAAAACACAATCATGTTTTCTAAAAACCAAGGCTTTTATTGATGTTTCTTCTTCCCGATCACCATAAACTGTTTAACCTTCACTAAGATAGGTTTTAAATAGAATTTGAATCAAGTTCCAATGGTTGGAACCAAGTCCAACCACCCCAACCATTGGATTACTTCATTTTGCACAATTTGTTATTGACAACATTTGCAAAGTTACAAAGTTGCAATGCAAATTTTGTGCTTTTTGCACTTATCAAAAAAAACTTATTATATTGACTCAAAATGACTCTAAACCACCTATTTTGACCTTAATACATGAAAATACAGCCTTATTGCATCAAGATTTATAATTTGATTTAGTTTGACCCTTAATGGCCTTATAGGCCTACATGACCTCAATGACACAAATTGCCTTACAATTTGGATTCAATAGATGTAATGGGTCCTTAGGACCTTATTTAACACAAAAAAGTGTTGGCATATCTGATGTAGTCATGGTAAGTGAATTTTGGAGATTTCATGATGCATATTTGATTATAGGATGATCAGTTATTATGTTGTCATTGATGTCAACTATTGGCATTGTGTTCTTAGTGTGTTGCCAAGCATAGTTGTAATGAATGAAGGGTTGCAGTGAATTTCACTTGTTTCTATATTTATGAGAGACTTAGGTGTGTCTCTGGATGTCTATTACATGACTGCTACTTCTGAAGTGATCTTATGTGAAAGTTGTGATCAATTGAAGTATAACAGTACAACTGCTAGAATAGTTAATGACAAGTGATAGATGATTTGAATGTCTTGTCAAATTTTTGTTGTGTCTTGTGGCATGATCATAGGATATGGTGGTCAACAATGTTTAAATGCTATAGTTTTGACAATAACTAATTTGATTGACTAGTGTGCAAGATAGGTAATCGATGAGCATGGACAGAGTTGTTAACAAGTTAAAGTGTTTGTGTTCTTGAGCGGTAGTTGATAAATCTTTGATCGGTGATCAGTGTTGAGGTTGTGCTGGAATCGATTAAGTTATTCATGATCTAGTAACATGTATTCATGATTTTAGGTGATGATATGGTGTCACATTGTTTCATTCTAGTGTGTGGAGAAAATTCTAGAGGAAGCGTGTGTTTGGTCAAAATGTGTTTGACCCCTTGACACAAAATTCTATGTAAATCATTATATTGGATGACACAGTCTTGGAAATGTGTTTTTTACATTGAATTTTTTTTTTTGGCATGTTGGATCTGAGTGGGATATTTGAAATTCAAATCTATTTCAAATTTAGGGCTTGATTAAGGTGGTGGACTTAAAATTTCAATATATAGTGGATGAAGTTGAAAGTTTTCATGTGTTGAGAAGAGATTATGTGCTTCAGAGGATTTGATCAAGACAAGGTAGTGTTGTTCTATAGATCATTCTTTATGTTGTTCCTTAATAGTTGCAACAGGTTCAATCCCTTAACTGGGTAGATCTTAACAAATCTCTTTTATAAATCCTCTAGCGAGGTGACACTTTGTCAAGTGTTCAAAGTCCTCTAACAAGGCTACTCCTAATAGGGTAAAGGTCCTAATAGGCCTAAGGAAAATCCCTTAGCTGGGTAGCACCTAATATTGTTGTTGTAAACTCCTAACAGGGTTAAGCTCCTCATAGGGTGTACTTCAAAAGAGTGCATCATTTAATGGGTACTAATTCCCACCATGGTTTTCTCCCGATTTGGGTTTCCATGAGATAAATCTATTTGTCAACTTTGTGGATGGATTTACATGTTTATGATTTTCATTTGTTGTAATTAAGGTTCATCTTGTAAATGTTGGTTTAATTTTAAGAGGCTAAAGAGTTGGATTATTTGGTATATTACTGATTCACCCCCCTCTCAGTAATATGATCTTAGGACTAAAAATTGGCATTAGATGTTTGGTCCTTTATTGTGGTGAAACTTAACCGCTTGAGGTAAAGATTAAAAGACGATGAGAAAGGAAGGTCCTAAATTCACAAGAGAGGACTACTTTATTTGTGCGGTCGGATGAAGCTCTATCTTAAAGGTATGGGTGATCAGTATTGGGATCATGTAGTTAATAAGTATATTATCACTTCAAGAATCCTAATTGCAGACCAATTGAAGGTCAAGCAAGAACATACTACTACTATGGAAGCTATTACCAGTACTCTTTCAGATGCAGAGTTTATTGATATCAAAGACTTAGATACTGCTAATGAGATGTGGGAGAAGTTTAATATTTTCTATGGTGGAGATCCACATGTGCAGAAGGCAAAGGTTGACAATTTGAAAAGAAAGTATGATTACATGAGGATGCAAGAAAATGAGAACATTGAACAATACCATCAGAGAATCAAAGAAGTTGTTGTTGTTATCCGAGGTGCTGGTGGTAACCTTCCTAAGGAGGATCTGGTAAGCAAAGTGTTGAGAACTTTATTGCCTCAGTATGCAATTAGGGTTTTAGGTATGCAAGAGCTCAAATCTCTAGGAACTTTTATTGTTACTCTTGATGCATTAATAGGGAAATTAACTGCATTTGAGTTAAGCAATTATGATAATAGTATGCCAAAAGTTGAAGCTACTTTCAAGTCATCATTGACTCTTTCACCATCTAGGAAAGGAAAGGAGATATCTAAAAGTTCTTCAACATTTTACTCTAATAATTATGAATCTATCTTGTCTAAAGAAAGAGCATGATGAATTAGAAGCTTTACTTGCTAAAAGGTTGCCTAGAGGGAAAGGTAAATATAAGGGTAAGTTTCCTTTAAACTACTTTTCATGTAATAAGATTGGACATATTGCCTCTAGATGTCCTAAAAATCACAAGAAGGAGAAGACAAGAAGATTCAAGGACAAGAACAAGAAAGTATGCTACCTAGATAAGGAAGGTTTTATCAATGAGAAATTTGATGGAAGAGATGAATAAAAAATTATTTGTTGAAGTAAAGGAAGAAGCCTCAGAAGAAGGTGAGAAAGCTTTATTTTCTAACATGAATCATAGCAGTGACTAGATTATTGACAGTGGGTACACTCACCATATGACCGATGATAAAAGAAAATTCATCAAGATGGAATAATGTGATGGTGACTCGGTAAAATTTGGGAATGATGCTCCCTATTTGGTAAAAGGTAAAGGATCTATTTCTTTGAATGATAAAACAAATTGTGATTATGTTTTCTGGGTTGATGGTCTAAAATACAACTTGTTTAGTGTTTATTAGTTGAATAACAAAGGATATGGATTGGAGTTCAATGGAGTTATATACAGGATTATTGGGAAGTCAAGAGAATTGATTGCTACCAATGAACACACTAAAGGTAACTTGTTCCATTTGAATTCTACTATTAAGAGTTGTCTAATTACTAAGGTAGAAGATTTTTGGTTATGGCATAAGAGTTTTTGTCATTTAAATGTTGATAACTTGATCAAAGTAAGTAAGATGAAGATAGTGAGAGGTTTACCCAACCTAGTGAAACCAAACAATGTAATGTGTAAAGAATGCCAACTTGGAAAGTTAACTGGTTCTAGTTTCATCACTAAAAATTATTCTTCTAAAAGTATTTTAGATCTGGTTCATACTGATCTATGTGGTCCAATGAGAACTCAGAGTTACTATAGTGATAGATATTTCATGTTGCTTGTTGATAATTATTCTAGAATGATGTGGGCTATATTTTTAAGGGACAAATCCAAAACTTTTCACATGTTTGAGATCTACAAAGCCAAAGTGGAAAAGGAGACTAGTAAGACCCTAAAATGCCTAAGATCTAATAGAGGAGGTGAGTTTACTTCACATGAATTTACTACATATTGTGAAGAATAGGGAATTGAAAGGCATATGTCAGCTCTTAGAACACATCAGTAGAATGGTATTGTTGAAAGAAGAAACAGGTCTATGATTAATTGTGCTAGGACATCAATGATTCAGATGGGTGTTGCACAAATATTTTGGAGAGAAATGGTGAGCATTGTGATTTATATATTAAAAATAGTTCAATGAAGAAAGGTACAAACAAAACTCCCTATCAGCTATGGCATGGTCGATCACCATGTGTAAATTATTTTAAAGTTTTTGGGAGCATATGCTACATAAAGAGAGATGAAAATACAAGTAAGTTTGACCAAAGAATTGATAAGGGGATATTCTTAGGATATTACATAAAGAGAAAAGCCTACAAGTGCTTAAATAAGAGAAAAAATAAGATAGTGGAAAGTGATAGTGTAAGAGTAGATGAATTTTCTTAAAAAAATGATGAATCAAACAAGATGGAACCTGAAGACTACCATGGGTTTTTATATGTACAACTGGTGGAGCACGACACTACAACTGAACCAATGGAGAGATAAGTCAATGAACAAGAACTAATACAAGTGGTTGAAGAAACTCCTAGAACTGAACCAGTATCGCCAAGGTATGTAAAGTTGAATCATTCCCCTGATCAAATTATTGGTGAAAAAAATGCAGGTGTATTAACAAGAAGGAATTTGAGAGAAGGTATCTATTTTCTATCTGAATTTGAGTCTAAAATAGTGAAAGATGAATTGAAATATGAAGATTGGATGAACGCTATGGAAGAAGAATTGGAGTAGATTGAGAAGAACAAAACCTAGACATCAATTCCTAGACTGGTGGACAATAATGCGATCGGTGTAGATGGTTTGAGGCCATGATGAACCATTTCAAAGACAAGGAGTGTAGAAACTTTCATCTTAGTGACATTGCAAGATTTGGCAAGAAACGAGACGTGGTTGCCACTTTTGAATGAGGTAGAATCTTGTGAAACTAAGAGAGTCTTGTGTGGTTATTAGTAACACAATCTTGTATCATCTGATAGATTTTTGATACATTGCATGAGCTCTGATAAATGGCCCACCAAAGATCATTGATTTTTGTACTTAGTGCACCTTAAGGGACACTTCAGTTCAGAGTGGTCTACAACATTTGAGCGACTTAGCAAGTGAAACAAGTTCATTCCTAATGTTTACCCGACCAACTAGAGCTATTGGCACAAATGGTTTAAGGCCAGGATGAACCATTTCAAAGTTACACAATGTTACAACTTTCAAATGAGTTACATTGAAAGATTTGGCAACAACCGAGATTGGGGTGCCAATTTCAAATAAGGTTGAATCTCCCAAAAATGAGATATTTTTTGTGGGCATTGGCAATAAGATCTTGTATCACCTAACAGATTGTTGATACTTCACATGAGCTATGAAAAATGGCCCACCAAAGATCACTAATTTTTGTGTTTAGTGCACCTTAAGGGACACTTAGGTTCGGAGTGGTCTTGTAGTACCCGCCCCTAGTCCAATTTTATAAATGTTATAATTATTCTAGGATGATAGATTATATGTTAGGAAATTATTAATTCTTATGGTTTTATTGACCCCATACTTGCATGTGTATGGTTGATGTGTTTATTTTATATTTTTGTTTGATGTTCCTAATGTGGTTGAGGGATGGACTCATAGTTACTTGCTTGCGAGATCCACATGATCGGTCGATCCCCACCATTGTCTATTATATAATTATTTATGTATGTACATGCAGGTGTTGTATGTAGGTTTGTAGGTAACGGGCATCAACTTCCCTGAATTGTCAGGATGAGTGTGCCCTATTGCAAAATCTCAAATGGTAAGAGAGGGGAGATAACACAAGTCCAAAACCCTAACCTAAGCCTAATTGTCCTAGGATTGGACAAGTATCAGTTTGACTACCCTACCTAAATTTGTCTAGGTGACAAGAATTCATGGATCCCTTTCTGGTGTTGTTTGGTTTTACTTTGTTTGATTTTACCTCATTTGGTTTCAATTGATTTATTGCTTATGTGGGTGATTTTATGTGATTTATTGATTAATGATTATAGTTGAAATTTAATATGAAACATGTTCCTATAGTTATTTGAGAAAATTAATCTAAAGTCAATTATTTGATTATTTAGAATTGTAATACCTCAAAAATGGGCTATAGGTTCATTAACCTCCTATATCAACATATCGAACGAAATCGACATCGAAGTCCTAACCTAAGGCACATCTGCACATCATTGAATCCTAATTGATTATCTCAAATTCTGCATCGGGGAATATTCCTAGCAATATTCCTAATCATCATAATTATCTTTAATTTAATAATTAAGTGGCAGAATTAAACTTAATTAATTAAATATTGAGAATATTCAATTAATCAAACTTTAGGATAAATAGGATTTATCGCCAAATAATTATTAAATTAAAGATAATTAGGATAATTAGGAATATCACTAGGAATATTCCCTGATGCAGAATTTAGGATAATCAATTAGGATTCGATGATGTTTAGAAGTGCCTTAGGTTAGGACTTCGATGTCAATTTCATTCGATATGTTGATATAGAAGATTAATGAACTTATAGCCCATTTTTGGGGTATTACATTTTGCCCCTCTTTGAATTATTGTGCGAAGCGCAGTGGTTCAAAGACAGTCTGTGTATGATAAAGATATGAAACTAATGTTTGAAAGATATGATGATATGAAATAGAAACTGATTGAAATTGATATGAAGATAATAGGTCGTGAATGACCAAATATAATGTTAACTATAATAGCAAATAAACCAATGATTGTGAAAAAGTGTCAAAACACCTAATTCTGAACCTTATGATTGCGAAGAAGTGAGTGACTGATTCCAGACTTGATTGTCCTTAGAAGAATCACGTAGGTATCACATCTGAACCCTTCAGTTACCGAAGAACCAAGGAAATAACACAATTGAACCGATAGTTGCAAAAACTAATACAATTTACAAGATTAAGAGAATACCAGATTGATATGGATCTCAATGAATCTGATATTCCCCAAGTGATGATAGATTTGATTTTCCCCAAGCGATGAGGACTTTTTGATGAATCAACAACTAGACATGGTTGTTGTCTTGATTACTGAGGAAATATATGATTTCAGTAAAGATATGATTTCAAATTAGATTACAGACTTTGAATGATATGCAATACCATTCAAAGAGGGGAAAAATGTAATACCCCAAAAATGGGCTATAGGTTCATTAACCTCCTATATCAACATATCAAACGAAATCGACATCGAAGTCCTAACCTAAGGCACATCTGCACATCATCGAATCCTAATTGATTATCTCAAATTTTGCATCAGGAAATATTCCTAGCAATATTCCTAATCATCATAATTATCTTTAATTTAATAATTAAGTGGCAGAATTAAACTTAATTAATTAAATATTGAGAATATTCAATTAATCAAACTTTAGGATAAATAGGATTTATCACCGAATAATTATTAAATTCAAGATAATTATGATGATTAGGAATATTGCTAGGAATATTCCCCGATGTAGAATTTGAGATAATCAATTAGGATTCGATGATGTGCAGATGTGTCTTAGGTTAGGACTTCAATGTCAATTTTGTTTGATATGTTGATATAGGAGGTTAATGAACCTATAGCCCATTTTTGGGGTATTACATTTTGCCCCTCTTTGAATTACTGTGCGAAGCGCAGTGGTTCAAAGACAGTCTGTGTTTGATGAAGATATGAAACTGATGTTTGAAATTGATAATTGATATGAAACAGAAGCTAATTGAAAGATTTGATATGAAGATACTAGGTCCTGAATGACCAAAGATAATGTTAACTATAACAGCAAATGAACCAATGATTGCGAAAAAGTGTCAAAACACCTGATTCTAAACCTTATGATTGCGAAGAAGTGAGTGACCAATTCCAAACTTGATTGTCCTTAGAAGAATCATGTAGGTATCACATCTGAACCCTTCAATTATCGAAGTACCAAGGAAATAACACAATTGAACCGATAGTAGCAAAAACTGATACAATTTACAAGATTAAGAGAATACTAGATTGATATGGATCTCGATGAATCTAATATGCCCCGAGTGATGATAGATTTGATTTTCCCCAAGTGACGAGGACTTTTTGATGAATCAATAACTAGACATGGTTGTTGTCTTGATTGCTGAGGAAAGATATGATTTCAGTAAAGATATGATTTCAAATTAGATTACAGACTTTGAATGATATGCAATACCATGCCCCCTTTGGGATTAAAATTAAAATCTAACAAGAAAAGTTAGCGTGATGGTTTAGAAGCATGTTAATTGATTTGAGAAGTGGTTAAACACGTCTAGGAATGCATTCTGCATTGTTTAGAGGTCCTGGAGACCAAGTTTGACTAGGTTAAACCATGAGTTGACCATAGTTGACCAAGTTGAAATTTTGATAGTTTGATGTAAGATAATCAGTTAAGTTGAATACTAAATTTTTGTGATGATTGAAGGTTGATTATGCAAGTAGTTAATAATATGAATGATCTCAGATTTTGATTTTGATCCCGAAAAAGGATTCTACTTGCTATTTCGTTGGAGGAACCTTCATGTGAGATTCAGCTCTTGTTAGATTTGAAGAGACAAGTGGAGAATTGTTTAAGCATTGAAGTTCATTTAGCTATTGTGAGATCATGCAAACATGCAAAAATGCAAAGAGACATGCAGTATGAAATGCAACCTAAGACCTAGGACCTAGTCACTGATCATGTGTCAATTTGTTATCATCATTGAACTTTTAGGTAACCGGATAAATCAATACAATGCCCACTAGCTATGAAACCATAGACATATGAATATAAATTTGTATGCACAAGAATCAATACAACACCCCCTGGTCAACAACCATGGATATATGAATATTGATTTTATTTTCAGAATGTCGGATTAGATATAAGCACCAAAGCATAAACGTCAGGATGACCTGAATATCATGTCCATTTTGATATAGCAATTTGTATAAGCATCAAAACATAAATGTCATGATGACCAGAATACGCCTTGCATTACAAACACATCAAACAGTCAACAGATTATTCTAAATCCAATGTGAATTACCCATAGTGACCCTTTATCATTCACATCCTTAGGTAAGATCACGTTTCACAGTAGGAGAAAGAACTCACTCAAAAAGACAATAGTTAGATCAAACTTCCTTGAATTTTATGGGTATCAATGGTCGAGGTTGTATACACCTAAAAATGGTCACCTAGACTATTAGCCCCTTTTGCTAAATCATAAATTGCTTGTTCTTGATCAAATCCTAGCTCTATCATTTATTCGATTATTTTCTATGGGCTAACCATTTTATCCTAAGTTTTTATTTATTTAAAAGGAATATTTTCTCCCCTTTTATTAAATAAAAAGCCTCACTTTTCCTCTTATCCTAAGTTGCACAAATAAAGCATTATTCTTATTTTATAAAAAGGAGAAAAGCACTTTTTGTCTCGTATGGACACAAAAGTCAACTCTTATTTTCCTATTGGAGGATATTTGTGCACATGGATTGCTCCTCTTTCAAGCTCCACCATTGATTAAATATTTTGCCTCTTAATCTCCATGGTTCATTCCTTCTCATTTCTTATAAAAGGAGAGCTCTCTTCTTCATTTTCATATCTTAAGTTTTTATGCTAATGTTATGATGCATGTTTTCTAGGTACATTTGGAGCTTTTGAAGATTCGGAGCATTCTTGGCTTTTTGCATCTACATGTTATCATAGTTTCATTTCTTGCATAGTAGCTTCATTTTCATGGCATTCTTAGCTTAGATTTCCTTTATGCTTTAGATTAATACATCTAGCTTAACTAGGAGGCTTTGTAATACTTGCATCTTTCATTTTCATAACTTAGCTTGCATTTCCATTTCTAGCATAGCATTGCATTGCATTTTCATTCTCGATTCTTGAGGATATTGGCATTCTTGCCCTTGTCTTCATTGAATCTCCCATTGCATGGTTTACTAGCAAGGTTATAGGCTAAATAGCTCTAGCTGAGAGCATTCTTAAAACCCTTGCACTCCATGCCTAGGGAGCTATAGATCAATTTTTGAGACCTCATTCTTGAGTGTTCTTGAATGTAATGATTCATAGAAGTGTGGTCACATTTTCACCATACAGAGGTATGCATGGCCATCCAATTTGAGATAGAGGCTCTTACAGTCGGACACCATTTCAATCTAGAATTTCCAAAGTTGTTAGATTTTCACATACATGCAGAAGATAAAGAAAAGATTATGCCCCCAGTCATTACTCTCTAAATCCTGTAAAGGACATCATCGAAGAGCTCAAAGGAACACAATATGCAAAAGAATCTCAATGCGAATCAATAAGCATACAAGGAGATAAAAGTATGTAAAGCGCAGATTGTTTTCAGTTTGTGTTTGATGTTTGATTGCATTGTTGTAGATGCAAAATCCTTTCTAGAGACAAGACTGACTGACTGACTCACATGAAGCTTCAAAGGACTCTGACTAGATATGATACGTCTAAGATATACTGGAGACCATAGGATTTGACATTGATTGCCCCCAAGTGTTAAGCATTGATAGGATATAGATGCTGGAGCTGATTGGTGTATAGACCGACTTATTGAAAACATGAATGCATAAACAAATCAGGAGATATGTACAAACTAAAGCAAGACTGAAAGCTGGGAAAGACCAAGATTGCGCTAATAGATGGAGGGTTTTGAAACAAGTGGCACCCATTTGCCGGGTTTTCACCATCTTGGCAAAGATTCTATTTTTACTTCCAGGGCACCTATTTCCAGGTTTTCACCAAGGCACTTTTTTTTTCTCATTTTTTTGTATTTTTCATTTTTTCAATTTTTTTGATATTTTTGATATTTTCAATTTTTTTGATATTTTTGATATTTTCAATTTTTTTGTACTTTTGATATTTTTTTATTTTTTTTGTGAATCATCAAGGTGCCATTGCTAGGTTTTCACCAAGATGTTCATTTTTTCAGGACTTTTTCCAAATTTTAAGATTTTTTCAAGACATTTTACCATAGACTGAATGCCTTAGGCATAGAATTTCTTCAGATGGAGAACGTTGATTGGTTCTTAGAACTGTTCTCCTTCAATCATTGAGAGTTGATAGGCACCAGAGCCAAAAGTAGCAGTGATTACAAAGGGACCCAGCCAGTTGGGTTCAAACTTCCCCTTGCGTTCTCTATGTGATTGATTTTTAAGATTTTCTCTCAAGACTAAATCACCAACCTGAAATTCTTTGTGTCTGACTTTCTTGTTGTAGCCTCTAGACATTCTCTTCTGATATACTCTGAGATGATCATATGCCTCTTGTCTGCACTCATTTAGTAGTTCAAGTTCTTGCAACCTAGACACTCTGTAGTCATCATCAGTTACCAGACCATGCATTCTAATTCTTAGTGATGGGATTTCAACCTCAATAGGTAGTACTGCTTCAGACCCATAAACTAAAGTGAAAGATGTAGCCCCAGTAGCCATTCTGATACTTGTTCTGATATTGATTCTGATACTGGTTCTGATACTAGTTCTGATACTTGTTCTGATACTTGGTATACTTGATAGCATCTTTTTCCATTGCAAACTCCCAAGAAAGATCATATCATGCAATCTCAATGTCTAGCAAGGTGGAGAACAAGAGGGATTAGCAAGCTAGTGGAAGAGATGGAAGACAAGCGAATGAAAGAGAATAAAGGGAAGAAATCCTCAGGGAAAACTTCTCAAGAATACTCAAGCTAGGGAAAAATTGTCATGTAAAGCACATTTGGACAAGAAATGAAAGGCCAGCATAGGATAAGTCACAAAAGCGTAATGCCAAAGAAGGAAAGGATGTAGTCCAAAGGAGTAGACATGTCAAGAGGTTTCATAGCACCATGTTTTACTCTTCTTCTTTTTTTTTTCTTAGATCAAGACCAAAGGGGAAAAGGATAGTGATAGGCGAAAATGAATGGAGGAAGATGGATATGAAGGCTAAACATGGAAGGAAAGCAAGATCATCGTAAGATAGCTCACAAGATAGCCAAATGTTCATGTATAGGTCAACCTTGTCAAGATCAAAGATATAATGGATGAAATATGTAGAAGAACTACGCATGATGCCTGATTGCCAGGTTTTCATCATGGTACTCACTATAAGATGAATTTATTTCTCTATAGGATGAATTTATTTCTCTTTACTTTTGCTACCAAGGTGCCTATTTCCAAATTTTCACCAAGGCATATTTTCAATTTTTTATTTTTTTTTTGAATTGGAAGAAGGCAAGCTTTTTAGATAATGCTCCTTAAAAGGATAAACCATGTTATGCCAAGGATTCAAATGATATGCTCAAAAATGCTGATAGGGAAAGGGAGATGGAAGAGAAAAATGGAGGATAAGGTTTTATGTAAAGCGAGTGAGGTGGGAAGATATGATGAATAGGCAAATGAAGAAGAAGGATAGAAGGTAGAAGGATAATGAATGGAAGGATCATGAAAGGGTAGATGGAAAGGAAGGCAAGATCAACATAAACACACACCTTGAAGGGTGGCGAGAGGATGGAGGAAATGTGAATGAAGGAATATGTGAAGGAATATGGTGAATGGATAGCAGAGGTTGCAATTTAGGTACATGGAATGGAAGAATGTTTTTGGAAGAAGATGAAGTGGAAGTCTTTGGAAGCTTGAATGTCAACTTTACTTTTTGCTCAAAATCAGACTCTTTCAAGAGAGACTTTGGAATCCATATAGCCATAGGATTTTCATTTCTTTTTTATGATCTAGAGAGAATATCTTTAATGATGGATTTTGGAACCCATACTTGTCTTGTAGGTTTTTTCTTAGATATCTCTTTTGAATTTATGCTTCCATGTCGATTAAAGGAGACATGGTGATCTTCTCTTTTTGATGGATTCTTGTATTGCTTCTTTTTCTTGTATTGAACATTCAAGTTACTTCCAAAAGACTTGGGACTTGTGGAAGAAGGAGGATATGACTAGTTTAGATGGGTGGGTGGATGAAAAGGATTCAAGGGTATGCATCTATGTTGATCTTGAGGAAAGATGGGAGATGGAGGGACGTAAGGACCCAAGATGGATGGAAAATTAGGAGAGTTAGGAGGGGAAAGTGAAGGGACATAAGGACCCAAGATGGAAGGATGGCGTGAAGCCCTTAGTTTTGGTGGAGGAGGTCCAAGGATGGACATGGAAGATACAAAAGGATAATCAATAAGTTCATCAGCATCTATATGACAACCAAGGATATCAGCATCTTTAGAGTGAGCATTAGAATTTTCAATAGAATCATGGACATCTTGAATATGAACACCTTCTTTGATTATATTGTTCAAAGCTTGCAAAGACTTAGGAAAAGTAGAAAGTGGAAACGAACATGGAGTGGTAGAATAAGAAGATGGAAGACTTTGATCTTGACAAGGATCTTTAGATAGCATAAGCACATAATTTTTCTCTTGATTTTCAATAGGCTTAACATTGGAAGTAAAAACACCATTTTTACCAACCTTAATGGAAGTATCATCTTTGGAAATTGGAAGTGGGGTAAGGTTATTTTGATTGTCAATAAGCTCAACAGTGTAAGTAGTAGCTTGATCTTGCTTAGGAGAAGACTTAAGACATGGTGGAATGAATGGGAAAGGGCATGCAAGATCACAAGAACCATGAAACGGCTAAGAGACATCATGAAAAAGATTGGATAACATGGAGGGTTCTTGATCTTGATCTTTCTTTACGTTCTTTTCTTTATCATTTTTAGAGTCCTCTTGACATGGAGCCACTTCTAAGGACAAGGAAGCATGTTGGAATTGTATGGAAGACTTTGGAAGAGATGGGGAAGGATTAGCTGGATTAGCCATTATAGCATATAAAGGCTTAGGCTCTTTGGGTTTAGCATTATTGAAAGTATTTTCAGCCAAGTGAAGGTTAGCTTGAGTTTCTTTAAGAGGTAGCCATTGAGGATAACTATAGGAAACTGCATGAAAAGTATTAGGACCTTTGGTGGATAAAGGACTTGTGAAAGATTTGATAGGCTTGGAAGATTTAGGAAATGTATGGGTATTGGAGGAAGTAGGGGATGGAAGGAAACCATCACAAGACAAAGGTTCAGCATTAACATGATCTTTCTTGAGAGTGTAATCTTTATTTTCAGCATGAGAGTTCTTAGAGGAGAGATCCTTGTAGTATGCACGTTTATAATCAGCACGGTAAGCTTTTTCTTCCTCAATAGAAGTAGATGTATCATCTAGGTATTGTGCATAGAAATCATCAAAGTCTCTTTCAAAATTAGAATCATATGGATCACCATCACGATCTATCCAATGTGACGGCCCATTTGTAGTAAGCAGGAACACACGACGAGGAGGATTCTTAGGAACATAGGTGTCATAAGTATCATTATATTGTCCATCATCATAGTCATCATAGTCTCTAAAGACGGGCATGTCACTCTCTATGGAAGAGGTATCATAAGGGTTATCACATTGCTCAAATTCTGTTCGGGGGCATGGTGACATGTACAAGTCTTTATCAAATGGAAAAGGGAATAGAGCTTCCATGGAGAACTCTTTAGGTTCCTTTTCTTTCCCAAGTTTGTCAAGTTTGACTTGCATAGCATGGATCTGTTTCATCATAGTGGTGATTAGAGTTTCTTCCTCGTGTGTACTGATTCTTTGAGACATGTGTACTGATTCTCAATAGCTACTGCTCTATTCCTGACACTGTGATTTGTTCGATAGATTCTGGAAATAGGTTGAAAAAGTTAAGTATCTGGCACGATAGTTGCAAAACTCGCACGACAGTTGCTAGTAGGATTTGACTTTTTGAATTTGACTGGCAGAAAGACTCATACGACACTGGGTTCTTTACCATACGACAGATGGGCAGTAATGAAATGACACTTGATAGAAACTCGTATGACTTTCTGACCTCCTGAGATGACTTTTGACTCCAGAAAAGAATTTTACTTTAGATTTTGCAAATTTTGAGTTTTCAAATTTGGATTGTTTGCAAATTTTAATGTCCAGATTTGAGGATTGTAATAGATTTGTCCATTTTCAATAACCAGATAGATAAAAAAGCACACAAAATAGCAAGCAAGTGATTTCAAGCATGTCTGAAAACAATGAACAAGGGCAAAAGCAACCTTGCGCATGAACAATCAAGTGACTTATTCATTCTAATCCTCAGAAGTGCTAATTGTGTATGTTCCAAAAATATTTTGCAATAACACACATATACCCTAGAAAATAAAAATTTGGCCTCACTAAGGTTTTTAGTAATGGTTTGACTCTACAACTTTTATGATCCAAAGGGGTGATCTCCAATCCCAGTGCACCAGGGTTTTGACACAGTCTGAGAATTTAATCGATCAGGAGTTGCTAGGGAGATCTGATAACCCAACAATGAACCACACCTGTGAAGATTTCTTCCACAAGGACATTTATATAGCGGCTGTCACTACCACGGTGAAAATGGCTATTACCGCTTGAGGTTCCGTCAACATGGTTGACCCAATTAAGGGAATGTCCACTATGGTTAACCCTCTCTAAAGGTGACTCACAAGATATACCACATGGAGACTGGTTCCAGATTCAAGGATTTGGGTTTCTAGTACTATCCAAAAAGGAAGTAGAGCATAATCCCCTAGCCTTTTCACTTTTAACCCAAACAAAGCAGACAGATAAATTCGACACGCTAAGACCAAGATTATCTCACAAAGATCTATGACGTCAACCCCTTAGGATCTATCAACTTCTCTGGAGAGATAATGTCTCAATCAAAAGTTGAAGAAACATGGATCTAGTGGAACGTGAGACTCCCTTAGTATCCTCCCCACCTACAAGGGATCCTTCATTGAGAAGAGTTTCACTGGAAACCCACTCTCTCAAGATCCACAAATAGTGTTCATGGGGTCTAATTACTATGTGTAACAAAGATGCTGAAAGCAAACTATGTTCATTTTTATAGCCCAAATGAAGTCTATGATAGGAAATCAATAAAAGTCACTCAAGCTAGACACATGAGATGTTCGTTTTAGATCCAAAATCGAAGTCTTATCAACTGAGAAGATTACCTGAATTCCTCGCAACGCGCTTAGTAGATTTTTACCTATTTTTAGCAATTCTTGCACTTTTTCCAATCACAACTAGTAGTAGTCAATCAAAAATAGAGAATTTCAATTGTTAAGATTAGCCGTTCGTCGAAATTTGAAAACCAAATATGACAAACTACCCTGAAAAATGAAACGATAGTTGAAACCTGATGCCGAAACTCATACGACAGTGGGTCTGTTACCAGATGACAGTCTGAAACTTGTACAACAGTGGGTTACCTCCCAAACGACAGTCCAGAAACTCGTACGACACTAGGTGTTCTATGAAATGACAGTTAAACTTTCAAACGACAGTGTGTACAGTCTGGCACGATTCTCAATATTTAATTAATTAGATTTAATTCTGCCACTTAATTATTTAATTAAAGTTAATTATATTTATTCCTGAATTGTATTATTTAATTTTGACAATAAATCCAAAATCCTATGAATAATTGATTAAATTCTTATTTAATTAATTAAAGCAAGTTGCCAATTTTTAATAATATTGTTTTTGAATAAAAGTTTAAAAAATAATTGATTAACCCATAAATCAATTGTTTTATTTTTCAAAATCAGTTAAGTTGGAAATAAATCACTTTATTATTAATTAATTCATATTAAATCATGCACATTCAAGAAAAGCAGACAACTATCAATTATCAATTAAAGCTAAACTCTATTTTGAGTTAGACTCTGCTTTTGCATGTTTTTGTGAGTTAAATATCCTTTATTTAAAAATAACTCAAAAATCAACCTGAGTTATTTGAGTGATTTATGGCTTTTTTTCCCATGCACCTCCAAAGCTCTGGATTTCTATAAATTAAGGCTCAGCTCTTCATATCTCATCTCATAATTTTGCAAACTCATGCTGGCAAATTGCTATTTGGAGGATCAAAGCTTATTGCGAATCAAGGCTATTGTGAGATCAATTTGGTTTTTACATTCATTTAGCTTAATTTTCATATCATTGTTGGATCAATTTCATATCAGTTCATTCTAGCTTAGAACTCATATCAAGTTTTCACCATATAATTGCATAGAAAATTAAAAAAATAGATTAATTGCATTCGTTCCATATCTAGATTTTGCATTTAAATCCTTCATTTAGGTGTCATCAAGGTCACTGATCTCGATAACAATCTGAGAACATCATACTCGCACCTATTAGAAGGCAGTAAATCGCTTGGTTAGTTTAGCTTTCAATTTATTGCACGATTTTAATTTTTACTAACCTCTAATGTTTTACTGAAGTGTCGTGTCTACATAACAGGTACAAAATTCACACACACAAGAATTATTTGATTAGTTAATTGGAAATTAGATTTAATTATGCTTGTGTACTTTATTAAATAATTAAATATTTGATTTGCATGGTTTTAGGATGCATTAAATATTTAATCTATTTAATCCATATTTAAATTATAACATGTGCATTATTGAAATTGAATTGTTTTCAAAAGTCAAAGTTGAGTTGTGCAAAATAAAGTGTTTTTAATTTATTAATTAGATTTTCTTTCAATTTCTGAATTGGAGTTTGATTAGGAGTTAACTATTGAGTCATCTCTAGGGTTTGCATAAAATGGGGAATTGAATCCCTAATAGGGGGAATTGCATTCATTTGGAGATTAGACAGGTTTTGGAGGAGAATGGGTGGGAGAGCTTGTGCTTGGATTTGGGAGAATTTTGATTGTTGTTTTGCCTTCACTATGAATCTGGATTGTGTGCCTGTTTCCTACATAGTTTCAAATCTGCAGGTTGGGTTGATTTTGGAAGAAATTATGTCTTCAGATCTTCAAGGGGTTTTCAATTCAGTTTTTGGCATTGGATCCAAGGTAGGCTTTAAAATTCTGCCTGTTAATTTAATTTTGTAATTGTCTGGCTTTCTTTGTTTGTACAAATTTTAAACGTGTCTCTATAGTTAGATATGTGCTTTATGTGATTTCCTTGTTTTGGGTATTAGAGAAACCCTTGAATTTGATAATATAGATTTTTATTAAATTTTAGAACAGCAGGGTTATGCTGACAAAATTTCATTGGAAGATTCCTCATAGATTTCCTTTAAAATGAAAAAAATCAATCCTAGGTTATAGTTAAACTAAAATGCTAAAGAAAAATAAATTTATCTTTGGTTGAAAATCAGATTGTGAAAAAGAAAAACCCAATCTTGGTAGAAAAGTCAATTCTGGAAAATATTTTATTCTCTGTAAAAATATTAATAGTAAAAAAAAAGTAGAATTTATTCTTCTGCAAGAATCAAAATTATGTGTATGACTACTCAAAATATATATATAAAATGTTTATTCTTAATTTCTGTAATTTCAGAATTTAAATATTATATAAAAAAAATGAAATAAGGGTTTCTGAAAGTTTTGGCTTTTGTAAAAGAAAATTATATTAAAAAAAAATATAAATTAAAAAAAATTGTTTTAATTTTTTTTATGGGGCATGGGAGTTAACCCGCATGCCCACGCGTGGCAGAGCACCTGTTGGTACCGAACGACAGGGAACCTGCTAGTGGTACCAGTACAAGTACCATGCGATAGGGTTGTTGACGATACCAGTGCGGGTACCATGCGGTAAGGATAGGAGAGGGTGTGGGGCCCAGTCCCCCCCAATACATACTTTTTTTAAAATAAAGAAATTTCATTTTCTATTTAATTTAAAATTTTGTTTATTATTTATTGTAATTTTTATTTATTAATTTGCTTCTATTTAATTTAATTAAAATTTTATTATTTACTTAATTAAATTAATAATTGTATAATAATATAATTAGGTGTATTTTTTTTTAATGATCAATGTTTGTTTAAATTTTATTATTTAAATAAACACTTTTGTTTATATTATATTTTTATTTTGAGAAGTGATGGTCAATACTTTATTATGTATTAAAATTTATTTTGATAGTATATTAAAATATTGTAATTGACTTTCTCTGGATTAAATAGAATTTGATTTGACTCGGTTTACCTTTTGATTTAAAATGTGATTGGTATGTATCTTAATTTTTTTTAAAGTGATTGGTATGTATCTTAATTTAAGTACATATCTTAACTTAATGAATTAGGATCAAAACGTTCTTACTGACAACACGTATTTTTGCAAGTGTTATGTTTCTACTGAAATTGAGTGTTTTTATTCTATTGAATTGGTAGAACGTATATAGGAAATATTCTTTCATTGAGGCTTGTTGCAACATTATGTTAGCAGATTTATGTAATTCTATACTAAGATTCATTTATGTTCAATATGGATCTTTAAATGCTTATGGATTAGATATCAATTTTATTTAATGCAAAAGTGTTTTCTTCGTTCCTGGTCTGTCTTCTTATGCTCATTATGTTCCTGGGCACTAGAATACCTAGGGGGAAAACAGAGGCTTGGGTATGAGTCAGTTGTGACATGATTTCAGTATTATATTTGATGTGTGTGTTTATTCTAATTATCATCCCTATTTTGACCATTTGGGCTCATGTTGTATTGAGTTTTACTTCATATTCTATAGAGGAGAATATGGTACTGACTTTTTATGTCCGATCCACGAGATCATGTGTATATTCTTTTGTGAACACTTTGAGAGTGTTTTTGTGACATTATGGTTATGTGAGAACCAGTGTGTTCTTGTTATTTTGTGGAACAGTCCTGAGGGACATTATTATCATCTTGTGATCTATGTGAGATTTGTGAGCCTAGGGTAGTTTACCTAGATATGTAGTAGGAGGTGGCTTGCAATAAGCGTCAAGGCCCACAAGTGGCTGCCAAGATCACTTATTGTAAGTATCTATAATCAAGTGATAACCTAATATAATTAAGGGGTATTTAAATGAACTTAATAAGATATGGTTCCTCGCCCATGTTTGAGTGCTAGTACAGACTAAGATGGGAATGGAGATGATGTTGGTTGCCTTGAGAGGTGTGTTTAGCATAGTTAATGGCTTCATTAGTATGAGAAGTCATTGATCCGTGTATGGTCACTTGAGTGCTAGGATCTAGAGTGATTACCAAGATGAGACTCAAGGGTTAGCTGTACATGATGACACTTGCCTATGCATAGTCTAGTTATTCTACATGTTTTAGTTGCCTCTGGATTAGTGAATTTTACCTATCACTTTCTTTTGTACACCTTGAGTTAGAGAGCTTTTTGGATCCCTTCCTTAGCTTGATTTGTTTGATTTTTTTTATCTGAGTGGGATCTGTTGTTATCTCCTCAGCACGGTGGGAGTGGACCATTTAGGTTCATGAGGTCGGGTGGTAGTGATTCTTTTACCATTTGAGATTTTGAGATTTGTGTACTGGTGCTGGATGATCCTTGTAGCAGTTGTTCCTTCTTAATCTTCATTGATGGAGTTGCATTCTTATCTCTTCTTCTTCTTCATGATCTTGTATCTCTGTATCAATTCTTCAGAGATATCATGTGTTCTTCTTTTCAGTTATTGTATTACATACCCTGCGACATGTGCAGTGGATGTAGGTTATTATGGATACCTTATGGTATCAATTGTATTTATGTGATCTCTCATGTGACGTTACTTTTATCTTTTAGTTATTTATATGAGTTTTGTAATTGTGCCTAATCTAAATTAATTAATTAATGTTAACGTAATATTCGTCGAGGAACCCTTGAGAGTTGTAACCTATGTTGGTTATTGTATTAATGTGAGTAAATGGTACTTGCTTATGCACTGATGTTTATCTTGTATGTTAACTTTTAAAAAGAAATTATTCTGCAAACTTAGATGCATGTTTAGGTTAAGTTCTCTTGGGTTCCCTGGCAGGGCATTACAGGTCTAAAACGTTCAAGCAACTTGGTGAGTGAAAAGAGTTTGTTCCTAAAATTTACCCACAAACCAGAGCTATTGGCACAGATAGTTCAAGGCCAGGATGAACCATTTCAAAGATACACACAATTGCAAATTTCAACTGAGTCACAATGCAAGTTTTGGCAATGACCGAGATTGGATTGCCAATTTCAAATGGGGTTGAATCCCCCAAAACTTAGAGAGGTTTTTTTGGGCATCAATAATAAAATCCCATAGAACATAAAGGATCATTCATTCGTTGCATAATATTTGATAAATAGCCCACCAAATCTCACCAATTTTTGTGTTTTGTGCACCTTAAGGGTCACTTCGATCCAGAGTGGTCTAGAACGTTTGAGTGACTTGGGGAGAGAACTGAGGTTATTCCTAGCATTTACCCCATTAATGGAAGCTATTACTATAGATAGTGTGAGGCCATGATGAAACATTTCAAAAATATGCACAGCTACAACTTTCAACTGAGTCACATTGCAAGTTTTGGCAACAACCAAAATTGGATTACCAATTTCAAACGGGGTCGAATCTCCCAAAACTGAGAGAGGTTTTTGTGGGAAGTGGAAACATAATCTTATAGAACCTAATGGATCATTGATACATTGCATAGGCTCCGAGAAACAACCTATCAAAGATTTTCAATTTTTTACTATGTACACTTTAAGGGTCACTTCAGTCTAAAGTGGTTTGAAATGTTTGTGTGACTTGGTGAGTGAAATGAGGCTATTCCTAGTGTTTACCTAACCAACCAGAGTTGTTGGAATAGAAATATTGAGGCCATGGAAAACCATTTCAAAGATATGCATAGTTACAATTTTCAATTGAGTCACATTGCAAGTTATGGTAATGAGCAAGGTTGGGTTGCCAATTTAAAACTGGGTTGAATCTCCCAAAATAAAGAGAGGTTTTCATGGGCATAGACAATACTATCCTATAGCGCCTAATGTAGTGCCCACCCATAGTTTACTTTTTAGTTTTATATTTCCAAACTCTTTTAAGCCACTTTTATGTGTGTGTTGATATTTTAGCTTTATTATGTGGTTTTGGATGTATAACATTATATGGTGATTTAATATTGTTTAATTATGGGATATCATATGT